>JAKJXP020000013.1:487959-616264 GCA_022225965.2 Diatrype stigma | reverse complement strand
CAACCTTCCATAACCTTCCATAACTCCCTATAAGCCTAATACTTACAGCGGCCTATCCAGTATAAATACAGGTGCCTGCCGCCTACAGATAGCTGTAATATAGTGAATAGAATCACGAAAAAATCGTACATACAGACTTGTCCATATACAGTATTCACAGTGAAATCCTTATACTCTTTTGCTTACCCTATACAGCTAGAATCCTTCCACTGCCTAGATCTTATAAAGCTACCTTTCACGATAATGAAATAGACTACGTTATCTAGCGTTTTCCGACCCGAGAGACCGGCTCGTGTGCTTCCTCATGGCACCATGGCCTACATATCTCCATCTTCATCGTACTAGTTTCATGTTGAAGAGGAGCTTAGAAAGCATCGAGAATAACGTCAATAGATGGGGGTCGCATTGGCGGCATATTACTATGTTTTTGACCAGAAGCACTCGTGCTAGGATTCAGTTCTAATACACTATTTACACGCACGAAACAGTCTGAATAGCATTCCATTAATGTAAACCCCCATATGTTGGCAATGATGTTTCATCGTCCTGTCTAAGCAGTGGTTATAAGGCGATAGCATATCCAATTTCAAGTTGTGACCAGAGAAATCTTAATAACTCGACAAGGCATCTAGTCAGCTGTGATGGATGATGAACCAACCGTCATAGTGCGTACATGGATAATAGGAGGACACACACATTAGAAGTGGTGGCAGCCTTAGGCCGGCATACACTTTATACATAAGTAGGTGACACCCGCCGCTAGGGCTATGCTTCGTCCCTCTTCTTCAATTGGTTATCGAGTGCTTTTCACAAGGGGTCGGTGATTACGGGGCATCTTCCTTCGAGTGCTTTAACACAATCCGAAGCACGAGGCCCCGAGAGGCGGTTCCATATATCATCAATATATTCAAAATTTGGTTTGAAAGGAGCTACTTATGTCGCTACTCCGATAAGGTTTGAAGGTGTTGGGGGGTGGGGGCAGATATCTCAAGCAGGGCAGAATCCTAAAAGGCAAAACAAAAAGGTGCGAATCCGAAAAGGGGCTTGACAGAAAATCAACAACAACGAGAAGGGGAAACAAACCTAGACCCAAAACGAAAATTCGGTCCTAAATCCAAATCCAAGTTCAAATCACCCGAAACATTAAACAACCCAGGACACTATTATTTAGCATCACAGCCAAGGCCATGTGGCATTCTTGCTGTCCATCTCTCACTTTTCCCTTTACTTGCTCACCCCGAGCACTGAGCCATCTTTGATGAGTCCACCTACTCTAGCTTCTTGGAGGTTAAACAGTGATTGTTTCCTCTCTCGATGGTGGCGGTGGTCCGTCGTAACGACCAGCACCATTATCGTAATTGTCTCCAAACGTTGTCTTCCAAGAGGGTCATCATTAATTTCAGCGTAATGTTATCATTGTATTCAGAGCCCTTCGGCGGGCGTGTACCTTTTCCTTTCTTGACTTCTACCATATTGTCTTCTCGTGTGAGGTATTTGATCAGCTTATGATACTACACTATGTAGCCATCATAGCGAACACCACTGTTGCTGCTATAGGTAGGTACTATCGCTATCCATATGCGTTCGGCCACGCGGCATAGTCTTATTGGCCTCGGCCCGAGAGGTTGTGGCTGCCGCCCCCGGCTCTGGGCGAGTCCTCCCCCCGGATCTGGGGGGATGATTCTCAAAGCAACGGCCTATTTATCAAGAAAGAAATAGTCAATGTTGTGCGGGCTGTGATAGTATCCATTGGCATATCGTAGAACTTGTCGGACTGGGCCCAGCCCATTCTTGTCCTGCTCGATTGGCATGTAAACGGGAATTCTACTTACCATCATAATTTACGGGCACCAATAGTACTCCTAATAGCTCATTCTTTCCTCAAATTAGCGAAGCTTCCCTCGTCCCTCGTCGCCCGCTAAATTTGCTTAATGGATACGGTAAAAATCACTTACGTGATTTATATTTAGTGATACGTACGGAAGCAAGTATAAGGGCACGTCGGAAGCAGGTATAAGGGCACGTCGGAAATAAGTATAGGAGCAAGCAGATATAAGGATAAACAGATATAAACAATGCTATCGAATAAATATAAGGGTACGTACGGAAATAAATATAAGCAACATCGAATAATTATAAAACAATTAATAAGCAGTTATTAAGCAAATATAAAGATAAGCAAATATAAGCAATATTATTAAATAAATATAAGGATACGTATAAAAGCAGATATAAATAGCGCCATCGAATAGGTATAAAGGGAAAAGAATTGCGAAAAAAAAAAAAAAAAAAGAAATAAAAAAAGCGTAACGCGTAAGAAAAAAAAGAAAAAATAATTACAACACTGGCTAGTTTTATATATATATCGTAACCAAATAATAGCGCCAGATTATAACCATTTAAAAGCATTAATTCTAAACGGTTTAAAATGCTACAAAATAAATATACGGGCTAATTTATACGTTAATAAAACGAAGCTTTATTTTTTTTGTTTTATAAAATATTATTAATAATGTTTTAAAAGAATAAAAAAATAAAATAAACTTATTAAAATTAACAATACGGGCTTAAAATTAACGCTAATAACGCGTTAAATCTAGCAAAAAATTATATTAATTAGAATTATCGAAAGGTAAATCGGAAATAGCTATTTATATATTTCCAATAACTTTTTATTCGAATAAAACCGTTACGATAATAAGAAATCGTTAATATCTTATATTTTATACAAATTAACGTATAAATTAATCCGTGCATTTATTTTGCAGCATTTTAAACCGTTCCAAATTAATGCTTTTGGATGGTTATAATTTGGCGTTATTATTCGGTTGCGATATATATATAAAGCTAATTAGTGCTACAATTGTTTTTTCTTTTTTTTCTTATGCGTTACGCTTTTCTTATTTTTTTTTTCGTAATTCTTTTCCCTTTATACCTATTCGACGGCGCTGCTTATACCTATTTCCGTACGTATTTCTATACCTATTTAATAACGTTGCTTATATTTGTTTATTTTTATATTTACTTAATAGCTGCTTATTAATTGTTTTATAATTGCTCGATATTACTTATATTTACTTTCGTACGTATTTTTATATTTATTCGATAACGTTATTTATATTTATTTATTTCTATATCTGTTTGCCCTTATATCTGCTTTCGATATGTCTTTATATTTGCTTTTGACATGCCCTTATATTTATTTCCGTACGTATTATTAAATATAAATTACGTAAGTAATTTTTACCGTATTTATTAAGCAAATTTAGCGGGCAACAAGAAATAAGGAAAGTTTCGTTAATTTAAGGGAAAAATAAGTTATTAAGAGTATTTTATATAAAATGCAAGATATTAACGATTTTTTATTATCGTAACGGTTTTATTCGAATAAAAAGCTATTGGAAATATATAAATGGCTATTCCCGATTTATCTTTCGATAATTTTAACTAATGTAATTTTTTGCTAGATTTAGCGCATTATTAGCGTCGATTTTAAGCCCGTATTGTTAATTTTAATAAGCTTATTTTATTTTTTTTGTTCTTTTAGAATATTATTAGTAGTATTTTACAGAACAAAAAAAATAAAGCTTCGCTTTATAAGCCTATAATTACGTCGTGTCCCTAGGTAAGAGGTTGTTGTCCTCCTTTATTGCCGTCGATTCCGGGTTTGTTCTAAAATGGTTCCCAGATGATATCAGACCGTAATCACACCTGTACCTATCAGAAACCTCATGTTCTTCGAGAATGGCGCAGTGAGGATACCCCGGGGATAGGTCCATGGACACTGGACAGGTCCTGGGTCCCATCTTATTCAAATATACAACTAAGGATTCTGTGAACGAATTATCCCTTGCGAGGCTCGGACGTGGGTGCCACGAATCCTAGACACGAAAGCCTGCCAAGTTCAAATCTGTATTTCTCGTCTTGCAGCCGGCCACAGCTCCGATCCTTTCCGGCGCCCCTAAGGAGAAGGCTTCTGTCACAATCAAGGAATATCTTAGACACGGTAGTGATGGCATTGCCTTTGAAGTCCAAACAAGCACTTATCCATAGCCGTTTGTCTTGAAGCTACCCATCCTTGCCATGACCAAGTGTGATCATAACAATCAATGGGTGCGGACTTCTTCCTTACTACGGGTAGTTCTTCCACAAAGGGAGTTGACAAGATGGAGACGGGCATTGGCGTCACTGCTCCTTCCAAGAAGAATGTGCCAATCCAGCCTTGTTGAATTGTTCACTATGAGCCTCATGCGAGCTAAGGTAGATAACTAAGGTAGACGATCGGACTATCTACCTTGGACTGTATCTCGACAACAAGAGAGATATTTATACGAATAGGGCCTCCTATCATGTCGAGGACGATGGCGGTAGCTACCTATCAGATAAGGATTCTAAAGACCATCGTTTCTCAGACGGACTTCTTCCACTGGCGGGGGAAGGGAGTGTTTGTTGACTTCGGTGATTGGTATGGTCCTCGCCCAGGAAGTAAAGGGGGAATTGGCGACAGGTGATTTGAGACTGCTGGAAGGCCGTCTGGCCACATATTTACCTACTCACTAGGTAATCAAAACATCATCACCAGGGGCACTCAGGCACTTTGCTCTCTATATGTGTGGTTTTGTTATCTGATATGCTTTGAATGTTATGACATTGCTGTGGTGAGAGGCTGGCCGAGTTCGTTGCTACCACTTTGGATTATATGTAGGAATGTAGTCTAGGCTGTAGGTAGGTCAGCATCATTAGCATCATTGGTGCCAACTCGCAGTTTACCCCTGAATGCCATAGAACAAATTTGTACGTACTTCGTAGAGGGACCCAATCAATAATTCGGACAATACGAAGGTAGCGGCCAAAAGTCGGTTTACATCTGGACAGACCCCCCTAGTGTAGTTTTGGCTTATATATACTGTATACTTTGCTTATATAATTACCTGGCGCATAATACAGTATCATGTGCCTGGAAAGGTCCGCTAAAGCAAAGAGCTTTAGCGGTATTAGCGCTATGACATAGCACTGAGTCCCCGAAGTCTTATGTATACTGTACATAGAAATGCTTGTATGTACTGTAAGTGGAAGTAGCTGTGTTAACCGACTTTTGGCCGCTACCTTCGTACATACATACATACCTATATACATGCCTACGCTCGTACGTACGTAGATAGCTACTTATATACATACACGACCAAGTAGCCACCTAGCGTAGGGTCATTTCCCTTTACGTGCCTAACGTGGTTCGCTAAGCGGCTTGTGGTTGGCTCAAGAGAGGCCTAAATTGCGCCTAGATTGCCGTCATGACGAGTTCTGCGAGTTTTGGCCGCCGACCGTCCATGTCTAAACCGGCCAGTCCAGTAGGAAACCCAGCCCCCGTGCCCCCGTGTACGAAGCAGTGCGGCGGTCTAGCAGGCACTGCAGTCAGGGAGTCCAGGCAGTCCAGGCAGTCCAGCACTCAGGCACTGTCAGGCACTGCCTAACATGGTATTGTATTGTACATACCTACATACTTCGTACAATACAGCAAGTACCTGGCCAGCGGCCACCCACCACTGAGGCACCACTGAGGCACCTTCATACCTGCTTCGCACCTCCACCTCCACAACCGCATCCACATCCATGCCTTCACCGCGAAACGCACATACCCCCTGGTCCCTGTCCTAAGTGGAAGAGCATCCTTATCCTTTCCCAGCACGGAGCGAGACAGAACGACCTTCTTCATCCCCTAGATATCTTCTCCCAGATATCCTCCCCTAGACAACTACCTCCCAACAGCAATCCTTCGGTATCACCATCAGCAGCAGCAGCTCACTCTGTCCACTTCCTCTAGGTATACTTGTCCAGGTAATATCAATTTTATCCGGGTTGACTAGCCCTCGGAAGGAAAACACGCATCTTCGGTTCATACCTCATACCCCCCTCCCTACATCCAAACCTCCCAACCCCATCGAAAATGGCCGCCACGACACAGGCGCCGCCGGGCATGACCCTCGATCCCAAGTATGACAACTACGACTTCCCCGTCGTGGCCCCCGATGCGAAGAGCGGCCACCCGGGCGCTCTGACCGAGGAGCAGATCGCCCAGGTTGCCCAGTTCCGCCTGATGCTCGAGTCCGAGGGATTCACCAGGAGATTAGACACCCTGACGCTGGTATGCAAACCAAGATGACCGGGGAGAAGCAACAGTCCCCAGCTGATGATTTAATCCCATGTTAGCTGCGATTTCTCCGAGCCCGAAAATTCGATGTCAACCTGTCCAAGCAGATGTGAGTGACGTGCTTTCCCTTCTAGCAAGCTCTAAGAGCAAGACCCAACAGCACCCCAGCCAATAGTCTTTGCCAGTTATCATGCCCCGTTTATCCCCTACTCGAGTGCTGGCCGGTCACGGAAACTAACCGCAAGGTCGAAAATATAGGTTCGTCAAGGCTGAGCAGTGGCGAAAGCAACTCACCTTCGCCGATGGCAAGACCCCGATCAACCCCGATGGGCACACTATCAACCTCGACGAGGAGCTGGCCAACTGGGACAAGGACAGCTCGCTTAAGCAGAAAATCGCGCCGTATTACCCGCAGTACTACCACAAGACCGACAAGGTGGGCACATCCACTCTCTTCCCCCTTCTCTTCCTTCATATAAGAGCCCCGCGCTGACATGCTTCATCTACTCTTGCGCAGGATGGCCGACCCGTCTACATCGAGCAGCTGGGCAAGGTGGACCGGAAAAAGCTGGAGAGCCTGGGCGTCAAGGGTGACCACATGCTGACGAACCTAGCGGTGGAGTACGAGCGGATGGCAGACCCGCGGCTGCCAGCGTGCTCGCGCAAGTCGGGCTACCTGCTCGAGACGTCGTGCACCATCATGGACCTGAAGAACGTGGGCTTCATGCAGGCTAACGCGGTCAAGGACCTGGTGCGCGAGGCCAGCCGCATGAGCCAGGACTACTACCCGGAGCGCATGGGCCGCATGTATATGATCAATGCCGGCCGGTTCATCTCCGCCCTGTTTTCCTGGGCCAAGAGCTTCCTCGACCCCGTCACCCAGGAGAAGATACACGTCATCAGCGGCGATGGCCGCGCCGAGCTGCTCGGCCAGATCCCCGCCGAGAACCTCCCCAAGGAGTTCGGCGGCACCTGCGATTGCCCCGGCGGCTGCGCCCTCAGCAACGCCGGCCCCTGGCAGGACCCCCAGTGGACCCGCCCCGCCTGGTACGAGAAGCAGCAGGATGACAAGAACGCCATCCACAACCCCGGCACGGACGCTGTCGGCACCGGCGAGGGTGCTGCGGCCGCTGATGGTGCCGTGGCGGGTGATGATGCTGCCAAGGCTCCCGCTCCTGCTGCAGCATAGAGCGAGCAAGCAAGCAGAATACTGAATACTGGGCCTTCGTGTCCCAGCATTCCACACTTGCGTTGGTGAATGATGGCTGTTGGTAGCAGGATTGTTGGGCAGATGGAAACCGTAGAAAACAGAATTTCGAAGAGGAGATTTGGGGATACTGTGCTTTGCTAGCTTTAGGGCTGCATTGAAGGGGGTCAGCGAGTAGTTCTTCAGCTCGTATTGGAAGAAACTATCGGATTGCTGAAGAAGACGACGGAGGAGATGCTAGGCCAACGTTGTCTGATTTGATTCACCCCTTTGATTCACCGTTGGTTGGCACAAACATGTCTTTCATACATGCATGCATACATAAATAAGATGGGAACCCCGTAGCCACCTACCTACCTTTACCTATACCTACCTAACTACAACCTATAGAGTAACATGGCATAAGAACATCGTTTTGCTTCCTGCATCGAGCAGCACCTTATTCCTCTAGGGCTTCGCCCAGCCAACCTAGGCTACATGTGGTATACATACTTGATTAACCAAGTATGTATTTGGCCCCGAGCCCTGTGCTATTCGCAGTTGACTCCGTGATTCCATGCTTGCCTAAACATTACGGTAGGGAATTCCCAACAGTAGATGAAGTGAAAACCCTACCTAATGTATATATTCTGTATGATCCACAAGGTACACCCAGCTGTGCTTATGCCTGGCTAGACAGCCCCTTGGTGAGTGGTGTGAGTGGTGTATCGCATTCGTAGCTGCCTGTTCTGGACATAATTCACACGACACGGTCTGAAATTCAGCATCGTGTTGCCACTTAGCTTCAATCGCGTGAACCTGACAATTGATAACATCGCCAGGTACCTAATTTACTACCTGAGTAGTTGGCTGGCTCGATGCAGACCCCGGCCCGACTCCTGTTCTACCTCTCAGTAACGACATACTGCCCTGCGTCCCTAGCCCTCTCCATCCGTGCCACTACGGCCGGCATCTCCCTCTTCAACCGGCCCAGCCCCTTCACAGCGCTCTCATAGCCGCGCTCGACGTCGCCCTGCCGCTCAAGCCTCTCGACCTTCAGACGATCTTCTTCTTTCATACCATCATCGCCCTCCTTACTACTAATTCCATTGCCAGTGTCAACAGTAGCAGTGGCATCAGACGGAGTAGCAGCTAGCAGGGCCTCCTCGTCCTCGCGTACTCCGCGACGCACGGCCTCGGCCCACGCGGCCGCCACCGACGCCGGCACGCCGCGCTTGAGGTGGGCGATGTCGCGCAGCAGGTCCTCCTCCTCGCGGGTGAGGTCCTCGACGCGGGCGCGCTTGCGGGCGTCGAAGGGCTCGTAGACAACCTCGGGCTGGGGAGCGCCTCCTCTCCGACTCCGGGTTCTAGATCCCGCCCCTCCTCCTTCTTCGCTGTTCAGGAACCGCGACGCCTCAACTGGTAGCCCGTTGATACTCAGGTTGGGGGCTGCGAGGGAAAAGGTTCGCTCGATGTACTACAGAGGATCTCATGTCAATGTGGGTCAGTTGCTTGAGAACTCGGGGAATACAGCAAGACAACACGCTTTGGAGGACAGCAGAAATAGTGAAGTAGATGACAAACAAAAGAAACGAAATGAAATGCACAAAAGCTGAAAAGACAAAAAGACAAAAAGATGAAAAAAGATAACAAGCATAGTGACAAAAACATACAACACCAGGGATTCGCTGGTCGTCACCGACCCAACTACTGATCTGGCCCTATGTGGTTTATCTAGGGGAGAGCGGACGGGATCCCGAGTTTTCCACATGGTATGGTCGTATGTGTTTGATTTGTCTCTTGCTTTGGCTTATATTCCACACTCCGTGGCTTCCCCGGGTTTCGCTTGGCTGCACGATATGCAGCCAAGTCTAGGCGGTATAAGGGTAGCGAGCAGTGTGCCCACTCTGCGGCAGCCCGATGGAATGGAGGGAAAAGAATGCACACCCAACTACCCGGATAGGTAGTTATGCAGGTATACGTATGCAGGTAGGAGATAGGTGGCAGAGTATGAAATGAACAAGCCGAAAGGAGAAGAGAAGAGAAGAAGAAAAAGAAAGGAGAGAAAAGAAAATGAACCAAACTCAGGGGTAGATAAAAAATTGCAACACATACCTCATTAACAAGTTCCTCGATCCGTACTCGCAGCTCATCCTCGCCCCGCGCAGCGCCATCCCTATTCTCGTCGTCGCCGTCGACGGGCGGAAACGCCTCGTTGATGCGCGCGGCGGCGGCGCGTCGCACGTTGGCCACGAGGTACGAGAGATCCTCGGAGGCCTGGAGCTCGATCTTGCGATGCGCCGAGGCCGCGTCCATGGAGACGTTGGGTGCGTGTAAGTGAGTGAGTGGGTGGGTGAGTTGCTCGTTTGATATTCCTCTCTTGGTGCTCTCTCGTTGCTCTTGTCTAAACGGTGGGATGGTGTATGTAAACAAAGCAAGGCTGTGTGTGCCAGAGTCGGTTAGTATGTAGACTATGTCTACATGTATTGCATGAAGACTAGTTCGTTTCTTCTCGGGATTCCGCCTTTTGCCGTTTCGACAATGTAATGGTGTTACGGTCTATGGTATATGGTATATGGTATTCTGATCGGGATCCTGATCTGGATCCAAATCTTGATCTTGATTCTCGATTGCTGATTGGTTTAATGCATCTTGTTCGTGGTGTTTACTTGGTTCACTCAGTATCCAGTTAGCGCGGGGCACTTTTTATCGTAATAATGAGGCTCATTGTAAAGGTGGGACCCGATGACAGGCGCCTAAGGGTACAGTACCTACTACTACCTACCGACCTACATACCTACCTAGGTAGGTAGCTATGAACACCTGAGGGTTGCCTATCACTATAGCTACATAGCTACTTAGTACATATACTGATACTTGCATAAAAAACCCCTACCTTCCTCACAATGGATAGATATGCGTATATAGCCGCTTATTGTTCAGCTGGCATACGATACACGGTTATCAATGCACCAATGATGGGCACACGAACCCCACGCTCTTCCCGGCAGCCCGGTGAGAGAGACTGCACCAGCTTGAGGTGATGCTTGCAACCTGGTAGTTGCATCGAAGTCGGTAACTATGCCGCAACCATGTTTCTTTGAGGTTTGAGTTGTTCGGTTCGGGTCCATCGGATCCACTTCCCGATCCTGTCAAACCTAACTAAAATCTCCGGAGGCTGGATACCTAATCACCTACCTGGGCTGCCTGGGCAGCTGCTGGGGTAAATACAGAATAACTATGTAAATAAGGTCCGGACAAATATTCCCATCGGCCTGCTTTGTATAAAAACCATTGGCTGACCAGAGTTCCGAGAGTCAACCAACCAGTCAGCCAGTTCGCCCATCTCTTTGTCCCTTGGCTCGAGTGCCGACCACAGACATGTATGTAGTTAAGAGTGCTCCATCGCAACATCGCAACTAGCTAGGATGCGAGGATGTCAAGCCCCTAAAAGTCGATCTTGAAAGCTTAGGTAACTATGTAGCCATATTTCCTACGACACGTCTCTAGACTCCTATCTCCGTGAGCCAACTCGCCGTGAGTGAGTGGTTGGTAATTTCCATGCCATTACGAAGTCACCAACTGACAACGTAGCGTATTCATTGCTCCAATGTCTAACAGCATCTATGCTTTGTCACATTGTGGCCACATAACTAGGTATCCATCTTATATGATCCTTACTTTTGATGCCTTGGTGTACCGTGCATACTTAGATAGCCCTGCTTTCCATATGAACCCCGGTACTGCTGGTATCTACGATTTGGTATATATAGTCAGTCTCCTTTGTTTTGAGATGGGAGAATTGTATTCGAAATCGTACATAGGATACGACTACATAAGTAGGTAAGTAAGTACCTGCTTAACATCGCATTGTTGGTTAAGCAACCGCCATTCCAAGGCTCTAACTGCCGGTCATTAGGGGTGTTCAAAATACGTATTATGAACACTAACACCTATATAATACGGACCCACCTACAAAACACCCAAACACCCATATTAAAGCCCGTATTATATCGTGTTTTGGTATTTTGTTTATGCCGCACCGCATTAATAACGTTTGCAATATTCTTGAAGCTATATATACTCGAATTAACCTGTCCCTTTGCAATTCCTCGTATTTACGATGCCGCCCCTTCGTTTGAATACCTTCGAACACTTCATCGATGCCCCGAGAGGCGACTTCCGGCAGCCGCGCAAGGCCTGTAGGCACTGCGGAAAGACTTACGCTGTCGGTTTGGGCACTTCAAGAATGACGCAGCATCTCGACGATAAATAAATAGGCTTTATAGGTAGCGAGATGCTTGCCGCATCGGGTTAGCGTACATTATATATGGGCCCGGAAAGGGGTAATTCCGGCTCCGACGCGTGTCAGGGCCTACAACACATGTATTATACGGCGTTATACGTATTATACGCTACACGTATTTTGAAAGTTGCAACCCTACCGGTCATATCGTTGAGCTCCGCCAAGTCAGTCGTGTCATGTAGTGGATATCCCGGTACATAGTAGCATGATGCAGGGATTGGCCCACATACCGCCCACATGCCTACCCAAGTACCTACTTACACAGGTAGTGTAAAACGTAGCCTCACGTTTTCCCAAGTGCCTGCTCGAACTTGACCATATGCGACTATATGCATGTCTACCACCGAGGGGCATATATCCTATCCATCCACAACCTGCCCCCTGGATTACCTCATGGCCAGGTAGAGAGAAAGAATCGGAAATAACTTCATCCAGTCATTACTTTGCTAACTTCCCGCGTATCTCCGTACGTAGGTATGTAGGTATGTAGGTACATACATATGTCAGCCTTGCCAAGAGAAGCGCAATGCTTCCATTTTAACCAGCTATTAACTACTTACACTACCTAAGTAACGGAATCCCGTCTACGTAGCGGTGGTACGTGCTTCAAATGCAAGGCACGGATTCATGAAACGAGGTACACTATGGGAGTCAATTCCAGACAATTTCAAGCAAGAGCTCGAAAGACATAAGTGGTAGGTAGGTACATATGTAGGTATTAGATGCAATCTAACTGGCGCAAGCGGAAACTCGGGTGCTTCGACTATGCCTCCCTTCGTAGGCTTTTGAGCGCGGGGGTTGGTGTTGGTGTTGGTGCTGGCATAACAGTGCCTGGCTCGGTTGCGTTTATTGTACCGCTATATGTATTATACATAACTAAGGTAGGTATGTAACGTATCCGTTTATTTGCACCGGGTCATTTTAATATTTGTACCGGTATTTAAACCGCATTCGGAATAAAGACCCCGCCTATATAATTTAGCTGCATACGTATTTATCCGTTCATATAACTTAACGGTGCCCATTATATATATAATGCATTGCGTTAATTAATTACTATATAATAATAGGTTTTATTTAAAGCCTATTTTAATATTACGATTATCGCGGCTATTGCGGCGATAGCGGCAACGGCGGCGGGTATTACTGCTGCTATTGCTATTACTTAATATATTTTTGTTTTTCCTATTATTGCCGTTCCTGTTGCTATTGCCGTTTCCGTTATTATTATTAATACTATTAATATATTAGTAACGCAAAATAATGCGCCGTATTATTAATCGGAAATAACGCGTTAATTATATTTTAAGGCGTTCCTTATTAGTTTGGAAATATCTTATGGGGCATTATATGAACGCCATAAAACGCGGATTAATAAATAAGCATAGGCGTAAATATAGGAATAAGAACGAACTGTTGCGTTAATAATCGATTTTTTACGGCCCTATTTATAGCCTTTATAAGGTTTACGAAAAGGGCTTTTTGTTGTTTCTTTGCCTTTTTTGCGGTTATTTTGTGCCTACGTTTTTTTTTTGCCTTGGGCTTAAGGGCTTTATCGTAAAAAGATATACGCCTATTATTCTCCCGGTTGCGCTAGGGCCGTACTAACTTTTGAAAGGGGTGCCGGTTATTTTCGTAAGGCTCGGAATTAAAAAGGTTAAGGTAACTTTTTTTTCGTAATACCTTATTTGCTGGCAACCTAATAGGAAATGCCGCCTTCTTTCGCCGTCCGGGCAATATAAGGAAATCCCGATATTGCTATTATTAACGTTTTTCTTTAGTTAAATTGGAAGTATTATCCGAATATAATTACCAATGCTTATCGATATTCTTTATCGTAAAGGCCTACGGTTTAATATTCCGAAATGAATTATACCGAATTGCCTGGTCGTTTTTCCGTTAAAGCTAAACGTAATCGCTTAAAAGCAGCTGGAAAATAAGGTATTTATAAAGTAAGCCCTATTGCCGTATGAATTGGCCTATATATACCGATTACGGGACCCCCTAAAGCTACCCCTTATAGTTACGATAAACCAACCTATACTACCGCCATAACTGCTGCATCGGAAAAGCCGCTATCCTATGGAAAACCGGCCCGAACATACCAACTGCTTCGTATTTCCGAAAGTAATTACGTTTGGCGTTTTTAATACCCTTTTTGTAATTAATTTAACGAACTAAGCATATAAACCTAATTTATTCGTATAAAAGGTCAAATAAAGCCAGGCGATTCCGTAAATAACGCTTTAAGTAGCAATAAACAGTTTTAACGCAGCTAGTTGCCCGGATCCCGTAATTCCTAATACCGCAAACAGCGTATTCGCAATATTGGAACCTCCAAAGGAGATAATACGTAATTATATAATTTAATAAAGCTGTTATAACGTTAGAATTCGTATTGGAATGGCTGTATTTAGGGTATATTTAGGGATTTAAGTTATTAATACGAATTAAAGGGATAGTATAAATAGGGATAATTATAAGCTACAAGGTAAATATATGTGGTCCATATAAGTTTAATTTAACACTCTCGAATAACTTAACAACGCAATAAGAAACATATAAAGTTATATACATATTTCGAATCCTCGGAAGCTAAAGAATCCCATGATGATTTTTAATTAAGATTTGTTCCAAAAGGTAATGGAAATATATAAATACGGGCTTTAAGGATATTTTGGAAGATATAAAGATAATTGTCGGAAGCCATTTTGCAAGTTCCGACCGATCCATTAAAAAGTTTTTGATCTTAAAAAAAAAACTGGAAGCATATAACCCCCCAATTACCATTAACGCAACAACATAAATACATAATATAATATAATAACAACAAAAAAATATCGCATGGTTTTTATATCGTTATTTTCGTATTTATTAAGGCAATTAATTAAACGTAAAAGCAATGCGAAAAATTAAAGTTGGAAAAGTCTTTTTATAAGGAAATAACGGGGTAATTTGGCATTCGCGAAAGGGCTTAAACTTGAAATAATTATGAAATAATTACACTTACGAATTTAACGGCTGTATTGTTTTTTCATTTCCTGCCAAATACGACGGAACAACTCTTCTGTATCCGCATATATAACCATTTTCCAGGCCGTAATAAAACCTTTACGATCGTTAGGCCACTTTTCGAAACGCAAAAAGGAAGTATCCAAAAGAAGGTTTTCGGGATTGCCCTTATTAATGGCTTAAATAGCAGCAATGCCCTTAAGGATTTCGTTATTTATAGGCCCATCCTTATTATCGTTAACGTTTTCGGCAGCCTTTTCTTTTTGCTTTTAATGGTATAAAAAGGGGTCCGGACCGGATTAATCGGATTCGAAAGCGTCAGGTTTAGCCAATACGAATTCGTCCACTTTAAGCAAAATGGCCGCTACTATATTGCCTCTAGAGACCCAATCCCGGTTCGTATGGTATATAACGTTCTTCATTATATGCCAAATACAAAACTATTAAGGAACACCTTTAAATATTCAAAGCGCAACTTTCTTAAACCCTCGGTCGAAATTACTTAGAATAACCGTTGGCTTATGAATAACGTATTGCCTATAAAAGCCCTTAAGGCAATTAAGGTGCCAAATAAAATCCTCTTCCGATTTACTTAAAAATAGGCCGAAAGCGACGTAATAGGTAATATTTAAAGGGGTTATTCCAATAATGTTAAATAAAGGCAAGTTAAAACGATTCATTTTATAGGTATTATCCATTAATAACACTTCGGGATTTTTCCTTTACATCTTTATATATTATTTAAAAGTCCAGAATATCCGAATAACGCGCCTAGTTTTTTCGTTTTAATTAATAAAGTATTTAATGCCATATTTCTTTTTATATTTCTTTAACTTATTAATAAACAGTTGCGTTAAAATAACACTACCTTGCTACTTTGTTATGAACTTGTTACGAACGTTCAGGATATTCCTAGGGTATAACCGAAGTTTTTTTACGCGGATTTAATTAATAATATCGTTACCGCCTTAATTTAATAGGTTATTCTCGTAATAATAAAGGTTGCGGCGAATTAGGGTATCAATTTAATCAAAATCAAGGTCGTTATATCCCTTAAAATAATAAACGATTTAACCGGCGGTTATTTAGGCAATTCGCAATAATCTTAATACAACCATTTCAAAGGCAGCATCGTTATCGAAGGTCTTCTTTTTTAACTACCGCTTATAGCTTATAATAACATATATATCTTCGGAAATAACGTAATTATAAATAGGATTCGTTATTATAATATACCAGTTGCCCTAATGCCGTTAAAAGGGTCGGATAATGGCTTTGTATTTACAGCTATATTGCTATATCCCCTTTTTTCGCTCGCCGAGGGATTTCGATTTGCAAATGCCAACGCAATCGTATATAACGTTTATAGCAATAACGGACTTCTTATTTTTCGATTTCCTCGATTTCCCCGTAACAACGAAATAACCCTTATTCATAACGCGTTTTCGAAAGGCATCCATCGTTAATTTGGAATCGGAAAAAGCCTTAGGCAGGTTTAACGGGCGAAAGGATAAACGGAATCGAAAAGGCGCTTCGTTTTTGCCGTGATGCAACTATTGCCGTACAGTATTAGGTAATGATCGGATTCGATGGAAATTAACCGTAAAAGGAATAACGGGGTTACGTTATTACGTTATAGGGGTTCGAATAAATAACGAATGCTACGATAAAGCAGGTATAACCTAAAGAATGCTAAGGCGTTCGAAAAATTAGGCCATAGTTCGAAATTAATAATAACAGCTTAGATTATCGTAAGAATTATCGCAACAATTATTTTAAAAACTTTATTTATTTAATTATTCCCTATTATATAATACAAATTGGGTACCGTTAAATTATATAGGCGGATAAGTACGTACGTAGCTAAATTGTATGGGCGGGGTCTTTATTCCGAATGCGGTTTAAATACCGGTGCAAATATTAAAATGACCCGGTGCAAATAAACGGATACGTATGTAATTAGTGGGTGTGGAGGCTGACTATACCCGGTCAACCTGATCTGCTAATGCTAGTCCAGGCCCTAGCTTCTTCAGGTATCAGGCTCAGATACGCATGAGCATGCCAGGCATGGCGTGGTATGGAGGGGGACCCTGAAGTGGGTTATGGGCGGCTTAAGTACTGTATGTATTATTATGTACTTGGTAGTTATTTGGTGGGGTTGATTAAGTGTAGCTATCGCACGGTGCGAGACTGATGGCGACTCAGCTTACGAACTTCCAGGTTCATCATGGACTTCAGGTTTTAATGTGCATATACCTACATAATATCTGCCTATAAATCTCCGGTGGCTGCATATTGTAGCTTATCATACGGCGCCATCATACGGTGGGTAAATCGCACATACGGCACATAAAAACCAAATCTAAGCGTGTTGTCTTCTGTTCCGTGGGAGGTATATGTTCCAATATGAAGATTATCAAGTACCAGCGATTTTCTTCGTCGCGGCAATGAGGCGTATATGTATGCACCAGAGTCTGTCAGAGCTTTGTTATTTGTCCCGGTGGGATATAGTCGATACATACTACACGGGTCAGGACAGATACCAACCTAAGTACCTAGATAGTTATGTATGTGTTTGATTCTGACGGCTTATTAGTTGATACTCGAGCTTTATGCACACTGTCGGGCATCGCTCGGGCTTTTCTAGGAATTGCCTGCTCACCAGGATCGGCCTTGCGTTGGTATACACATGCATACCAAGTAGGCATATAGGCAAGCCTTGCAACTCATTTGAGAGTGACCTGCCAGGAGTACAAAATGGCAGATGGGTAGGACCTGCGATATTTACGCTACGATCACCGAGTTCTTGACATAATGTTGCATGCACTGGGGCGCAAGGGGGGAGGGGGGAGATGCCCAGCATGAAATGAATGAGTCGGAAGCAGACTTGGATATTGAGTATCCCATTTGTCTATGGCTATGATAAAACAGAACCCGAGGTAACCCCCCGTGATAAACCCATCGCAGAGGACACACGACCGTGGAAATAGCTAAGTAGATCAACATCATCTGAAGCCTCTTACATGCTCCCAAATGGCCAACGCCGCTCGATGGCTAGTAGAAGATTTGAGTATCGATATAAGACTCCTGTAATGCCATGACTCCCGAGCTCCCCTTATGTACGAATTTCCCCTCGTCAAAATGCTGTAATGTCGTGATATGGTCGTATGTAGTGTGGAAGTGTCAACCTCGACTCTTCTTAGTTGATGGAAGGCAATGGTAGCAGCGGCGGTGGTGATTGTTGATGTAAAATGTCAAGGCCCCAAATCCACAATCCCACCCAGGAAGTTACCGTAACCCGAACCCAGACGCCGTAAACTCACGAAATGGCATGTAGAATAGTTCTTGCGAGGAACGTCTACGAAAACGTCTCTAGGAACATGCTTTAAAACAACCGTCCGCGTGAAAAACAATGGAGCAATATATGCTCTAACGATGGACCGAGACGGTACTGTTGCTAGTTGATGTAGATCCCGGTGTGGACTAGCGGATATCGGAAAGCGCCGAGTTATCGACTGAGCGGTCTTATAATCACCCAGGAGGCCGTTCCGTGGAGCTTTATTGAGGCAGCATGTTCTTGATTTCCTCATCCGTCAGTCGGATTTCATGAACGGGCTCTCGGCGGTTCTCCAACGGCACATAGTCGCAGTCGACGTAGGAGGGTAGGAATATTTCGGGGTTCCATGTGAAGCCCTGGCTCGAGGAAAGGTAGGTGATCTAAGATAGAGGCCGGTGTCAGTTACAGTTGCCAGGCATTGGCTGCCTGATATACCTGCCTAGGGGGGAAGTTGCCGGGATAGCCTTCAGTTAGGCGGGCGGGGTCTGTCACTAACCAGTCGAGGCGGGCCATCCGGGTCACCGATGTTGATTACTGTGCACTCATCCTTGGAGAAAGCCGAGCCTGAGAAGGAGGTTAGCGATTGATGGAATGTACACCTACGTATGCTATGTAGTTCTGAACCATGCAACACCTACTGAGAAGGCTTGGTCTTCGTTGGTGCATGACCTTCTGCTTGCGGGATGAGTGCGTGGGCGACGAGTTGCGACTATCAGGGGTCTGCGGGGAGCTCGAGTATGATGAAGACGAGCTGCTGCCAGCCTTGGGTGATTGGTCATAGTCGGCTGTGGACCGGGCCGTCGGTATGGTGATGTTAGACGCCATGGCTAGTAAGGTGCTTGTGAGGCAATGTCGAGGCTATGTAGCTCCTGCTATCCGGGGAGCCAAGGTAAATGTTGGTAAATGTCGGAATGCCGATTTGGGACGAGTTTATTGCCCAGTATGGATATGACGAGGCGGCACCAAGAAAAGAACCCAAGCGGAAGAGGGCTTAAAGGGAAGCGATAGTAGGCTGCAAGCTGACCGAAGAGGAGAAATCAAGTAATATGTATGTATGTGTGTATGTCTGTGTGAGCGCGCGCGTATGTGTCTATGTGTGTGCGTGTCTACGAATGCCGCCTAGTTGAAGTTATCTGCGGTAATAGGCACGATGAGACAGAAGGTGGTGTTAATTCACACGAGATAAGACAAGACCGAACTCCCCGACGTCGAACTCCTGGAGTTAGTTATAATGCAACTGAAGAGGGGGGGGGGCAATGAGGAGGATGGGAAAGATGGGAAAGATGGGAAGCCGTCGGCCAATGCAATCAGAATCAGATATTGGGAAGAGGATGGAGTTGAAGTTGAAAGGAGGACGAAGTTGGTCCCGCCGGCCGGAGTTGCTCGATGTTAGTCATTCGCATATGCAGATAGAAGGTCAGGTGCAAGTTCACGGTACTGCAACGAACGTTATAACTTATAGCTTTGACTATGCCTAGGTAGGCACCTAAGCAGCTACTAGAGGGAGCCTAAGCTTGATGTACGATGCCTACCTACATCCTGGGTGTAGGTACCTACCTAGGTACCTAGGTATGTAGATACTGTATACTGTATACTGTATGGTATCGTACAGTATACCGGATACCTCAGTAAGTAGTATACTTGGGCGGTGGATAAGCACGCCTGGATCATTGATGTATGCATGCCTGGCGATTATACAATACCTACCCTCACTTGCCTCACTGATGGCAGTACCTAGACAGCTAGACAAGCTAGATTATCAAAGGCCTGCAGGTCTCCCATGCCTGGCGATTATACAATACCTACCCTCACTTGCCTCACTGATGGCAGTACCTAGACAGCTAGACAAGCTAGATTATCAAAGGCCTGCAGGTCTCCCGGTAGAGATCTGCCTTGTTAGTTCTAGTAAGTACCTAGTAGGTAGGTAGCGTGTAAGTGTTGCATTGTGCATACGGTATAGGTATGACGAACCAGAGCTATTGGGTGGAAGGATGGGCGGGTGGTTAGGGAGATGGGTGATGGATGTGGGCTAGCAGCCAGTGAACGCCGGCTTTCTCTATAGCAGGGCGAAACGGCTGGGTAGCAGTAGCAGGGCAGGCAGGCATCTGTCTGGGGATTAGGATGATGGATCGAAAAAAGCATGCGAGGCCTCCGCTACTGTTGCCAATTACCTACTTACGAGCATATCTACACGCCTATCTACTCACATACGTACATAAGGCAGGTATGCTGTACGAGTACTGGATAGATATTGTGTCATTCTTATCTAGCTATGTACATACATACATCCACATACATACCTCAGGTTCGCTTCGAAAGACGGACCTAGACATGGGACATGCACATGCAGGAAGCCTGACCTGAAGGCCTAACTTACCTACCTAGTACTGTATGATACCCAGGTATTATGGGCCTTCAACGTGGTGAGGTAATGACCAATACGCTCCTGAAGCGACATGAAATGGGTGGGAATTTTCAATTAATATGGTTTCTGAGATTCTGAGATCCATCGATATACTCCATACTTGAGACCCTGGCACTGGGCACCCGGGGCGACAGGATGACAGGATGACAGGCAACAGGGTGCCTTGAAGAAGATCAATACACAGTGTTCCTAGCTACAGCATTGGACATCTCTACTGTGTCTCTTGGCTTCGTGTTAGGCACTGAATCTCTGAATAACATCATCTGTTTGTGGAACAATCACACATGGATTATCACCACAGCCTAGGTACTTACCTACACTACCTAGGTATGTACATGGATGCCATCGATGACCATCTAAGCACCTATGCACTGATCGAGCACTACAGAGGTAGGTAGGTATGTAGGCACGTAATCTGCAACCGTCCTGCTTCCGGATGACTGGTTGCCTCCTCTACAAATGCAGGGAAACCGTGAAGATGCAAACCTGCAGGTTGCTACGCATGGAAATCCCAAGCGATCTTCAAGATCAAGCAGCAACTGCTTCATGCTTCGAGTGCCCTTTCGCGGGCACAAGCTACTAGGCATAGATGTACCTATAGGTAGGTACTTAGTCTTAGGGGATTGGACCCTGAACTGCCTGACGAGATGCAAGTCGGACGATGTCGGAGTGAAGCTTAGTGGGAGACAATTGTGGAGATTGGTTCGCCTTGAGTTTATGATGGTTGCATGACATAAGCAGCTGCAGCACCCATGTGCCCGACGGCTGGGAAATAATTATAGGTAGCTTTGCCAGCTGGCTGTCCCACCTCTCGACCTGCCTGTATTATGTAAGTAAGTACCGGATATCCTGTGCTTTGACCACCTCTAGTTACCTACACTCTAACCATCCGAAGGCTGCAAGGCTGGCGTCTGCATTACGACGGGCAGGCATTTAGTGGCTAACGTTAGCCAAGGTAAGCTAGACTAAAGCTACAGGCAGGTACGAGAAGCACGTAACCACGTACCTTCATTCTATCTTATCGACGTCAACTCTCAGCTTTCCTCTCCAACTTCAACTTCAGCTTCGGCATCCACGTCGACGGAAACCTCGATATCCACCTCAGGCTCGTCACTTTCACGCCCACCCTCGAAACGACCTTTCACACCGCAAATACCAACAACCAGTGCCTCTGACGACTCTCAACATCGACGATACGTAGCACGAACGCTGCTATTCAACCCGAAACCTCTTGTTCCAGACCAAGGCCCACGACGGCAGCAGAACGACTGGAAAAGGAAGAAGGAAGGGAAAACAGAAAGCAAAAATGGGAGACGTCGCCGTAGAAAACCCGGCCAATATCCTGGCGCCACACAACAGACCCATCCCATCCGCGATCCCCAACGTCGAGACCATCGAGGGCTTGCCAGCACCAGGAGGGGACGACTATGCCACATTGAAGAAGCTGCAGCGGCATTTGGAGTACATCCAGCTGCAGGAGGAGTATATCAAGGATGAGCAGAGAAGCCTGAAGCGGGAGCTCGTTCGAGCGCAGGAGGAAATCAAGAGAATCCAGAGTGTCCCGTTGGTCATCGGGCAGTTCATGGAAGCCATCGACCAGAAGTGAGTTTTCCGATCGTCTTTTGCTGTCTATGTTCAACTCTCTGCCGTCTTCTGCTGTCTAACACATACGAACCAACAGCACCGGCATAGTCCAGTCCAGTACGGGCTCCAACTACGTGGTGCGAATCCTCTCGACGCTCGACCGCGAGAAGCTCAAGCCGTCCTCGTCGGTCGCGCTGCACCGGCACTCCAATGCGCTGGTGGACATCCTGCCGCCCGAGGCCGACTCGTCTATCGCCATGCTGGGCGCCGACGAGAAGCCCGATGTGACGTACGCCGACGTCGGGGGCCTCGACATGCAGAAGCAGGAGATCCGGGAGGCCGTCGAGCTGCCCCTAACCCACTTTGACCTGTACAAGCAGATCGGTATCGACCCACCGCGCGGCGTGCTGCTGTATGGGCCGCCGGGAACGGGCAAGACCATGCTGGTCAAGGCCGTGGCCAACTCGACCACGGCGAATTTCATCCGCGTCGTCGGGTCCGAGTTCGTGCAGAAGTACTTGGGTGAAGGACCCCGGATGGTGCGCGACGTGTTCCGTATGGCGCGGGAGAACAGCCCGGCCATCATCTTCATCGACGAGATCGACGCCATCGCGACGAAGCGGTTCGACGCGCAGACGGGAGCCGATCGCGAGGTTCAGCGCATCCTGCTCGAGCTGCTGAACCAGATGGACGGCTTCGACCAGACGGCCAACGTGAAGGTGATCATGGCGACGAACCGGGCCGACACGCTGGACCCGGCGCTCCTGCGCCCGGGTCGGCTCGACCGCAAAATCGAGTTCCCCAACCTGCGCGACCGCCGCGAGCGCCGCCTCATCTTCTCGACCATCGCGTCCAAGATGAGCCTCGCGCCCGAGGTCGACCTCGACGGCCTCATTGTCCGCAACGACCCCCTCAGCGGCGCCGTCATTGCCGCCATTATGCAGGAGGCCGGCCTGCGCGCCGTCCGGAAAAACCGCTACAACATTATTCAGTCTGATCTCGAGGACGCCTACTCGAGCCAGGTCAAGGGCACCACCGACGATAACAAGTTCGACTTCTACAAGTAGATGAGATCCGAAGCTGAGTCGGGCCGGGACCAGTCGAGTCTAGCCGCACCATGGCCAGGCATGTATGTATGTGTGGTGAGAAGAGCAAGCAGCAGAGGGGAAGAGAGGAAGAGGGAGGGGCCTGTTCGGGCTGCAGGAGCATACATTCATGGCATACATGTGCTGGAGGGGGGAAGAACCACCAAAACATTCTCCTGTGTCTCTCAGCTGAAATGCATCAGCGGCATCAGCGCGGGAGGGGAAAGGTGGGAATGACATGAAGCCTTATAGAAAATCATACCTGTTATTCTGCACTTACTTAATCCGAGTGCAGCAAAATCAAGCCCAACCAGCTGACAAGGACCGTCCTACCTCTATATCTTATCCTCAACCCTCACTAGTCACAAAGCGCAGCAATGTGTGTCATGATATGCACACGTGAATCGAGATATTTGAATGAATCCGCTAGCTCAATGGGCACGGGAACAGCGGTTCTTGCCAAGCCCCATTCATAATACCATATAGGATACACAGCGTATTATACAGACTAGTCGTGAGAAAAGTAAAGCTAGAATAGACCTAGGTTGTTTGTATAAGACTAAATCATGACACTCCCTGGGCTAATGATACACAAGACGGACAGTAGCACAGCACAGCCAGCTAGTTGTCGACAGGGCGGACGGATGGCAAGAAACCCAGCTCGAAACGGCTCGAGCAATACAGGCATTACTTGGCTTAAGAAATGATATATTAGCCAGGGTAGGAGGCAAGGTAGGGATCTATAATAACCCCCTTTCCCTTCCTTTCCCTTTACGTCCCTCTCGTTCTCTCTCGTACATAAGCCCGTCTTTCCTGAGCGACAATACTGTACAAATACGGGGTGTTCGTGAGTGGTTCGTGGGTGTGTTGATGGCACGGCGGGACAACATACGCAACTCAAGCATTATACTCCCAACCATCTCATCTCACAGCTAGCCTCTTCTCGTCTCGGAATTGCTGGAGCATACGCAAAGGCAAACGGAGTGGTCATGAGAGCCACATCATGTCATTATACCTAGGTAGTAACAGGTAGTCAGTCCTCTTGTCCCTTGGCATCTTTGTCTTCATCATCTGCATTGTATCTGCATTGGAACGAAAGGCCCTGGCGGGTTAGACTGATCAGACGGGTAGATATGTAGTAAATAGAATTCTCCTCCCAAGAACCTACCTTTTCATCTCCGTTGGTTTCTTTTACTCTGTTGGTTTTGCTTTTGCCCTGCCAACTATGCCCCTCTGTTTGTGAGGAAAGGTATATCGTAAATGGATCTTTTGGTGCATCTCATCCCGTTCTGTTTTGCCGTCTTTCCAATTCCGAAAAGGCCTGGGACCGAGACAAGGCTTGAGCCGGAATGACATGTAGAGTTTTGAAGACAAGATCGTGGGGAAAAAAACAAGAAACGCTCAACCGAAATAGACAAGTACAAGTAATTCTTTTGTAATGGTACACCGACGCAACTGTATTTGTGTAAATAGGACTCGGCTGTGAGCTATGCGCCGCTTCAACAGCAAGCATAGCAGCACAGCATAACACAGCACAACCTCTGGAGTCCACGTGTTTGGGGAAATCATTTAACATCATCATCGTCCCCACACAGTTCGTTCGCTCCAAATTTCCACGCAACGGGGTATCTCACTCCTTTCATCTCCCATGTCCTTGACTCCGGGGGTATTTCCTTCTCCGTTCACCATGCGACACCCTCCCTGATATAATAGTACAATACCTTCAACACATCGAAAGAATAAGCACTGGAATGCAGTCATTCAATCAATCACGCCTGGCCTTTCCTAGGTCTGGCCCCCTTTCCCTTATGTGCCAATGTAGTCCAGTCAGTCCCTCCCACCGAGCCGCTCTACAACATCGTTTCATTACACCTATGGGTAATGGGAAAAGCTGGAAATAAAGAATCGGGACAGGAAAAGTCTCAAGAACCGATCGCAAGGTCAAGCTCGAACAAGATCCGCACGAACCGAGTATGCAACTCGATGAAGAAATCTGGCAGGCCGACCAGCTCAGCCAGACCACGCGCCTTTGGCGCAAATCCGCCGGGGCCCATAGACCCGCCCATGCGCTGGATGAACCCGTGGCCGCGTCCGCCACCGCTCAGAAAGCTGGTGTCATGGTTTCCTCTGGAAACGTCTCTGTCCACGCCTACACCGCTATCACGCGGCCCGCCGATACCGAAGCCCCCGTTGCCGTTGCCGTACGCCGCGTTCAGGGCAGCGACGGCACTTCCATTTTCCTCCTCGCGCTCGCGCTCGCGCTCTGCCTGGGCCTCAGCTAGTTCTTGGATCCAGGCTGCCAAGTCGCGGAATGCCGCCGACACCAAGCTGAAAGTTTTCATAGCCAGGCGCTCCCGGTGCGTGCTAAGCGCCAGGAAGGCATAGACGCGCTTCCGGCCTCGGGCGTGCATGTCTGGGATTCGGAATATGTATGCCGTCGTGTACCCGGCCAGGGGGTCACCGAAAAAGATGGGACCACCGTTACTTGCGGCTGACTGCGGCGTTGGTACCGACGTGATATAGCCAGTGCTACCACTGGAGTTGTAAGAAGTCGGCGGCGGTGGCGATGGAAACGAAGGTGGGATGGCAGAGGTTGGCGACGAGAGCGTGGAGCCTGCCTGTGAGCTCTCGGGTCTACGGGGGAGGGTTTCGAAGGATAACGTGCGGAGACATGAAGCGCGTACTATCGAGTAGGTATTGGGGACGAGCGGCTCGTGCGTTGACGTGTAATCTAAGTAGTGTGTATGCTGAGCAACACTAGATCTCGAGGAAATACTCGAGCGCGAAGTCGACGTCGTTGGTCTGCGATGGTGGTGCGCCGGTCGAATGGTATCTTTGGGCGAGATCTCATCCTCGGCATCGGAGGTACATGACGATTCCGGGTTCGAATTGGGCGGGCTTGGATGGTCATGACCACTGAGAACATGAGCGTAGGGAGCGCGTGTCCGCAAAGTCGGTCCGCGCTGCTCCGACTTGGAGTCCGTGGTGGTGGTGTTCTTATCTTTAGATGGCTGGCTGTCCTGTCGCTTGGGTAGAGTGAGGGCGCAATTTTGGCACGGGTTTGCTCTCTTTGTTACATAATCGTCATAGGTTCTCCGAAAACTCGAATCATGCCTATTGCTGGTCTTTGCGGTGTTCGCCTCGGAACTGACTTCGGCGGCTCTCTTTGGACTTTGCGGGGGCGTTTCGACGGTGGAGGCTGCGATGGGGGACATCGGTGTGCCTAATGTTGTAGCTTGCTTCTTCGACTTCTGTAGAAGCATTGTTGCGCGATGTGCTTGTGCATCTTGTTCTGACACTGGAACAGACGAACTACGCGGTGCGCTCAGGGTCATCTTTCGAAGCGCATCGTTTATGGAGGGCTGCGAGCCGCTTGCTGTGCTGGTTTGCGGCCGCTCGGATAGGGGCTCCTCGTAGCACTGGCTACATGGTACTGGTAAACCCTCCGTAACCATGAGTGGCGTTGGGCCATGCAGGTCGCAATAATGCGCAAGACATAGCTGGACATGTGACGTTAGCAAGGGAAAGGTTGCTGGCTTTTGAGTGACGACCATGATATAGCTGGTATAAGAGATGAAAACGCGGACAAGTAGGCAGGCTGTTTTGCAAGTCTTGGGCTCCAGCTCAGAAACGCATAATGTTCTGGAGCACCGCGGGGAGGTTCGGTAGCGAAGAATATATGTCTATTTCAGGGGGGCGTGGGGGCGCATTGCGCCAATAGGTGGGATCTCTATTGGTTGAGCGACGCGACAGAGGACGGCGGAAGGGCATAGATGGTAAGGGTCAGGGGGATAGACGATGGGGATGACGACAATGACGAGTTGCTGTCGTCGGGGACGTTGGTTGTAAGTGGAGCGAGCAGAGCAAAATGCGCCACGACGAACGGGAAGAGGGGCGCGAAGCGAGGCAAGAAGCCAGGATACAGAAGGCAGGAGGTAGGAAGCAGATGGGTAGCAGATAGGAAGCAAGAGATATGAGAGTGGTGGTAAGTGGTGGTAGTTGCTCGGAGACTAGGTAAGAGGATTCTCTCCTTGTGGGAACGTCACTACGTAGCTGACAACAGATTGACAGCAGAGCAGGACATCCCAACCAGGGCATCCAGGACAAGGGGGGGATACAGGGGGCAGGAGGGGCCAGGGGACAACAAATAAGGTGAATCAGATCTCAAATAGTCAGATAATCGTCGCAATAATAGGAAATTGGCAAATGTAAGTAAGACATAGTTGCTAATGGTGGCAATCGTGGCATGGTGCCAATCGATATCAGCCACTCACCAACGCCGCGGCGCATCGCTCCGTGCCGTCCATGGTGAGATGAGCAACAGGGAGGTGAGAGACGTCAAGGAGGTGTAAGCAGACAGACCAACCAGGAAAGTCCAGGATGCTGGGAGCTGGGAGCTGGGAGCTGGCAGCTGGAAGAGTGTGGGATGTGTGTTGGGCGTGTCAGAACTCAAGAGTGTGGGGGGTACCAGGCTTCTCGTACAAGGCTTCTGGTACAAGGCTTCTGGTCTGGCCAGCTCTACCAGCGTAGTAAAGCAGTACCTAATAGGTAATCTTGGGCACGGGTGCAGGCGTGCAGGTGCAGGGTGCGGGTTGAGAGCGGTGAGAAGATTGATATGCACGTGTATATAGATAGACGATAGATGACGATGGAAGAAGCGGGAGCGGGATATGATGCAGGCTAGAAGGTAGTTATGAGGAATCAACATAGAAAAGTCCGGATGTGGATGCGGTCGGGGGGTCGGGGGTCGGGAATAGTGAAATATGTTCCCATCTTTGCATCTTCGCAGCTTTGCGCCTCGAACGCCTTCTTCACTTTTGACATAGGAGATAATGCAGGTCATCATGGTGAGATAAGATTAAGGGGGCACGACAGCTCCTAGAGACCTCTTAGGAAGTCTGTCTGTTCACCTTGAACCCCGACATCCGAGACACCTAGACACCTAGACACCGCAACACCTAGACATCCTAGACATGGATCTCTCATATGATGTGCTACCCGTACATACCAAGATACACGAGGTGTATAAGTGCAGCAGCCAGTAGGCTACACGAGGCGATGCAAGATAGGCAGGGCAGGCAGGGCAGGCAGGACAATCAGGATAGACAAATTGTGCCAATGAGCAATAGACAAAAGGCTAGGCAATAGGTAGAAGGCATTAAGCAATAAGTTGGGGATAATTTTCCATGGTGCTCCGTTGCAATATGGGATAATGTGATGCTATGATATGATATTATGGTGGATGATACGGTAATATGGTGATGATGACGATAAGGCAGGTAAGACGGTGACATGGATATCGATAACCAACCAAAACATGCAGCAGCAAATATGGAAAATAAACGTTGGACTTACGATCGACGTCATAGCTGATGTTCTGCAGCCCTGAAGCCTGACACAGGGATTATCAAGACGCAATTCCTGGATCCCTACCTACAAATGCACAGATGCCCGCATGAACAGAATGCACGAATGTAGGTACCAAGTATGTCGAGGTAGGGATGATTCGTCTGCTGCAATATGTGCGAGTGGTTCGTGCGTTGTAGCTTGTAGCTTGTAGCTTGTAGTTTGTAGTTTGTAGTTTGTAGGGAGCTCAGTTGGGGTCCTTGGGGGTGTCGACGTCGGTATGCAGCCTGCCAGCCCGGTATCTGGGTGCTCAGGCAGCAGGTATGCAGGTATGTAGGTATGATGTACGGTATATGGCGTGTGGTGTAAGTGGTACTGGGTAGGTAATCTTGGTTACCGATAATACAAACACCAACTCATTGGTATTCTGGTAATGTGTGTTGGCTGTATTTCCCTTTTCTTTCTTCTTCGAGAGCAGCAGCCCGCAGCTGTCGTTCGTACGAGCATGTAACTACCAGGGAGTATAGGTTGTGTACTTGTGCGGATATGCTTGTGCGGATATGCGTGTGCGTGTGCGTGTGCGTATGCAAGTGCAACGGCTCGTAACTTGTAACTCGTAACTCGTGGGTCAAACTTTAGGAAGGCGTATGCAGATCTCCCCTCGAAACTGGGGAATCTTTTTTTGATCCGCCTAATCGATAATGCACGCGTTGTCGTTGATTACTTAGGTATTAGGTAGATGGCAGGTCAATGTCGTCCTGCTGCAGTTCGCTCCTTGTGCGCTGGGCAAGCAAGTAGGTACCTAGTAGTCTTCTCACTCGCGTCCCCGGCAATGAGGATGCGCCGGACTGAACGGTGTATGTGAATGGCGTATGTGAGAATGCACAACAGACCTACACCAGATGTAGATATGTGTGGTAAGCAGTCCACTGTCAGCGACAGGCTTGGGGTTGGATTTGGGGTTAGGGTTGGGGCTGGGGTCCGGGTTCTGGTATTGAAGTAAGATGAGAGAGTATGAGTACAAGCTGACGCCGTCGTTGAGACTCTTCTGTACCCCGATGTAGGCGTATTCCTCTGTAGTATCGGGGAATCTCGTCGTTTGGTTGGCTGCAGCTGTCTGTCTATCTGCAGCTCGTCTTTGTCTTGTCCCAACTCAAAAGGAACAGAGTGGATGTTTAGGCGAGGTAGGACAACAGCAGTACCTGGTCTAATGGAGGAAATGGGTAGTTAGATGAACTGCTGTAAACCCGTGCTGTAGACATGCGGCAGAATGCCTTCGCCCCAAATACTACCAAAGCTAAGGGGTCCAAAGGGTGAGGGAGATGGTACCTATGGACTGACTGCAGAGGTAATGTCGATGGAAAATGATTGGTAAGACACAATTCCGAAGGGGGTCGTCGAGAGACGTCGTTATATGTGGGATAGGCCTTCTTTTCTTTTTGGGCGAGGGCTCAGTCGCTTGCTCAGTACTGCCCGCCGGCTCCTTCGGTGGTGGTTCGGTGGTTGTAACTTGTTTGGCAATGTGTGTTTTCTTATTTGCCTGTGCGGTTGTTGAAGTGGGGTGTATGTATAGGAAGGGTTTGGGAATGCCCGATGGCTCAGCGCGAAGGGCAGATTAAACCAGGAACTATGAATTACCTATTACCTATTACTTACTTATTGCCTACTGCCTACTGCCTACTGCCTACCGTGGCTCTGCTGCCCTGGTTGCCCGGCTGTCCTGGAGCCCTGGTGCCCTGGAGCCCTGGTCTTGTTGGCGGGATCGTGAATCCGACGGAACGAAACTAGCAGTGCAGACCTGCAGACCTGCAGACCTGCTAGACAGAACCGACAGGAGTACCCTAGAGAGGCAGAGAGGTTCTAGAAGACCCACCGAACCCAGCATAACGCTAGCGACGGTCAAAATAGCCTGAGACGGTGCACCCGACTAGGCGGGGCCTAGGGGCAGCGGGGGTTTTGGGGGCCCACTTGTCGCGTGTTTTAATGTGCATTTGTATGCACATATAGGCAGGCATGTGTAATTAGTACATACAATTGCTATCCTCGGTCTAACAAAGCCAGGTAATGCCAGCACAGGCGCCGCAATTCGTCGTCATAGAGAGACTCCCAGGGAGCACGCACGTATGAAAGAGACTTGTACGAAACTACAGTTAATGAAAGAAGTGTAGCATATGTTACAGCATATAGCAACAGGAAGCTTACACATACACACATATATATATATATATATATTCGTATGCAAGCCAGAGTATGGACAAGAGCTTGAACTCGGCCAGGAGTCCGGCATAGGAATCTGAGGAGAGTCAGCTGGACTTGAGAAGCTTAGGCGCGAGTAATTTGCAGAATAGCAAGAATAGATGCCTGGGTGGTCAAGTAGCGGGGTTGTTAATAGAAAATCGCGTATGGGTTGCAAGAGGTGGTACATCCATGGATGTATGTAGATCTGTAGGTACTTGGTACACACCTGCAGTTGTGGTATCAGAAAATCCCCAACCCTTCAACAGCAGCAGTGCAAAGCTTCACTTGTAACATGAGGTTTCTTGGCTATGGTATATATAGATAGTTGGCTGCGCATTGCCAGTGACTCTTCGTCTGGGCTTGTATGGTAAGACACTGCGGATATTATCCTCGGGGTCAAAGTCAACACAAGCCAAGCAAAGCAGCCGGGCACAGCGGGGGTGAAACTATTGCGATGAAAGCTGAAAACCCTGTTCCAGCTTGAGCCGGGGACCTCCTGCGCTCCTGTTCAATGTTCAGGCAACGAAGATCAGTCAGACAAGCAGATGAGAAGATATCTACTAGGTACATAGGTATGTATAGGTAGGTAAGTATGTTAATTGTTGGGATCAGGTAATGCTGGACGCTGAACACCCGTCTACCTTAGCAAGGGCTAGCTAAATTACATACTACTTGGAGGTAACTGGGCCTGAGGACCTGCCTACATAATAGTACAGTACATACATACGCTTATGTATGTACATACACACACACACACACACGCGGATCTAACAACCTCAAGAAGAGAATTACTATTGGGGCAGTTGCAATTTTCCTCTGGGGGCAGTTGACCCACTCTGACAGCTGGTGGCTGGGCTGTCCGAATACACTAATTCCCATTAGTATCGCAAATGCTAGAACACCCAGTTTCCCACCTAAATCAACAGCTTCCTGCATACAACAGCTTAGTTTTCGATAGTAGGCTTCGACATAACAACAATAACCTATCAGGTTTTATTAACGTACAATTGCTTCCATTTCTTCCTTCCCATTTCCACTCCTACAATTGCGGCTTTACTCCTGTAACTTCGCCGCGAGCCCTTACAATGGGAAGAGGTCATTAACCTCGATTCGGATGACGATGATCCCGCCCCCACCCAACGCGGCACCCAACGCGGCCGTGCCAGCGCCCCCCGTGCCCGCGGTGCCCCCGTTGCCCGTGCCCGCGGTGCCCCCGTTGCCCGTGCCCGCGGTGCCCGCGGTGCCAGGGGAGGGGGGGAGGAAGGGGAGGAATAACAGGTCCGCCTGCGCCTACACCTAGACCTATACTTACGATGACTTCTGCGGCTACGGGCACCGCCATCTCGGAAGCCCTTCAGGGGCTCCTACGTAGCCAGCAGGCGTTGCGTGCTGCGGCACCTATACTTACTCCCGCACCGCCGGCACCCCCCAAGGCATACCGGGCCAGGCCCGAATTAAGTACTGAAGATCGGGCTGCAATGGAGCTTGAAGAATGGCACGATATTAACGATTTGGCACTGCAAAGTACGACGGTCGATTTAACGGGCGATATAGTTGATCTCATTAGAGATGACTAAGGCCCCTTGTTGCGGAAAATGACTAAGGATTTCCGTTGCAGAAGATGATTAAGGCTATAGGGGTTGGAGGTTTATTATTGTATTATATAATAATTTCCTAGCTAATTCCAGTTTTCGGTTTTGCATTGGCCTTGTGTCAGTGCTATAGTAATATATAGAACCTACGATATAACGATGTAGTCCCGAATGGGTGGTTTTAGGTGTGATATTAGTGCTTTTAGTAAGTGGCTGCATAGGTAGGCCCTAGTTTTTTACTGTGGGTCCGACAGTTGGCAAGGTGGGCAATTGCCCCCAGAGGAAAATTGCAACTGCCCCAATAGTAATTCTCCTCAAGAAGTAACCGAAGTATCAGGTCAAGACTCTTTAGGTAACATAGCACCACATCTACTGTATATGGTTGATGTGGCAGATTTACTATCATATTCCATATATTATAAAGAGAATGAGAGAATCAGATTTTAGTCTATATGACCATCCTACTATATTCGATAGTGGCACAATCCAGAAGGCCGTCAGAGGCGCAGACCTTGGCTCGTCGACCTGCTCAAGTCAGCAAAAAAGGCCTGGTCAACTTGCAGTAGGAGGGAGTTAAGAGATAGTCTCTTCTTTTCGCCCTCCTCTCTTTGATTCTGCCCTTCCATGGATCCTTTTCACCCAGCTCAGCCAGCTCGAAAACGCGTGTCAGAAATGCAGAAATGAGCCTCCCCAGTAACTAACTATGTAGGATCTGCTATGTACAGGTCCAGTCCAGATGCGAGGCCCACTTGGTCCAGATATCATGCCCATATTGTGTATATCGTACCCATCTCTCGGTTCCCATCTTGCCATTGTTGGAATCCATTATTGGGACAGGCACTTCGGTTCAGGATCGACACAGGTACCATCGAGCCGGATGGACATGAACCGGTTCCTTCGTCCTGTTGGGCCAAGCAGCTGCGGACGTCAACAAACACTTACCCCGCCATACGATCTCGATTTTTTATTCGGTTTTTTTTGGATCATTTCCCCCCCTCGGTCTCGTGTGCTCGTGTTGGTCGCAATGCGTGCTCTAGTCTAGCTGTCTCGCAGGCAAGCAAAACGTTAGCGGGTCATAACCACCTGCTCGTCTAAGTACCTAGAGTAGGTCCTCTAGGCATCACGAAGACAAGATCACGATCAAATGCAATGAGAAGTCAGGAAGTCAGGAAGTCAGGAAGCCAGGAAGCCAGGAAGTCCAGGAGACACACATCCACTCCCGCCTATCGCCGGAATTCCCGCTTTTTTTCATGATGACGGTATTCAGGGGTATGTGCAACCATGCGTACTTAAGTACCTACATAGGATATTACGAGCTTGATATTACTTACTTGCCTGTGTACCTTACCTACCTACTTTACCTCCAGCTATACTCCCGTCTGAAGCACTTTTACTTACCTGCAGCTCCTGATGCACTTACCGGTAGGTAACCGGTCGCAACACTGCGTTACACTGCATTCACGTTCATACTTCCAGGTCGCATATGCTTTACCTACACCCGACCTACATAGTACGGGTTATAGATCACTTTTTGACCTCGAATTATGACCACGTTAACTGTGACTATGCGCAGCAGTTGTCAACTACCGCCGCTAGTCAACGGTTTGCATATTTGGGCACTTAGAGGTATGTAGGTATTGTATGTTTGCATTACTTACATTGTATCTCCTCTGCCTCTTCAGCTTAGATCCTCATGTAGCAAGGAGTGTCGCACCATTTATTTCCTAAAACTCGTAAACCTGTATCAATTGGGCAATCTCCGGCCCAGGAACTGCAAGACCCGTAAGCTGTCACATGCTCTGGTCTCTTACGCATTTCTACGTATTTCTTTAACCTTTTCCCTATCATTACGGCTCTCGTTAACCAGCCGGGCTTATATCATCATCTATGGAACAATGCACCGCACAAATACTACGTAGCAAAACAAAAGATCAGCTAGTTAGTTGATTATCAACAACCTAGACTAGCTTCCGGCACGTTCGGCTACGCACGTTAGCCATTTCGTCCTAGTCATTAGTCAGGTCCGGCTTGTGCAAAGTTGAGCCGCCGCCGCCGTTGCTTGAACTATGTAGGCTGCAGGTGAATGATGATCTGATAGATAAGCGTTGGTCAGTGAATCAGTCAGCCGGGTTACAGCTCGCCGCAATTCAAAAATGAGCGTCGAGATCGTGTTTACCAAGTATGCACCATGCGTGCCCAGGCATCTATGCGGCTATGCCTATGTACTACGCCGCAGAAGGTATAACATGTCACATGTCTATGTAGTCTGAAGAGCAGATCCTATCCTGTCAGGTTATTCTGAACGGAGCTGTCGGAAAGTACAGGAGGGGTACGAAGCAGCTAAAAAGGGGAAGCATGCCCAACATGGTTCTCTAGAGTCTAGGATGTTCGGCCGTGTCTGATCCTAATTGGGACGCAGCGTTGCGTTCTCTGCCGCGTCGCACGTGTTTGTTATTAAATGCGCCCCGGGTTATTCCATTATTGGGTCTTTCTGTCCCTATGGATCCGGGCATTCCCCATAATGCCAAGGATCGGAAAATCGGAATATAGAATTCTAGCAGCTTAGAGCGCATAATTATAATTAGCTTTAATTTAAGAATAAGTCCGGACCTTTAATATAATTTTAAATAAATTGCTAATAGCAATAATTCCTTAAAAGTTTAAAGAATTAAACGTAAAAGTATAAATAGTTATTTTTATAAGCTAACGTTAATAACGTAAAATTTATTTTATTTTCTTACGAATTCTTTTCGATAATCGATAATGGCAGAAAATAACGCCAATATAAAGAAATAATTTAAAGGCATTTCGGCTTAAGGCGATATTTTTGCCGAATTTCTTACGAATATGAAAGCCGTTTAAAAAAACGGCATATTATACGAATTTCTTAATAAAAAATTCGAAAATATCGAACGAAAGAATATTTTAATAAAAAATAACCTAAATTATTTAATAAATAAAGTTACGAAAATAACCGCATATTTTAATATTAAGCCTAAAGGCAAAAAAGTTGAAACGCCGAATTAATAATTTCGTTAAGAAAATAAATAAATTTAATAATAATAATAGCTTATATTTAATACCGAAAAAGCGGCCATTACCGGCAATACGAAATCGTTAATTGGTTTTTACAAATCGCCCGAATTCGATTAAAACTAATATATGCCGTATATTTAGCGCCTATTTTATTACGATAAACCGCGAATAAAGGAAAAAATTAATATGGCATATATGTCGCTTATTATAAATTACATTTAAAGTTCGCAACAAGAACGAATAAAAAGGATATAACCTTCGATTATATTTCCGAACGATATCGCGGAAATGGGCCATATTAAGGCGAAAAACAAAGTAACGATATTCTTAAATCTCCGTTTAATTTAGGCCGACGATTAAATTTTAAAGAAATTAAAGGAAATTTAAAAACGCTTTTTAGCAGTATTAGTTTTATACGATTTTTAAGTATACCGAATTACGGGCGAATTTACCGGCGATTTTTAATAAATAAAGATATATATTCGTAATAATAAATCAAATTAAATAACGTTCGTAAAGTATATTCTTTAAGTATTAAACGATTATAATGCTTTTTCGAAAGCGTTAATTTATTTCGTAACGTTATTTTCGTATTAAAATAAGAATATATTAAATTTCGCAAAATGTATTCGCAAAGTCTTTTATAAAATACCGAAAAACATTCGTAATAATTATTATATAAAAAAAATCCTTATCGATACGTTATGTAATAACTTATTTAATATATAATTAACTTTTAACGACCGATTCGAAAACTTTAATAACGCATAAAAAATCGAAATAATTATTTAATAAACCGAATTAATTATTCGTTAAACGATTAAAGGAAAAATTTACGGCATTTTTTCGGTTACCGTTTAATTTTAAGAAAAAATAGCGCCATTTTATAACCTAATCATTATAAAAGCCATATAAGCCAAATCCGATATAATTCAATTAAAGCTTTTGGATGTAATAATTATCGTATTTTAAGCCGTAAGATTTAAGAAAATTACCGATTTTCGTAACAAAAGCCGTAACGTTTATGTTATAATCGAATAATGCTTCGCCGTAAAAGCCGAAAATAATAAGTGCTTTAATTATAATAAATAAAACCATTAAATTAAGAATTATAAAATAAAGACGAAATTTCCGAAAAACATATAATATACGGATACGAATAAAAAGGTTACTTTTAAAGGAATTTTATATTAAAACGTCATTAATAATAAATTTCGGTTAATCTTTAATAAATTTAAGGGAAATAAGCGGCTTTGCGTATATTTTGCCGGCGCCAAGAATAATAATAAAAACGATTTCGAAAAAAATTCCGCCGAATAATTATAAAATAACGAAAGATTTAATCGTAACCTTAACGAATTTCTTCAGCAATTCGAAAATAACGAATAAAGGCGCCGCATTTATTTAATAAAAATAAACGCCGGTAATAAATTATTTTTTAATAAAAATAAACCTTTACGAAAAAGGTACGATAAAAATTATAACCTTTTTTTTATAAAAACAATCGACGGAAATAAATTCATAATTTTCCTAAATTACGAATATACCTTTTGTTATATTTCCGAATCGATGGTAATTACGTTAAAGATATATAATTTTTCGAAACCGTTAATAATGCGAAAAATTAAAAATATAAAATCGAAAATTTTACGTAACATAATAGTTACCGCCCGGTTTTTAATGCTCGGTAGTAATATTATTCCGTTTCGAGTATTAACGGGAGTTATTTTTAACGGCATTTTTTTCGATAATTTAATTTTCGGGAAAAGTTTGTTTTATAAATTGAATATATATTATAAAAAAAAGAAAAAAACGAAATAATTACCTTAATTAAAATTACCGAAAAATCCGTAATTTATTTAATCGCTTTATTATGTATTTTTTACGTTTTTAAAACGGCTTATGCAATAATCGAATCCAATTTAATAACCTAATATAAATTTATCTTAATAAATAATAAGGCCATTAATAAATACCTTTTATAATACATTTATAATTTTTTAAAATTATTTGGATTTATTCCAAAAAAGGTTATTACGAATATACGTATTCGTTATTATATCGATATTGGAAATAATAAACCCATTAAATTCTTTTTACGTCGATATAGCCCTATTTAATTTTGGGCATTCCGTAAATTCGTTAAGAAGCATTTGGAAATAATTATACGTATCGATACGGATTTATAAGGTTCGTTTATATTATTTATATTTAAAAAAGTACCGGATTAAATAACGAAGCCTAATAAATTCGATAAAAACGTAATATAACGATTTTATTATAATTATCGGGAATTTAATAAAATCCAGCGGAAAAACGTTTATTTATTTTTTAATACAATAAATAAAATTCAACGAATAGCCGAATATTGCTGATATTGCTTTATCGATTTTAAAAATGGCTTTTAATAAATTAAAATTTACGAACTAAACATTAAAAAAACCGTTTTCGTAATTTCATTTGGTATTTACGAATAATTAATAATGCCTTTCGGATTTTATAACGTTCCGGTAATTTTTTAGGCATTAATGAAAAAAATCCTCGAATTATTTCGCGAATTTATTTCGGGCATATTAAATAATATAGCCGTATAAGCTAATATATCCGAATAGCTTTACGAATGTATATTCGTTTTATTTAAAAGGCTTTTCAGTTACGGAATAATCGTAAATCCAACGAAATCCTTAATATTCGTCCGGAAAGAAATCTTTTTAGGCTTCGTAATTTCCGAAAAAAAATCGAAATCGACTTAATCAAAATCGCGGCTATTCGGAATAAGCCCAAGCCGGTAATAATAACCGAAATTCAAACGTTTATAAATGCCGCCGATTATTTGCGGCATTTAATTAATAAATATTCGGAAATTACTAAACCACTTATAGCTTTTATAGGCGGCCCAAAAAACGAACGTATCGAATTGTTTTTTAAAGCCATAACAAATTAAAAGGTAATTCGCGAAATAATTATAATAACGCCCGTAATTCGAAAATTCGATTAACGCCGTTCGATTATTTTCGAAATAAACGCTTCGTAATAATTCGTCGGCGTAGCATTATTATAATTTTATATAAAAATAATAAGCGCCTTCGTTTTATATTTAATTACTTATTTTTCGAAAAAGCTTATAAAAATCCAATTACGATATTTCGTTTAAAAAAAGGAACTTTTCGGTATTATGTTAACATTTTAATATTGGCGGCATTAAATTAAAAGCGGCGATATAATAATAATTATTAATTATAAATCGTTAAAAATAATTAATACGAAAACCGAATAATCGGTTCGCATATTGCGTTTTTTCGCTATTATCGAATATTTCGAAATCCATATCGTATACCGCTTAGGCCGAACGAATATCTTTATTAATTATTTTTCGAAGCCTTAAAAGGCCGTAATAATAACAGCCAAAAAAACCGAATCGATTTGTTACGCCGATTAATTAAATCAATTAAACCTTTAAGCCATTTTCGAAACCCTTTTATATAATATTTTTTTATTTTTAGCTATATAACGAAAATAAATTAAGAAGCACTTTATTATATACCGAAATAAGTTATATAAAATAATTAGGTACGAAAAAATACCCGGTAATTTTCCGTATGCAAAAAATACCCTTACGAAAGCATAAATTTTATAAGAAATTCTCGAATACGATAAATTTTTAATACAATTAAAACGTATTTATTATAATTAAAGCTATTTAATTATTAAAATAACGCTTCGTAATGCATAAAAACAATTTTAATATCCGGAAATCGTTTTCGTTACGTAATAAATAATCGTCGAATATTCGGCCTGCTAATTAATAAAAAAACCGAACCCTTTATTATTAAACTTGCAGCCCATATAATTCCCGGCATTCCTAATTAAATAAATAATCGATTATACGTTAATAAGTTCGTTTACGATTTTTATAGCCGTTAAATACGTTACGAAATAAATAAAAATTAACGTTATTTCTTCCGTTTAATTCGAAAATACGATCCTTATATTTTTCCGTATCGAACGTATTTACGGCATTCTTAAAAAATAAATTAATAATAACGTCGGCGCTTTTAAAAATAAAGCCGCAAACGCTTAAAATAAAAAATAAGGCTTTATCGTAAAAATTATTATATTAAGGCGCTTAAGAAATAACGGAAAAATAAAAGAAATTAATAAAAACATAAAGAAAATTATATTACGCAAATATTAAGCAAATCTTATGGCCCGTTTATTGTTCGAATTATTATAACGAATGATAATTATTTATAACCGTATTTTTAAATCGAACGGTTATAATTTATATTTTTTATTATTCGGTATAATTTCTTTTTAAAAACAAACCTTATCGGAATTTTGCAAATACTTTTACGAATTAACGGAAAAAAAAGAATTTTAAAATAATAAATTATTAATAGCAAATTACGAAATACCGTTTATAAAGGCCCGTTTTAATAATATAAAGGCGTTTCGTAATAAAATACGAACGTATTTTTAAGAAAAAAAGGATTTATTAAAACGTACGCCCCGGGCGATTGGATTTTCCGTATTCGTTAATGCCAAAAAAAGTACAAGCCTTATTACGACGGGCTTTAGAACGTAATTAGTTATTATCCTAATAATACATATCATTTACGAAATTTCGAAAAAATCCAATTTGTTGCAAAGAAGCAACTGAGCCACTGGTCCCATAACATACATAGTAAGGTATGTCAAAAGATTTATAGCTGCGGAGGTACTAACTCTGCAAGCTATTGGCATATATGAGGGGTAAAGTAAGATAACGTAGCCATAGCTGGAGTGAGTATGAGGTCTGTTTACCAGCTATGGGGCTGCTACGTAACACAATTATAAAATAAATATAACGAAACGAATTTATTTCCGGCTTTTATAAAGAACGAATATTCCGTACGTAATATATGATATGCAAATAGGTAACTTTTAAAACAAAATCGTCGATATTTAATAAAAAAGGAAATTAACGATAATAATTAAAAACGATTATAATAAAAAAAGGAAATAATTATAAATCCGGGCATTTCCCATAATGCCAAAGATCGGAAAATCGAAATATAAAATTCTAACAATTTAAAGCGTATAACTATAATTAGCTTTAATTTAAGAATAAGTCCGGACCTTTAGTATAATCCTAAGTGAATTGCTAATAGCAGTAATTCCCTAGGGGTTCGAAGGACCGGGCGCAGAAGCACATCCCTCCCTTCCCAGGATCCCCGTTGCTACTATATTCTGTGGGGTGGGACACAGTCCCAAATAGGAAGCTGAAGAAAGCTGAAGTCGCCTGGGTTCCGATGCTCGGGTCGGGAGTCGCTGGAGCCCTGCTTCACCGAGTTGAACCGGCGATGGAACCCTAGCTGACAGCACCTGTGTAGGTACCCTACCCTGTCTACCTAGTAGCATCCATGAATACCACGCAGCTATCTACTATGTACGTAGTTTAAGTAATGTCTTCATGTAGATGGGCTGTCAAGGATGATCAGATAAAGTTGGTTCAGGATCCCAATCCGTCGAAGTGACAGAATCCATCCCAAGCTTGATCTACGCCGTACATCCGGGTCATTCTCTATATCAACCAGCATCCTTTGACAACCCATGTGAGTAGATGACCTACCGTGGCAGGATGAGCGGAGACTCGACCCGGCCAGCCGGCGAGACAGCTGAACAGATGACGGCTATGTGTAGTTGCGTATGTAGAGGGCGCTTTCTGTTTTCTTCAGTCTTCTTTCAGTTATGGGAGTTAGAGCTTGGTTCTAGTTATATCTACCTATGATGTTTTCCCGTGCAACGTGATGAGTGAACCGGACAACGGCTTCACCCACCGTAAAGGCCGTTTCGGTTCGATGGATGGTTGGATGCTATTAGATGTGGCGTCATTTGGCGTCCAGGGGTCACTCTATATACTACATACATACCCATATACATCCTGGACGATGATGAAAAATAGACCGTCACGGAGGTCATGTTCGGTTGCTTGAAAGAAGAAAGTACCGCAGCACTTGTGTCCACGCACTTAGCAATTTATGGCATTCATCGGGGCTATCCCCGACACCTGCTTGCGATGGAGCTCAGTGGAATCCTAAGCTCGATAGATCGCCTTATTTTGATAGCTGCGCTATTCGGCCTTGTCGTACGAAGCGAAGGGCTATGAAGAAGGGGGGGGGGGCGGGCTGCAGTACATAGTAGATTACCTGTAAGATCATTGCACTATACACAATCTCTAACTAGGCCCTGGGCCGTAAAGTGCCCGGAATATTTTGTAGGTAAAACTATTACATAGTTCTTTATCCCCAGCTGACTACGAAGTACAGCACTAATATATGTCCCGAGGCCATGTAGTTCATACCAACTGAGGTGGGAATACAACGCTACTTAATAGGCAGTTGAGTTGACTGAAGCCTTTAACTGCAGATTGTCTACATAAGTATAGACATAAATCCTAACTATCATATAGGTAATAGCTTCCATAACCTTCATCGTCCCGTCCCGTCCCGTCCCCCGGCCGCTTATCTGCTGTAGCTTCCGCCGTGAACCCGTCCCATCCGTTTCACCCTGCGCGGATGTCCGCTCTCGTACGTATGCGCGTAGGCAGTTGCATAAACCCGCGCGCGGCCTTATGTTCAAGCTCATGCTCAGACTACATCGTGTCTAAATCTGTCTCAACTCGGTCGTTCCGGCCCTTTGTCCCGCATCTCCACACACCACCTCGTCCCCCTCCCCCTCCCGCTCCTCAACGCCAAACACCCAACCCAGGTGAACCTCGATTGTAATGCGCTCGGATCAGTCTGGGGTGCATGATCTACCCAGACCAAAACCCACTTATTCATCCCATGTTTGTGTTATTTTTGGGGTTCCCAGACAACTACATCACTTGGTTCGCCCAATAAGGATCTGAGAACTTTTGCGTGAGAACTTTAACCGAAATGGTGGACGTGAGGTCATCTCATCGCATGGCGGAAGTGGAAATAGAAAACGTATATTAACCGGACCAAAGTGCCTCGGCCGCTTGCAGATCTGATGTATTCTGCCCACCCTGGTCACCTCTTCAACCTGATACGTTCGATTCGACGTGTCTCTTCGCCAAATACAAAAAGGGGGACATACGTAGGAACGAAACCGGCGGCTTCAGCTCTACCATACCGAATTCCAGGGGCCGTTGAAGTTCTTGGCGTCTCTAGCTAGCTAGCTCACGACACTGAGACTGCGTTCCCTGATCTAGTAATCCTCTTGGGCGGATTGTTCAGCTCCATCTTCTACGTCCGGACCTGGCTAGCTGAAGGCATTATGCGTCACTTCGTAACTTGCGCTATACTCATACACCCACCCTCACCATCACCGCCACGACTACACAAAATGTGTCCTAGGCCTTGCCAACAACTTCCCATCGAGCTCAATGTCCACCTTCTCGTTGTAGAAGCATAGGCAGCCGGCGATCATGGCACACGCGGTAATAGGTGTACGGTAGTACCAGACCAAATCCCTATCATACACGACCTCTTCTTCTCTTGTTTCCCCTCTTCCCTCCCCCTTTTCCTCGCTTTTCTTTTTCTTTATCACAACGTCGTAATACTCCGCCTCTCCTTTGTAGGGGCACTGCGTGCGCGTCGAGCTAGGCTGCAACAGCGCCCAGTCGACGACGCTGGTCGGCGGTAGGTAGAACCGGCGCGGCAGCCCTGTCTCGTACAGGTGGTACGACGACGCGGAGCGCGCCACCTCGACGCCCTCCACAAGGACCCGTACCGGCCGCATCGAGTGCACCACATCGACCCGCCGGAACGGGTCCTTGGGGTGTACCGCGATCGGCGTGTCCTCCTCAAACCAGCCGTCGGCGGCGCCGAACTCCACGCGCACCGCATCGCGGAGGAGCCCGATCCCCCCTTTTCCTTCCGTTGCTACCCATTTCTCGTCTCCTTCCCACCCCTCTCTGGGCTCTTCCTGTCCTAAGAATGCTAACACGCGGTTGGTAGACCGGTCTCCGACTTCGAGTTCCAGGATCTCGAAGCCTCGTTCGTGAGAAGCACGATTGACCCGTGACGATGAAGAGGGGGGAGAGAGTGTGGCCACCAGACACCCCTCGATAAAGTCACGCCGCGGCACGTAGTAGTACGGATAGTACGGGTGCTCCCAGACGTAGACGGCCGATGTGGTGTCGGCGACCCACGCCCCGTTGTAGAGGATGCGGACGCGGCGCCGCGTGCCCAGAGCCTTCACGGGCCCATCTTTGAGGAGCCGGTGGCCAAGCTCGATCAGGTTGGGATTCTTCTCACCGGGTTTGGACATAACTTTAGAGGTGCGTATTTAAGTGATGTAGAGTGTAGGGTATGGTTGGAGTGGTAGAATACCTAGGCAATGCTACCAACTGATGGTGCCTCAGACTTGGAGCAAGAACCAGATTAGTAAGATATCACATAATGTAACCGTATGAATTAGGTATGTTATCCATGTAGCAGTGGTGACTATAAGTTCGAGGAGGTTTTAGGTAGACACCTGAATAAGTCAACGCAAAGGTGATGTTGCTTGGGGGTGCAACATATTGGAGACTCCGACATCCACGGATTGTTCAGAGACAAGAAAGTTCAGGTCACCCCCAGCAGCATCAGTGGCAATGTCACATGTCTGTCGACCGGGATTCCCACCGTGACGGCATCTACATACGCTGATACGTTGGTCCCAGGCGTTCCTACTGTATGCTTGGGTACACGAGACGGGACTTTGCGGGGTACATGTTGGCTCACCTTGCATGCTGCAGCCAGCGTATAAGGGTTTCCTTGCGTATGGCAGGTATGGCTCAACTTTATATCGGCTACCAAGTACCTAGGTACCAGGTATGTGCGTCAGCCCCTATTCACATAAATTCTATAATGGAAAATAAACCGTCAGGCGACTAGATGACATCGAGCAAAGACAGCCGCGTTAGGGAGAGAAGATGTAATTGAAGTTTGTTCTAACATTGATAAACGAATTGAAAAGTACAGAAGCAAAGGAAAGCGGAAAGACTACACACCAGTGTAAGGGAGTACGGGAATCTTCATCCGCGCAGCTCTGGGGATAGCAGTACCCCTTGCCTTGACTACACCTTCACAGTAACAGAGAGACAGAAAAAGGAGAGAAAAAAGGAGAGAGAGAGAGAGAGAGAGAGAGAGAGAAGGTTGGGGATTCGTAAATTATTGTTTGAACCTAGATAGGATATACATATATTCATTACTATGTGTCACTTATTAAGGTTGCCATTAACTTTAGAAGTCGTCGTATTAACTAGTTGCACATACATTCCTGCCCTTTCTTCGCCTTGCCATATCCAGTATCTTCCTTGCCTCATATATATATACTGCTCACTCGTTTATCCTTTTACCATTCCATCCTCCCACAGAACATTCAAGAGGCGATAGTGCAGTCCGTTCCCTTCCACCGTCATTGTAGTAGAAAAGGGGTATTTTGAGCATCTTTGTCACTCGGCACAATGACATGTCACACGAGCCCCGCCCTGAGACAGCACTCCATGTAGTGAATTACCGCGCCTTATCGGCGATCTTCTTGCTAGTGCCCATGGGAGCTGTATAAGATCTGTGGTAGGCGGCGGCGGCTGCTGGAAATCCCGCGTACAGACTTAGGAGTTGTGCCTACCACCATCTAGCAGCCGGCTCGGCCGGGATTCCTCCTAAGCGGAGAAGGCATATAGAACTACCCTACGGACCCGGGCCGGGTTGGGCCACCGGCAATAAGCTTCGTACGAAACGGGTTGAATGAGCATGTAAGTAGGGTGTTGAACTCGTGGATAGTCCGTCTCGTATGTGAGGAGCATAATAGCTACTTGGCATCTAGAGCCATCGCTGTTCTATGCGACTTCAGTGAGTCTCCTTGTAGCATACGTGCAACAAGCTTCTACTGTGGTATGAAATCGCGAGAGCAGCTCTGCATAGCAGGACGGACAGTATGGAGCAAACCAGGCTGCTAACATGTTTCCCTGGACAATAATGTTGCCTTTCATGTGTCTCGCCTTAAAGAAGCCTGAAGTGCATTCTAGTATCATATAGGGAAGGTCTCCGCATTTGTAGTTGACACAAGAATTCATTTGTGCTAGCAGAATAATTACGAGTTACGAAATCTAGGTGAATAACGAGTCGCCGAGGGCCTCATGTCAAGAAGGTTGATAATGTAAAGCCCCTCATTCCTTGACCCCCCATTCCTACAGCACCTGACGCTTGACGCCTATGCCGCTACGCCCCAATGACGCTGCGTGCTCATTGCCCAGATGGCCTTCCGTCTTGTGCTGACATCTTGTGCTTCCGAGGCCCAGCTATTGTCACGTCCTCCGGCATCGCCTGATACTATATGTGTGTCACTTAGCTGGCCCTCCCAGTCACCCACACACACACGCGCCCGCTCACGCACTTAACCCCAGCTTGCATATCACTCATCAGGCGTCAGGCGTCAGGCGTTAGGCATAACTCGTCGCAAAAACATTCTGTAATACGTAGTGGACAGGTCAGACCATACGCTCTTCCCCCTCTCCGCCGCAAAGTTAGATGGAATGTGATGTCTTCTGTGACCTACTTCGTACATGCCAGTGCTGAGTAGATTGTCTCGGCCTTCTTATTCCAGTATACGAAGCACCTGCAGGCTGCGGGTGAACCCTCCGTGTCCTCTCATGCCATTCAGTTCATTTCTTTTCCTGTGGGATCATCACGGGATCCGTATCGCATCGAGGCACCAAAGTGATCGGTTACATAGTTTTATTGACCTCTTATCGACCGGTAGGTAAGTGTCCAGTGGTAATAAGGGTGCATCCGCGGCGGATAGGTCGGGTACCTACCTGACCAGCCTGACTACCTGAGGTGCTTAGCTATAATAGGTGCTAACCTGGGGCATCGCAACAAGAGCTGCAAGGATCATGCCGCAGTCACAGACCGCGGTAGAAGGGGCAAGAAGGCCCGAAGGGGAAATCTGATCAAGCTGATCTTCTTTGCGCATGCGACATAATCTGTCGAACCCACGTGTCGGGTAAAAGGCGAAATAAGGGAAAATCCCAGACAGGGATAAGAGTAAGGATAAGAGTGTTTTGTTATTCGTGGGTTCATGAGTTCCTGGGTTCTTGGGCGTGGACGAAGGGAGTCCGGGATCCGACCGACGCTCTGCTCTCTGGGCTTCAGTTGGAATTCAGTTCTCAGCTTCACTTGACTTGATCGTCGTCATCTTCACATCGTACCTATGTTTGCCCGTCGTGATCTCGATAACCTGCATGCTGCATATGTAGAGCGCATACTTTGTTTGCATGTTGGGGGGAATGGACAGGCACTCTTAGTTGAGGCGACCAACTAACAGAAATACCTACCGAATGCCTACACTCTAACATAAAGTCCTAACATACATACCTACATACATCATACATCATACCTTATTGCCTACATAGCCTACATACTACATACTACATACTACATACTACATACTACATACTACATACTACATACTACATACTACATACATACATACCTAGGTGATAGGTGGTATACCTGTGCCTACCTGCACATGGGCGCTGGAATCGGGTTGGAACTGGAACTGGAACTGGAACTGGAACTGCAACTGGAATTGCAATCTCGACACCTCTACCTCCTCAGCAACTCCTATATCCTTTACATCCTTTAACATCATCTACACCCTCAGACCCTTTACACCCTCTACATCATTAGTCCTGGCTACTAGCTAGTCTTTCCTCCTCACCCCACATTACATCACCCGGGGATTGAGCATCGAGTACCTATTGCGCACCTACTTGCCTCCTGAAGTACCTAGTATCATCAATACAGTAGCCCCCAGTAGCCCCCAGTAGCACGACCTGCCACGATCCGATCTTCCGGTAATACCTGCACCGAGGCTACTAACGAATTCAGCAGCCCCAGGTCTACGTCAACGCCTGCTCCGGACTGCCTTCATCCACCTAGGTACAGGGTTGCTACGTAGGTACATAAGAGGCGCATGGTAGCCATCAACCCCCGCTAAGTACGCCGCTACGAGGACTGGGAGGCATCTCATCTCGCCCGTCAACCCGTCATCTGTCATCTGTCATCCCTACATAGTACTTCGCCTTACTTCCGCTAGACTAGTTCTCTGCTAGTTCTGCCTCCTACGAACTTCCAAGCACTCGATCGCTCGACCGATACCTATTAACCACCACCCACCGCCAACCGCGTTCCCGTATCACCACCGCCAGCATCATTGTACCTAGGCACCTACCAGTTCTCATCCTGCCCTCCCGCTCGACTCGGGCAGTCAGGATGACCAAGATGGATCATATATCCTCGCGCTTCCGGCGCTCCAGGAAGGCTACACAATCGCCTGCTGTGGCGCCTTCCTCGGACCTACCGTCACCCGATGGCACAAAGCCACCACTGGCACTACCGACAGTACCACAACCACCACAGCCAGCAGCCGCCGCGTCTCTAAAACAACCCCAGCAGCACGAATCGCCCCCCGTCCTGACTATAGCCACGACCACGCCGCCCAGCTCGAGCCATAGCACCCGGAGCGACCTGAGCAACCTGAGCAACTTGAGCAACTTAAGCGACCAGAATCCTCACAACGGCATCACCGGTCACGGTGGTACCGGAACTACCCTACGTCCTCCGAAGTCGCCCTTTCGCGGTTATTTCCCTCACTTCCGCTCCAACAAGCGCGCCCGATCCCCCGCCCCGGCATCCCTCGCCATTCCGACCTCGCCGGCCGTCGTTAATCATGACGGCACAGTCGAACACGAGATGATGATCAGTCCGTCAAAAGACCAGCCCGAGATGGAAGATGAGGCTGCTGCCATTACCACTGCCAATGGAAATGGCAATGCCGATGCCGCCGCCGCTGCCGCCGACATCAACAAGCCCAAGATCCCGGCTTTTTTGGCCTTGTCTGAACCGGGTGCGTTTGCCTCTTTATCCTATCTTCTTGCCCCCCCCCCCCCTCTTTAGATGTTTCTAGGCGGGCATTCATTGTTGACCTGTTGATCTGCTAACCTCGTTTTCTCTCAACGATAGCGATCTACACCAGATTCCAAGATATCACCTGGCATGAGCGCCACCGACTCCTACAAGCCGCCAGCAACCCTTCGCCTAGCCACCAATATGCGCGCCTCCTGACGCCCGAGGTTAAGAGCCTCGACCGATACGCGAACATCCAACCATGGGCCAACAACCGCGTCCGGTTGCAGGTGCCCGACGGCTCCCCCCACGACTACATAAACGCGTCCCCCATCGTGCTCCGGTCCCCGCTCGCCCCGCCCGAGCGGCGCCCTCCGCTCCGGTACATCGCCATGCAGGGACCCAAGTCCGGTACCACGGACCACGCCTGGCGCATGATGGCCGAGCAGCTCCGCAGCCCCGCCGTTATCGTCATGCTGACTGAGACGCACGAGATGGGCATGGAGAAGTGCTACCCCTACTTCCCGCGCGACCCCGACGACCCGCCCCTGCTGATCGGCGAGGCCGACGAGTTCGGCGATGGATTTCACGCGCGCGTCGAGTGCGCCGAGGTCGAGGAGCGCGCCGGCGGTGCTATCGAGATGCGCAGGCTGACATTGACTATTGAAGAAGTACAGGCGCCTGACAATGGGGAGAAGGAAGAGACCGAGACCGAGGACGTGGACGTGGACGTGGACGTGGACGTGGACGTGGACGTGGATGGGAATGATGGCGAGGAGGCAACCGAGGACGAAGGCGAGGGCGAGGGCGAGGGCGAGAGTGAGCGCATGAACGAGCGCAAGAGGACTACGAGGACCATGACTGTCTGGCATCTCTTGTACCGGCGGTGGCCTGACTTCGGCGTACCTGCGCTGGAGGACATCGGCAGCTTCTTCGAGCTGATGCACCTTTCGCGCGAGTTGAACGCCAGCGACGACAACCCGCGTATCATACACTGCTCGGCAGGCGTGGGGCGGAGCGGGACGTTCATGGCGCTCGAGCACCTGATGCGGGAGGTGGAATCCGGAGACCTCGAGAACTACGACCGAGACCATGGCGGCGTCGGCGACGACCTGGTGTTCGGCACGGTCAACGCGCTGCGCGAACAGCGTCGGCAGATGGTCCAGGCCGAGCCTCAATACCTGTTCATCTACACGGTCCTGCGCAAGCTGTGGATGGACAAGTACGGCATCCCGGACGACCAGGCGGGGGCGAGAGCGGCGTTGGAGGAGCCGGCTGCCAAGAGGTTGGAGGTGGACCACGATCCCTTTGTCGAATCACCGACAGAATTGCGATAAGAATTGTGTTGACGTTTATTTTATTCTTACCATGATAAGAAGTATTACACAGAGGAACGACGGCAAGATGACGATGACCATGACGATGGCAACGACGACGGTGACGGCGGCGGCGACGATGATGAAGAAGAAGAAGAGGAATAGGAACAGCGCATTATGGCTTTTCACGAAGCAAGAGCATTCACGATCACAAGTGCCCATTGCAGAGAAAAGCATACATGACGGCGAGCAAGCAACGAACCGAAACGGCGACGATATCAAGGAAGAAAACGAACTCATCGATTTAGGAGACTGAGTTGAGTTTCTTCGTTACGTGGACGAACGGATTCGGATTCTTTGTGACCCAGAGCCGCATTGACGGCGTGTATCATCATCATATACACATTGTGCGACTATTAGTATACTGGCTGGCTATTGACGGAATAGGGACATGGATTAGAGAGGGCCGACTCATTTCTTCCCTCTACTTTTCCCCCTCGCGGCTTTTAGTCGTTCATCCGAACATATTTTAATCTGTCAACTTTAAGGTTATGAAAAAGGTGAAGATTCCAGCCTGGATTGGGTTCGCATTCAGAGGTATATCATTCGCCATGAGTCTACCTACTGTGTGTGCTGAAGGGAAGGGGGGAAGGGGAAGGGGTACAAGTAGGGAAAACGACCCTTCTTCACCGACAACTCTATTCATGCTTCCGGGCATGGACATAGCCACCATGCACCACTCTAGATGCGGGCTTCGTGGCAATATACCTAGCCAATCCTAAGCGCAGGGAGGTTGAAAAAAGCAAGTAGGACGGGTGCATAAGGGACACGGGGAAGGGGGGAAAGCATTGGTTTTGTTTTCTTGTATTTTCACCGGAGCATAAACTTCATTTCTATTCTTTCGAGAGATTGACCGCCATTCCCTCTTGTTTTGGAGGGCGAGACAGGCAGACAGGCAACAACAGCCAACGTGGAATGGACGCATGAGGTTCGCAGACGACAGACACATTTGAGATACCCCTTTTTTCTATTCTCCCCTTTCTGTTAGTTCCAACACTTTTGTTTTGATAGACATTTGGTAAAGAACTTACCCCCTATGGTACTTAACTACCTTGTAATACTTAGACACACATGGCTGATGTTTTAACTCCTTTCGGACATAGCATCTACTTGGCATGGCTTTCTGTGTCATTCGACAGACAAGAACAAGGGGCCTTTCGTTTTCTGATATGCATCAACCCATCGTCAGGTCACCCCGGTATTCATCTAATAACTGAATCACTACCCCCCGGCCAGCAACGTCCTGGTCAGTATTCTCATGGCGAAGTCTGGATGTTGAGCTGCAGATGCCACGATATCCAGGCAGTATAAGCCCTCAGAACATGGTATCAAAGCTAATGTGTTTCGTAAATGGTATTCATTCTGACTTGACATCAAGTTACACTGCATCTCGAGCCCACGGGTGCTGCTTATGATATTCTACACTTCCCATATCCCGACTGTCTTCCGACGTCACCGTTGTTTGAGTCACATAAATAACCGCGGGCTCGCTCCCACGACCAGCCCCATGAATGATATCATTGCTGTCGTCAGTATCACCAATCCGCCCTCGAACTCTGGCAGTGAGCGGGATGAGAAACCGTTCGTCAGTTTGCTGGTTGTGGTGGCAGTAATAGCGACCTTCGTTCCGTGCCGCCGCACCACGTGGGCGCGGCCAAGCCCAAGCCCAAGCTGACCTCTTACTACTGGTTGTCCCGGTGGATCTCTTATTTGATGAGCTGCCCCGGCTACGTTGCTGGGAGTGGGATCGGGAGCGGGAGTGGGAACCCAGAAGCAACCAAGGGGGCAGCAGAGGGAGAGAGGCCAGGGCCTTCGGCACAGACGGAATGCACAAGACGAGAAAGCTGCACGCGAGCTCCGCTAGGGAGGCGAGCTCTACCACTGACATGTTGTACGCCATGTCTTGCGACCGACGGTAGTTAACCACACAGGCTAGTCGGATGATCGCTGCGGCACATGCCCTGCTCCATCCGCTTGTTAGCTATTCCGTATATAGAACCGCAAAGAAAGGAGAAGAAAGGAGATATCGGATGAATGGTAAGTGACTAGGTAAGTAAGAAATTGAAGGGGGGATAACTCTTGCGTACAAGAGACCCACGCAGAACACAAGAGATACCCCTATCTTCTTGGAGATCGATAAGTGCAATCCCCAAATGATCTTCTGCGGGAGGATCAAGGGGATCATCTCAAAGACGGTGTTGATGACGGCTGACGACAAGGTCAGGTCCGAGACGTCGAAGAGGCAGTTGGCTCCCGGGGTGTATATATCCCAGTTGGCCGCGTAGGGGCTGCACTTGACGTTGATGAGGACGAACAGCAATATCCCCCCCAAGGCGATTAGGCAGATGGAGATGTGACACGACCAGTAGAAGTAGTTTCGAGTGGCTTTGGGGACGAATATCCGCGTCCATTCCCGCAGCACTGCGACTTTGACGAGAGTCATGATCGGGATGTAGGAAACGGACGCTATGAACAGTACCTGAGTGAGTTAGGGGTGCCACGTTAGATTCTCAGACCAGAAGGTGGAACGAAACGAAACCATAGGTCATAAGTACATGAGTGAAGTTTGCAAGCTGTTTCTGTTGGAGATCCCACTGGTGGACGAAGTAGCCCCCCGAGTATACGAGGCGGTAGTTGACGTAGACGTATGGACAGTACAGTAACTAGACGACGCATCTATCAACATATCGCCCATATCTCCGTATATATATATATCACTATAGATGTAGTATACATACAAACGCTACGAATAGAATGACTACATTCTCGTCAGCTGACTATCCTGCACATCTATGACCACTATCAAAATTTGGCCCGCATGATTCAATACTTACTATCCACTTCATTGACCTTTCGGTCTTGGAAAAGACGAGCGTAGAAGCGCAGCGTGACGAATACTACCACGAGACCGAGACAGATGAAGTCGATGCAAGAGACCATATGATTCCTGTTCGAGGGGTCGTTGAAGTTGGACTCGACACCGGCGGGAGGTGCGAGGCCCGGACTGTCCGGTTCGTATCCCCGCCCGACGATTTGTTGGAGAAGTATCTCATGCATAGTCTTGCATTCTTTGTCTAAGCGACGACGGACTGGAACGGAAAAAAGAAAGGAAAAAAAAAAAAAAAAAAAAAGGAGAAGGGTCGAACTGCAACGCTCACGCAAGGTGCGTGGTTCGGATATCCAATGAATTATTGCAGAGATAAATACAGCACGCAGCAACGGTACACAACCCCGTTGAGCTATAAAAGAAACATGAGTGGCAAGGTCAGTTACCCAGAATCAAGGGGTTAGACCTAACCAAAGGAACATGTCCGTAGCACCATGAATGGGTGGTGTTGTGAGCCAGTAGACTAGTCCAGTCTAATCCCATGGAGACAGATATCTACCTATATACATTGATGGGCAATGTGGAACGTGATAAGCATGGTAAGCAGAGCGCTGTAATTTCATGATCTAATCGCATACCATCTCTTTACTTTCAGGTAAGCCGCCACAAAACAGAGATGTGTATATCATATTAGTCTATATATAGACTATATATAGGGGGTAAAGGGCCTAAGGCGGCGCGACTGCTGACTCCTCGCGCGACTATGGTACTGGGAATCTGTCCTACACACACATACCACGCGGCATTAAATCGCCGTCGCAACTCTCGCCAATCGTTATCTGTTCTCGTGGATGGGTGTGTATCTACGGCTGCTGCCACACTATGCAATTCCGAAGTGTAGCTCTGCACCTGTGCCATTGATTGGCCGATTGACTGCTAGCTCTGGTCGTGCTTACGCTGCTTCGGTAGGAGAACGTATAATAGCCTGTCCCAGCCTCTGGTGTGTGTCGGCTTGGCCGACTTATCTTGTCAGCCACGACTGCGCTGTCAACACCTACCTACACGCTCCGTCACCATGATGGTGAGATAGGGCACCCGGGGCTGTCCGCCGGGGTAGTGGCCCGTCCCTATCTCCACTGGTTTTGTCCGGGGATCTTTGTCCTCAATACCTTTCATCATGGACATCTGATAGTTGGCAGGAAAAGATACAGCTAAGTATCTGCTGGCGTAGATATAAATAGCGGAAATTATCTTTTACGCACATTTCGCTCCGACGCCTACCGGCAAGTGCAGTGTTATTAAGGTAGACACGTACGCCTTGACTGCTGCGGTGGCACCGGCGGCATTGGCAGCACTGGCGGCAGTATTGTTCATGTCTACGAGTATCGGCTCGGCAGCTGCCTTCTTCGATGAAGTCGAAGACCATAGTCATGAGGTGTCCGCCTCCAATCAGTTCAGCCCTGCCAACCAACAAGCAACCTTTCTGGCTGGCTTGACAAGGAAAAGCACACATAATTATGTTTGGACGAGATACGCGGTGGCGTAGACTCGTCTCCGCCAGACGATCGAAGAAGACAGGTTTAGCTTAGCATAGCCTGTGGGGAGTATTGGTGCCGACTGTACCACCATACGAATGTATAATATCGACGGCCCTGAGCGGTACACCTATGAGGATGTAGTCATGTGTAGGGGCGCGGCGGACTGTGTTTTTCGTTCATATGTCGACGTGAGGGAGCAAGGTGAACCCTGCCCCTATTTTATAAGAACTTAGAAGTTAGCTGGTAGACTGTGAGGTAGACTTGTTCCTACTGACTGTCAACGGGGAGTAGGCTAATGCCCAGCCGATCACTTTTCTAAAACACATCATCAGACATACGCGACCTCTGAACTCGGCGGGCTATATGAGCGATGTAGCAATCTGTTGGTCGGGGGTCGGGACCCTGTGTTCGTCATCCGAGACTGAGAGCAAGTCCGGGGCCGGGCTCAAGCTGAACTATTCGGCCACTAGCTTGTAGAACCAACCTATATGATAAGAACTGAATTGAAGGAAGGCACTGCATTTCCCCTTAGCTTTGTTTTTGGGTCACCTAGAAGAATGGTATGAATCTGACCTCACTCGGCGTATACCCATCGTATTCAATGATCTTCATTTGCCTACAATCTATTAAAGCTCGGTGTTTATAAAATATACTATACTATATTATCAAATGTGTTGAACTACACTGCGGGAAATGTTCTAGCGCAAGTACGCAAAGTACATTGCATATAGAGTCATATATATATAATATGATAGCCGGGTACTACACTGTTACGTTGTTGGCAAGTTACGGAGAGAACAGGACCTACCTACACATTCACGACCTCACAAAGGCTACGTAGTAGGCTGGGAGGGAAATCCTCGTCATGCATATATCCAAGAGATAGTTAGGAGAATATATGGAACCCCCATAATGGAGGATGTCAGGCGTTCCCCCCTATCTTCATGTACCACCCTAACGCACAACCCAAACGTCGTGAATATCTCTCATATGTTCTCCCGTATCTATATTTGATACTTAAGCATACATAATACGAGGAAGTGCGAGAAATGAAAAGTCTCAAGTGATTTGCCATGTCTCAATGCGTTTTTTACCATGCGACCGGGACAATTTTCAAGTGCACGAAGTACTTCGCATACCAAGACACGGCCCTTTGAATTCGGCCGACCCATGGCAATGGGTAGTTTGTTACATGTATAGAGGCTCTCTGACGCAATGATTGGTAGAGCCGCGAAGTCTGGACCAGTGGTATCATGCTATTCTCATCACCCCTATTCTATACCGAAGGGCTTGCTCGGGTCAATACCGGCCGGGTGCTGTCAGCGCCAAGACAGTGCAAAAAGGGATCATGAACCCGGTCGGGGGCCTACCATACATATACTATTCGATAGCTGCGTATGCGCAATGCTTTCTTTCTTAACTTCGTGTTGTGTTCTTGGAAGATATGGTTGGGAGTCATCGGGTCTTCGCGGCCGGGCTGCCGGGCGAACATTGGCGCAGATCACGGTCGGCCGACGAGATGATCTGCAGCAAGGGTTAGGTGAAGGATAAGTGGGTAGTGAACAGTGGGGGAGACGGTCCTTCGCATTCGGATAGAGCTGATCACCGGATGGGGGAGGCAGTTCGTGAACAAAAGTGTCGTCAATTTACCAGTTGCATGTCTAAGTGCTACATAGTAGGTAGCATTTGCCACGGTCGAGCTGCCGATTGCCGCTTTACGAGTATCCTTGAAGTCGGGTCGCATCGTCTCATTGTTGACTGGTTTGGTTTAGGTAGCTAGGCTAGGTTTGGTCACAGACAACATGAGATTTCGCGATACTCGTGAACCGCGCGAAGCTAAGTATATATGTACGAATAACTACGAATCAAAGATTAAGCAAAACGGGCATCGTTGGCGTATCGAACCCCTAGAGACTCAATGCTTTCTGGTCGGGATTGCTGTTGTCAGCCTGTTGAAACCAGGATCACGTAGGATTTGCACTAATCAATCGGACTAAGGCCTGCTGCCCCATTCGCAGGATTTACTGTGCCTGTCATTAATACCTAGCATGGTTCGCGATACAAGGATACGCGTCCCTGACAACATATCCTTGACGTTGTATGAATTCACGGAGGTTCGAAAAGGACAATGGCTTTCTCCTCAGTCGGTAAGCAGTTCCTCCGAATAGGCAAGGGGTGTCCAAGGTTCAGTAAGGGAGAGGGGGGTCGGAGCTATCGAAGGATCCGTGCTTGTTGCAGAATTGAACAAGCGGTTCCGCTATAGCTATGGAATCATGCTTGTCCCACTTGTGTATACGCACTTTAGGGCGCGATCTGTTCAGCCCCGTAGATGAGACTACCAGGTAATGCCTGTCTCCGAGCTGGTGATATATAGGGCACTTTCTGCCTCTCCTGTCTGAGAACGAAACCACATCCTAACTTGCGTATCTTCCATGCTTGAAACACAAAATGAGCGAACGACCCTTCCGTGTGATTATAGTTGGTGCTGGCCCGGTTGGCTTATATTTGGCCGGTGCCCTTTCGAAGGCGAACATCGACTTCGTTGTGCTTGAACAATACCACAGCATTTCAACCAATGCCGGGGCTGGCATTATAATATGGCCACATTCTGTACGACTTCTCGACCAGCTCGGGCTGCTGGACGAGATGAAGAAAATTTCCGGGGACTTCGATAACAAGACGGATCTACTTCAGAATGGCCAGGTTATTCGGCTCAGCCCTGTGATGGGGCTTATGGAAAAACGGTAAGACTTTCCAGGGCATTATGTGATTCCGTGACGGAGGGGGCATGTTCTGACAGAGAAATTCGGTAGTTTTGGGTATCCAACATTCGGAACCTCCCGGGGCGACCTGATCCGGGTTCTCTATGAAGGTCTGCCGAACCACGAGGATCGCGTCAAGACTAACGCACGAATTGTCGACATGGAGACAAATGCAGAGGGCGTGCGAGTACACCTCAAAGATGGCACAGTCGAAGAAGGCTCCATTGTGGTAGGGACCGACGGTGTTCACAGCAAGACGAGAGAAGCGATACAAAGACTCTCTAATACCTCGACTGGGAAACACCCAATGACCGCGACCTTCTACGGAATATATGGCAACGCACCTGCCATCGATGGATGTGAAGTCGGGATGTTCTACGAAACACGAGGGCCTGGCAGGGTGATACAGCTTTCCTGCATGGGCGACAGGATGTTTTATGCGCTTCTCAAGACGCTTGACCGCCCAACCACGGAGAAGAGAAGCTATAGCGCCGAAGAGATGGAGCAGGTAGCAGTGGAATTCGCCGAAGACTTTGTCACGCCCACTGTGAAGTTCAAGGAAGTGTGGGCAGTGACGGACAAGACCACGGCCCGGCTTGTCAACCAGGAGGAGGGCTTTGCGGAGAAATGGTATCACGAGAGGATCGCTCTAGTTGGAGATTCGGCACACAAGATGACGTCGATCACCGGACAAGGGTTCAACAGCGGGATGCATTCAGCAGCGTTCCTCGCGAACGAATTGCGGAAGACCCTGCAGTCCAATCCAAACCCAACAACAGAGGTGCTGGAGGAGACGTTCGCCCGGTACCAACGCGCCCGGGAGGGAGAGACCCAGGCTTTATTTCAAAACGGCCTAGACGCAACACGCCAAGTTACTTGGTATTCCTGGCGAGCTTGGGTCTTGGATCGATTCATCTTCCCCTGGCTAGATGGAACACACAAGTTTGAGCAGTTCTGTGGGCTTATCAGAGGTGGACAGGTTCTCGATTATGTGCCTGCCCCCGTACGGAAGGGCAAATTGCCATGGCTCAGAAATGGGGTTTCTCCGCCATGAAACTCGATGAAGTCGGGGTCATAGGAACACCAAGGTCCAAGGGTCTTGTTCTCAGTATAGATGGCGTTTTCTTAGATCTTAGAAGGCTCTCACCACATGTACATACAATATAATGATATTACCTATCTATATCCGGTGACGGCCTGAACTGTTGGGTGGACCTTTCTACTAAAGCTAAAGCTATCTTCAACCCGGTAGATACCTAGTCACCGACTGGTGGGAGTATCTGAAGTTAATAAGTGCTCCCAGAACTAAGCCTTACAGGGATCAGTTATGGAGTGCTTTCAATACCGGCACAGCGGGACCGCATGGCTGGTGATCTCAGGGGATAATACGGTACTTACACATTTGCGACCCAAACGATGGGTTGCATAAGTACGATTCAAGACATATCAATACTCAAATGATTTACGAGATAAAAAGTCACATGCAGGAGAATCGTGGTTACATCGGGAACGACATCAAAAACTCTATTTAGAGTGGCGCTACGACGATAGTCACACTTGGCGATCGATTTAGAGGAGCAGGGATGAGGATTTGTATCACTTTCGTCCTTGCTCCATTGCCCCATTGCCCCATTGCTCCATTGCTCCATTGCTCCATCACCAACTGCCCCTTGCCATTGCCTCTCCGGAACTGTCCGGAGTAGAACCTTGAAGTTAGAACTCCACTATAAGGTACTACGTTACAACGAGGGGACCCCGCGCACCTCCGTTGTCGCCTCCTATCACCATGACACTATCGTACCTCAGTTACTAAGTATCGTACCAATAACTGGAAGGCAACATCGAACTTGTGTATCTCACCTAAGAAAACCACATCCAGCCAGCCAGGGCCCAGACAAGATACGCACGTTTCCAGAAGGTCCAGCATCAGCATCGGCATCACCATCAACAAATTCGTGCCTCCTCGCCTACCTTATCTCCGCACGATGTATTCCCCCCAGGTCGGAGATGGGCTGGACAGCCTCGACACCCCTTCCATGATTGTCGACCTCGACCTCATGGAGGCCAACATCAAGAAGTTGATGGGCCGCCTGCTGCCCACCGGCGTGCGCATCCGCCCGCACCTGAAGACCACCAAGAGCGCCACCCTCGCCAAGAAACTCGCCGCTGCCGGTGCCACGGGCGGCTGCGTCGCCAAGCTCAGCGAGGCCGAGGTCATCGCCGCCGCCGGCTTCGACGACCTGCTCATCACGTGCGAGGTCATTGGCCCCGTGAAGGTCAAGCGTTTGGTCGCCCTGCTCAAGCAGCACCCGAAGATCCGCATCGTCGTGGACAGCGCCGTCGGTGCCACGGCCATCGACGATGCGCTCGCGAACGAAGGCTCGGAGTTCGCCGACAAGCCGATATCGGTGCTCATCGACCTAGACGTCGGCCTGCACCGCGCAGGCGTCGCGGCGGGCGAACCGGCGCTCGCGCTCGCCAAGCACGTCGCCCAGCTGAAACACCTAAAGCTCATCGGCGTGCAGGGGTACGAGGGCCACCTGCAGCACCTGCACGACTTCGCGGACCGCAAGCAGCAGTGCCTGGAGTCGATGCGGACGCTGACAGGGACGGCGGAGGCGCTGCGCGCCGCGGGCCACGACATTCAGGTGGTTACGACGGGCGGGACGGGCACAGCGGAGTTCTGCGTCACGGTGCTGGGGGTGACGGAGGTGCAGCCAGGCTCGTTCATTTTCATGGACACGGACTACCGGAACGCCGTGGGCTCCTTCTACTCCAACAGCCTGACTGTGCTATCTACCGTGCTGAGCGACCAGGGCAAGCGCGACGGCGTGCGCTACGTGACGACTGACGCTGGGCTCAAGTCGCTGACCACCGACAGCGGCCTGGCCGAGTGCAAGGACTCCCGATATGAGTATGGTGTGCTCGGCGACGAACACGGCTCCCTGAGCTGGACTGATGATGGCGCCACGCCAGCGCTGGCGGTGGGTGATCGCCTAGAGATGATCCCGAGCCACATTGACCCAACTATTAACCTCTTCGACTTCTATTATGCACATCGCAAGGGCGTAATCGAAGAGATCTGGCCGGTCGATTCCAGGGGCAAGGTCCAATAGGGATAAACCAAAGAAGACAAAACTTTCTGTTATTTATACCTCCTGATTACTCTGAATTGGCCAGCAAGGAAATAGTAGAGAAAGCAGAGAAAGGGGCAATACAATTGCACAACGGTATGGGACTACAAGAGCAATTCAGGTCTCACTGGCTCGTCGGCGGCGTATCATTAATAGCTAATTTTGATTGCGGGCCATACTGATGGAGAATCCATCCCATATTGACGAAGGGGGCGTTGAGTAGCGATATTACATAATGTGACGAGCTCAAGTTCTAAGGCCGTTGTTGATTTCATCTGAACGCTGGACTATACATTATGGATGCACGCGATGACGCACAGAGACTAATGATATCAGTGTTTATATGAATAGTCTACAGGTCCAGAAGGATCCACCTTCCAAACCCCCCCTTTTACAATAACAACAACGCAACACAACAACTTCGGCTCGTCAGCTGCTTTCGTTCGCCCGCCCGCCGTCCCACTCAAGCAACAAAGGATGGAGGCACAAAACCGGGATATCACTTGGGGGGTTATCTATAGGTTTTGCTTTATATACCGATGTGGGCTGCCCCTAGCTAACCTTCGTCGTACGTACGTAAGCCGCTGGCAACAGCGCTGCCGGTGCCGTTCCGTTCTGCCCGGCAGCAGCAGCTTCGCTACTGCCCCTTTGGCATATCCGGGCATATCGTCACAAGCGGGCAACAGCAGCTTCGCTGCTGCTGGGCCGCTGCTACTTAGCTAGGCGGGGGCTCACGCTCCATCCAATACTACGTTATACCAAACCTCGTTGCCGTTGATCTGAAGTGATTTGTAGACGTGGCTACAGCTTGTACCAAGGACCTGGGTCTGTATATATTCATAGCTAGGGAATCTGTGATAGTATTTGCGAACAGCTCCGATTTCTTTGCTGTCCATATTTAACATGTAAGGCCTGCTTCATAATATGTCCTTAATGAACCACAGCTTTTGGAAATATTGCGCTTGAATCTGTCCAAAACACCACGGAGCTGCTAAAACATCGACTTTTATTATTACTCTGCGCGATAATGTAACTGTCTATGTATACTAATCATAATCCAGGTCCAAAGTTCCAAATAAAAACTAGCGAGGGTTAATCCATCCTGGAACCAGCCTTTTCCTCTGCCCATGACCATGTGCACGTATTACCGTATCTTCCATGCCTCAGTCCTCTTTTTCTCATATTACCGACCTGCCAACCTTCTTCAAGGATCACCCCTTACCAAATTCCAAAGCTCTAACACTTAGCCCTAGGGCTATATCCAGACTTGAATAACCTAGTAGTAGTAAATAGTATCATGGCTATCGCAGTCATGCTAGCCGCCCATGCTTGAGGAGCAGTGAATTGGCCGTCGGTTGCGCTTTGTAGAGCTCCACCAATGGGTGGCCCTGTTAATGCTGCAAACGAGACAAAGCTGAATGCCACTGTACACAGAGATTAGCAAGGTCTGATAGGGGTCTCCCGGAAGGAAGAGAAATAGCCCCTTTAAAGTCGGAGAGAGTATGAGGCAGTACAAGGAGCTGATCGCTTAGGCGACATCAAGGAAAGAAGGATAAGACTTACTGCCCATTCTTGTACCCGTCATATCGAGCCTTTTGGTGATGCTAGCTATGGCTGTTGCGATCAAGCATTGGAAGCTTCCCGAGCAAATTCCGTAGAAGCACGTAAAGACATAGTACCCACTCGTCTTTGAAACAGCCAGCCAGCAGAAGGCAACGATACACCACCCCCATGTCACAACCATGATGACGTTTATAGCGCCAATCCGATCAGCGATCAGTGCAGGTATCACTCGGAAGGGCATTGCAACGCCGTTGAGGATGATGATTAGTATTGAGGCGCTCGCGTAGGGTAGGCCCAAGGACTGCGTCCCAAATGACGCAATCTGCCTTCCGTATGAGTATAGTGGGCTGCGTATAACACGATACCCAGACCGCTTGCCTAGTGAGATGCCGAGTTAGGTGGTATAGAGGACTTACATAGTAAAAGGTGTAGTAGTTCGCCAGATTGCTAAAGAACAATCCGACCACAAATGTCAAGAAGACGGGCTCCTTGAGCGCCGACCAGTCGATGATGGGACCCGATTTCCTGGGTGGTAAGCGCGGCCGCATGAAAGCCAGGACTATCGACAGCAAGGTTAGGTTGATGAAAGCGAGCACCCTGGCTGTCCAGGGGAACCCGATGGTGGGGAGGAGCTGCCGAACGACGAGCGGGTAGATCATGCCACCCGCCGAGTTCCCCGTGGTTGCCAGACCAACGGCCATGCCACGCCGCTTCTGAAAATATGTACTGATGAGAGCAAGTGACGGGGTGAAGAAGATGCCGCCGCCAATGCCAGTAAGGACCCCCTGAGTCAGCATGAGCTGCCAATACTGCGTCGAGATGCTCATCAGGAACATGCCGAGTACCTGGATCACGGAGCCTACTAGGAAGGTCGGCAGGAACAGGCCGGCGTCCAACAACCTACCGCTGAAGGCTCCGATGACCAGGGTCAGACACGTTTGCACCGAACCGATCCACGAAATCGTGGACGGCGGTTGAGACATCGTGGTAGTGTAGTATGTCTGAAAACTGCCAAAGGAGTTGACATCTGTGAACTGTTAACATCACTCGAAACACCGTGCCAGTCTGTTCCTGATATGGAAGGCAAATAAGTGACAATAGGGGAGAGCTTCTAATGAGCGTATCATATCACATACACCCCCAAGTAGTAAATCTGCATTGCGAATAGCGTCAGCAGAGTTTTCGGGAGATATCATGTAACATACTGTCAGCAAGTTAGCTTTTAAAACCGCAAAGACAGGATCTTTAGGACAGTGGAACCTGGACGTTCTTCACATACCATCACAAGCCAAGCCATTGCGACCTGTGTCCATGCCTTCACGCCCCCATCTGGAGGAGGCGGTGGTTCGCGCCATGATCGCGTTGTCATGCGAGATGCAACTTGGGTCAGCACATGGCTCGCGGTCCTTCTGAGGTCGTTGGAGTGTCGGATCGCGCCACCCGTCTCCTTGGTTGCTGCTGCATTTCCTTCGAGCGACCCCTGCTCAACCTCATGTGGGTCTCGTTGGATAGAGAAGCTATCCCGGTCCGTAGAGACGCTATCGCGCGAATTGCCGCTGTTGATGACAGCCATGGTGGATGGACGAGGGCGGACTGACCAAAAGCAGAGTAACTAGAAATCTTGTAGGGTTCAGGATTCCCACCTCCTGTCTGGCAAGGGCGTCCAGGGCACACTTTATCTGGTTTCTAGAAGAGCAGCAGAACGTCGCAGAAGGCAAGGTGTAGCTCCGTCTTCGGCCCACTGGACCAACAATAAGTGGAAACCTACCGATCGTGAACTGGGTAATGGTGGAGTATCGGCACGGGAAAGACCTCCGGCTGTGGGGACGAAGCTGTCGCTTGCCTGATCCCTGGCCCATCGCTGACCATACGCTTGGATGCTCTCCCGTGCCATTGGTCGATATCATTTAACCGTTTCGTTGATAACGCTGCGGTGGAACTATCTTGTGCCGGGTCTCGGTAAGAGAGGCAGCGTTACCGAGAGCATGCCTGCGGCAACGTATGAGATCGAGGCCACGCCGGGAAAAGTTTTGCGAGATATGACTAAGATCAACGATCCAGCACAGAGATCCAGCACAGAGCAGAGTCAATCGCATACTGCATAATTCAGTCAAAACGTCGTGATCTACAGACCGTCTTCAGGTCCAGGCTCAGGCATCGAGAAAAGTTCAGGTTCTAGTTCAATGCACACATGCACTATTATTTCAGCCCCCCCCTCCCCCTTTTCCTAATCGGAAAACAACCCTAGTGGGCCTATCTTCGAATGAAGCGAAGCTGTGAATGCGATTTTAGTGCTCTCGGTGCCAAGATTCAGCGAGCACCAGAACAACTCCATCGCCTGCGGATATATACAGGTTTTTGCCTGACCATTTATCTGGGCACCATCTAATACTTCAGTAGGTAGTTTAGGTACCACCTATGTATACAGACATGTCCCAACCAATCATGTGTCTCGTGCGATCTGGAGAGACGCTCACCGCAAGTAGGCTATATCCTACGCTGATAAGTATTCGCCTTTCGAGCCCGCCCTTATTATGCAGGAATGCGTGCAAATGAATTCACCGCCGAAACGAATGGACATACGAAGCAGTTCAAGGGCCACGATGAGCACCTACATATGAAAAATCTTCACGATATAGTGGAATTTAATAGTCCCACCATCTGCAGCAACCATACATCCTGGCATTGGGTACCAAGTGCTTGCGCAATGACATGGTGTCAATGAAAAGATACTTCGAATTGTCTTCTTCCTAGCATGTACTAGGAACGCTTCCTGGAAGATGAGCATCATTTCCAATAATAGAGCATTGAACTAGAGCGATGAACGTAGAGTTGACTGCGACAGAGCAACATGAGTTCTCCAGAGAACCTCACTTGTTTACGAAATTCTGATAGAGCTCACTCTGGAACCGTTCATGTAACGCTAGAATGGCCGGATGCATGGGGGGAAGGATCTGGCACATCGCCACGCCACAGGTCCCAGCCTCATGATCTATAAACCACTGACAACTCGGGACTCCACCCCAGATGATTGTGCCAGGACTGAACCGTCCTTCCTGACCGTCCTTGATAACCAGGCCCGCAAAACTCCACGTCTTCCGGATCGACCCGGGGATGCACATGCCGAGGAATTGCGTGTGCGCCGGCGAGAGAGCGAGGTAGTCATTCAACGCCTGCTCGGTCTTCTCATCGAGCTGTGGGCGGAAAAGCTCCTGGTACGATGCCGGTGTCAAGAGCTTCGGATCGTGGCGAAGGACTGCAGACAGGAACTTGTAATATGCCTCCGCGGACGTAAAACAGCCGCCTCCACCGAGACACGCGGTGCCACCACGCAGGAGGTCGAAGTCCGAGTACTTAGCGGGAGGCTGACCCTGATCATCAAGGGAGCTGAGCGTGGCCATTCGATCTTTCATAGCATCCTTCGTCGCGGGGTAAAAGCTGGCGTCATTCTCAATGCCGAGGGGCTTCCAGATACGCTCGAGCATGAATTCTTCGAGAGTGCGATTGGCAGCTACTTCCACCGCCCTACCGGCCCAATCGTGTCCAGCACCATACGAAAATCCAGTTCCCGGGGTATACGTGAGCGGAAGCACGGACTTATCTTCCACTGTCGCGCCACCCCAGAGACCCTCATTGCGCGAAGCTCGCCATTTCATGAGCAGGGGGCTCAACCAGTCGTATTCGTGGCCAGATGTGTGAGATAATAGCATCCTTAATGTGATGGTGGTGGAATCGGGCGAAAAGGTAGCCGAGTTCTTGTCATCGTCGAAACCAGTGATGATGCCATACTTTCCGATGTCTGGGAGCCAGCGCTTCACGTCCTCATCCAGATTCAGGGTGCCGTCTTCAACACATTGCAGCGCAGCGACCGAAGTCAGGAGCTTGGACATCGAAGCAACGTGACAGATCGTGGAGGCTGTAAAGGGCAGATCATCGCCCTCCTTCAAACTGGCTTTTCCGAGAGACTTAGAGTATAGAACTTTGCCTGGAGAGCTGTCAACTGTGCGCCAACTTCATGGGAGACGAGGGGCCTACCGTTTTTGTCACCAGCAAAGACCGATATACCAGGGAGTAGTTGTGCCGAAACGGCATCTTCATATACCTTGTTGATAATCTGCGCCATGTTGAATCTTGCCGTCCTTGGTATGAGGGAGAAAGATGGAGACGTTAGGGTCGTTGGCTACGAAGTTATACGAGACGTTGAAGTTGCAAGGAAGCAAGAAAGAAGGTATGCGGAGGGATGTCTCTAGACTCGAAGAAGGAGTAGTATGAAAATCCCGAAATCTTACCTTACGTGTACTTCCGGATAAGGCTTGGGAATGGTTAACCATGGGTGAACCAAAAAAAACCGTTGTTTTTTTCAAAAAACCCACGGGTTACCCATGCCAAGAAATGGGTAACCACGTATACCCATATAGCAAAAAATGAAAAACCACGCATTAACCACAACGATTATTTCATTATTATTTCATATAATTTTATATAATATTATATTAAGAAATATTCTTTTCATTTCATATTTTCATTAAATATAAAAATTATATTCATTATTTATATAATTCTTAAGTTAATATTATCCATGGATAATCCGTGGTTACTTTTGAAATGAAATTAAAAACCGCGGATTACCCGCGGGTGAAAAAAATACAACGTGGTTACCCATGGGGCCGTGGGTAAAACCTTACGGTTAGCCATTCCCAACCCTTACTTCCGGATTCACGCGGGTCGTAGGATTCCCGTTGACCGCTCCTAGCCTGTTTCTTGTTATTGACTAGATATTGGTATCTTTCGCTTAGGGTTAGGAGTTTGAGACTATTCTCAGAATAGGGTCAGACAACTAATTGACGATCGGTAGAATGATTTGGGTGGTGATATCAATCAAAAATATCATACAAAATAGCTATGGTCGATGTCCGGAAAAACAGTAAACACCGTCTGCTGCTGCGCCCCTTTTCTGCTTTAGCTAGTAGCGTCAATGGATCATGGCTCAAGTTGATGTTGGCATATATGTACCTGTACTCCCACACTGGACACTGGTATAACCAAGATGCTCCCCATACCATCAGATATACGATGAGCTTCGTTGTAATTTGGTATCCCACTTTCATATAAATACAGACATATCTTAAATAAAGTCGAGGTCATGATGATCAGCCCCAAGAATATTGTGCCGTCCACATGCCATGAGGCAAAAGGAATTGTATAACCACGATAGAGTGACCACTTGTATCCCCTTCCGTCTTACACGTGGAGTCAGAGTACTGATATCTAAACGTGGGTACCTTGACGCTCGAGCTTCGCCTCCGCTTGCAGCCTCCTCGCCTTTTGTACACCAAACCCATCTGCAAAAACCTCCCTGATGTTCTCCAGAGGTATGCCCTTCACCTCGGGATAGCAGAAGATGATAAATATCCACCCGAAGAAGCAGATACCGGCATAGAATCCAAAGGCCCCGCTGGGTGTCATGGCCTGCATCATCGATAGAAAGGTCGAGGCGATGATGATGTTGGTGCCCCAGGAGGTCACGGTGTTCATCATTGTGCCGAGCGCACGCACTTCCAGGGGCAGCAATTCGGTTCCAACCCAGCCAATGGTGGCTACGCCAGCTGCGAAGAATGCAACGTAGAGGATGATGGCAACCAATACAAGGATACCGGCCCAGTTCACGGTCGAGGTTTCCACTGTGATATCTGGCGATACTGGAATCCAATGGAACGCTATCGCAGTGATGGCCATAGCAACTGACTGTGCATGACCGCCGTTAGCAACGTACAGCGAGGTGTTGATAGGGACAGCAGGTTTATGTTCTTACCATTCCAATGACAGTACACAGCAAGGTCCGACGCCTCCCTACTCTGTCGATGATGAGCATGTTTACCAGCGTGAATATGCAGTTTGTGGCGCCGACTGTGATGGACACGGCTGTTGGGTTGGTAAAGCCGACAAGGGCGAACAAAGTTGCTGAATAGTACATGAGTGTGTTGAAGCCGCCGAGTTGCGAGACTACAGTCGGGTCAGCTTCTGGAAGACAAGCGGAGATTCTAACATATAACTTACCAGCCATCACCGTGCACGCTGAGATGAGAGCGCGTAGGTTACCAGGTATACAGTGCAGCTGCTTGAATTGCCACCACAAAGACTTGCCGTCTCCAGCATGTTCGCTTTCCACTGCGAATGTGATCAAGTTAATCTTGGCCTGAACCTGCTGCTCATTCGCGGCAGGATACACGCGGGCGATAGCCCTCCTAGCTTCTTCGACTTTCTTGTGCATGAGGAGTTGACGAGGACTTTCGGGGCACCACATCAGGCATATAAATAGTATGATGGGTGGCACGCCGCCGATTGCAACCATGTACCTCCAGCCGTTGTTGACGTTGGTTAAGGCGGCGCCAAAAACGTAGGAGATTAATTGACCGAAGGTTACGCTCAGGTTATCAAATGCTATCATCCGTCCGCGGTATTTCGAGGGTGCGAGCTCTCCGATATAGAGGGGCTGGTAAGTCAGATGTTAGTATCATCTACGCCCCCTTTCCATAGAGGAAGGGGGTACTTACAATAATCATAGCTGCCGAACCCACTCCCAAACCAACGATGAACCTGCCCACTGTCATCTGGGCTACTGTATAAGAAGCTGCCTGGATGGCACTTCCGATGAGAAATAGGACACAGCCAGCATAGATACCAAACTTGCGGCCAAACTTGTCTGCTGGCAGCCCGGCAACTAACGCTCCGATGAGAGCACCACCAGACGTTATCGAGGTAATCAACTCCTGCTCTTTGGAATCAAGCTTATGGCCCAGATCTTCGCCCAGATTGACAAGTACGGCGGAAATGACTCCAGTATCGTAGCCTGATCAACGTTAGTAACGTATAGACCACCACATGACGTGTCTCTCAGGACCTCAGGAGAGCCCTTACCAAACAGGAAGCCACCCATGGCCACCGTGAATACAATCATCCATACTGCTCTGGATGGCTTGGTATCATCTATCGAGTTATCGAAGTCCCCCTCGGCAATGCTCGTCTTTATGTCTTCGACATGTACGGTAGGGTCGGGAGCCTCAGGGGCCTTCAACGTAGACTCCTTTTCCGAGAGCTTGTCGGCCGACGGTTCTGACATGGTGCAAATACCCGGACTGGGATAAGCTTAAGAAGTATGCGTCTCAAGAAGGACAGAGTGAGTGCAGCCACAGCACGGGTTACAACACGGGCGTGGTAGCCCTTGGGGAATATCAAGAAGGATGAATGATGCAGCTGGCTGTCTCCTGCATGGCACGATGCGCATGCGAGTGTTGGACAGACCAGGCCATATAAGTAGCAGAAGATCGGCACAGCAATGATAGCATTGATAGGAGATGGTAAGCCGACAGTGACTAGATTGACATCACATGCCGGCTTCAAGCTTCCGTCGAAGCATGGCCAACCAATTGAAAGTCGACAATTCCCAACAACAGGCTCTTATGAAGGCCATACAAGCTAGATAATCCCCACATCTACATTCTACTGGGGTAGAATCTGGAGTCTGGGGTAGTTAGACTCTGGGGTAGATTCCGGGGTACTGATATGCTGGGGAAAGGCGGCGATTGTGACATGGTAGTAGCATTGTATACGAGTCTGGTGTTATGACGCGATAGTTTACTCGCCAGCCTACATACATGGCACAGATACGTAGTACAGCAGTAGTAGAGGCATAGAAGCATATCGGCATGCGACTCACGAGCGTCCCCTCGAGGGGCGGATCGCCGATGACGATCGCTAGTATATTCCATTTCTATCGGACAGCTCCACTCTGCAGGCGGGGGATGCTGCCCCTTTATCTAATTCGGAGAAAGGGTCCGACACTGCCTCTAGCTTCAGGAACTAAGTACAAGCCAAAGCATATCGGCGCTGAGGCTTGGGTTGATCGACAAAACCATGCCCATATACGTTAGACTCCTGCAAGGAACCCCCTTTCTACCCAATCCCCCGCGTCTAGTCAGCGTAACTTGCTATTGCATTCTTTCCTAGGATCCTGCAGTTCTACCAATGAACACCAAACGGGAGGCATTGACTTCCGGGGACTCACTATTGGTCTTCTAAACCAACGAACCTCGTTCCTCCACGGTCAACTAGCACACCTACTTGCAGGCTGACTTGTATGGGGTGTATGGAGTGGACGGCTAAGTCAGATGCTTCGGGCTCTCGGTCTGATGTGCATGCCTGCCTACTGGCCTACTTTCTAACTTGCTAAGTACTTAGGAACTGCTATCCCAATGTAATGCTTTTGCGATATTTGAAACGTCCCGGGATTTTACCTATCCCTGTAACCAAACGACCCGACCCGGAGCTTGTTTTGAGATGACGGGTCGACGCACCTCGGGACAAGCCTGGGCATGTCCGATGCCCTCGTTGCTCCGCCACTCTTCGCACGATTCTAGCGAGATGGGGGATGAAGAAGCCAGGTGAGTACGATGATGTCATTCCCTGATGGCTTGAACCTCGCTCAGAAGTTGCAGCGGTAGTATTCCCATCGCTTCACCAGTCACCTCTCCTATTTACGACCGCCGTGGAGTCCCGCTCGTACTCGAGGACGACGAAGAAGCGCATCTCTTTGTGCACTATGTACAAGACTTGTCTTCGTGGGTAATTTAAGACTTGCGTACTCTACCTAAGAATGCCCCCCCAAGAGTAACATCTTATACCTAGGTTGATGTCTGCGATCGGCAATGCCACTTTGGTCTCGAGGTTCCCCGACGGGCACATCGTTTCCCACTGCTCTCCTACGGGATACTTGCCTTTTCGTCTCGCTTTATAGCCTTAGTCTCCGGCGTGGGTAAAGGACGCGCCGCCGGCTACTATAGTCGTGCTGTGCAGATGCTCATTCCCATACTGGATGGCCCCATAGAAGCTCTTGACGAGAATGTATTGGCCGCCATTGTATTGCTTCGTTTGTATGAAGAGAGAACAGGTTCGGAAGTGACAGCCACGTTCTAGCCAGCCTTTTCAGACTGACACGGATGCAGACACGGATCTAGGCACCCACTTGTATGGCAGCACGCGGCTGTTGAACACCGCCTCGAGCTTAGCGGCTACGGGCGGTCTCGGGGAAGCAGCCAGCTGGGTCGTGCTTCGGCAAGATATCTACGTTTCTCTGACAAAATCGCAACCGCTCTATATAGTACTTGACCACTACAAACAGTCCAGCTCGTTCATCAACAACGATCCCGAGTCTCTGGCCAATAGAGCTGTTTTCTTATGTGGCCAAGTCCTAGCTTATGCTTTTGGATCGGGAACCACACTTGCAACCCTAGAAGTCAACGATTGGAACCGACTCAATGACGACGCGGATAAGTGGCAAATGTCTATGCCACTGGACTCCGCCCCTTTTTGGGTGGATGGTCTGCGAGATGGGAACAGAGACATGAACGGATCTGTCTTTCCTGTTGCTTGGATGACCCGCCCAGCTTACAGTAAGTAACTGATTACTTGTCGGATGGGCCACAGTAGTGTAGTGTGCGAGAGAAAGAGCTGAACGGATTGCGGGCTGTAGTTGCTGCATACCAGCACTACTCTCTTGCTAGAATGCTTCTTGCCATATTCAATCCTCGTCTGTTCACGCCCTCTTTGAAGACATTGTTAGAGAGGAGAGAGGCGGACGTGAGTATTTCCATCTGATTCGGCATAGTTGTATGGTTTCAACGGGCTAATAGTCCGTAGGCGGAAGTCCTTAAACACCTACGCCTGATAGTAGGGCTTGCAATCAGCAACCCAAGGGTGATAAACGCGAGTTTCACAGCTTCCCATACTATCCAAGCATGTAAGGCTCAACTGATGTTGCGATTTCAAGTCTCTTCCTAAGTGAATACTCTTGGCTGATGAATGCTACAGGTGGATCATATCTGAAGAGTCGGAAAGAACAAGAAGAGGTTCTTGATTTCTTGCACAGGTTTGGAAGGAGGTCGGGCTGGCGGACGGCACACATAACCAAGGCATTAACGGCACAATGGGATGAGGCAAGATCCCATTCGATAGATAGATCTCATCATGACCTATTCGTTTCGCAATAGAGATATCTCATGCCGCATGCCTTTTTAATTTTAACGCCCAATCACTGCCAAAAGCCTGTAGCAGTAGCACCATTACTTCAAGGGCCTTGTGCCCATGATACCTGTGACTAGCTTGTATAGAATAACTATGACATCCCCTGCTACCACACCTTGATACGTACCCCCCAAATTACCCCTGAATCGTACTTTTTGAGATCCCTCAGGTCGTTCTCATAACTCCGAACCCCGAGACTATGACGACTGTGGTCCTGCGGAACCCGGAGTTCCCTAAGTGCCCTAAATCTTGTTTGTGGGGTCCTGTGCTTCGCCCCAAACGCAGAGTCTCCATAGGTACTGACTACCTCCGATGATCAGGTCGGTTCCTGCCGGGATGATCAAAGGAGAAACCCTTCCCGCACATTCAGGAAACTGGAGCACTGTGTTTTTTGACCCGGTGGGACGGAAGCATGTGAAACTTTCGTGGCAATGAGCTTTGAAATGCTTGCACAGCCTCATATATCAAATGCCATTGATGATGTGGTTTTGGGTTCGAGTGGGTAAGCACTTGAATGGATCAACTAATTGCAACTATATTAGAAGGTCTCATATTTGAGCGTCTTCCTTCATAGTGAGAATGAGATGTCATACGCATGAACTGCTCTAACTCTACACTACTATTTGAGGCGCCCCCATAATGGAGTTCCCACACTTCAAACACAGAGCTCTTCACGGTGATGGATTGAAGTTGCTTGGCCAGGCTGCTCCCTCATCGTTCGTAGATGCACTGGCTGTAGCAACCATCAGCCTTCTGCTATCTGCATACGCATTGCGTGGCTACGTCTGGGACAGACCGAACCCCTATCAACATCTCTGGTTCGAACGACCACAGGCGGCTGATGCCGAGCATGCTTCGGGCAAAACCACAACGCGAAACATAGCCGAGAAAGCGCAGGAGCTGGTACGTTTTCTCGAATGCAAACATGGTAGAACACGTCGCTAATCGTATACTTAGGGCAAAGATGTCATCGTATTCTGGGGTTCGCAATCGGGAACGGCCGAGGGCTTCGCGGCCAGCCTGGCACAGGACCTCCACAGACACTTCCAGTTGGAGGTCATGGCGGTAGATCTATCTGACTACGACCCGGACAGCATCAGTCTTCTTGACCGAACGAAGATTGCCATCTTCATTCTATCCACGTATGGCGAAGGCGACCCGAGTGACAATGCCTCTATTTTCTGCGACTGGCTTACGCGCACGAAGGAAAGCTCTCTATCTTCTCTTCGTTATGCAGCCTTTGGTCTTGGTAACAGCGACTATCAGCACTATAATCGAGTGGTCGATCAAGTAGCAGCGGGGTTGCAACGATGTGGTGCCGAGAGCCTTATGTCCGTTGGCAAAGCCGATGCTCGCAGGGGTACTACTGAAGAGGATTTTTTCACCTGGAAAGAAAGCCTATACAATGTCCTTCGTGAACAACTCGGCTTCGCAGAGAGTAGTCGCGATAGCCTGGCGGCCCAATACCAGCCAACCCTCAAAGTCGTAGAGGACGACTCCTTAGACTTGGCAGACCTACACGATGGGAATCCTGTTCATGGAGTGGACGGCGGAAAGCCTGGTGCGAACTCTCCGATCAAAGGTCTTATGATCAAGCAATCCCGAGAGCTGTTTCAGTCTTCTAGTCGAAACTGCCTCCACATCGAATTTGACATTAGCAACGTACCGGAGCTTACTTACAAGACAGGCGATCATCTCGCCATCTGGCCCATCAACCCGGATCAGGAAGTTGATCGCCTTGTCGCCCTCCTTGGATTCTCCGAGAGACGGGCTACCCCGATTCTTATCTCTTCTCTCGACGCGGCTATCAAAGTCAAGATCCCGTCACCCACCAGCATCGATGCCTTGTTCCGATACTATCTGGAAGTTGGTGCACCAGTTTCTCGCGCTACTGTCCAAGGATTGGCCAACTTCGCACCTTCGCCCGCGATCAAAGATTTCCTGTTTAACTTGAGCCGTGATAGAGATGTGTTTGCCGAGTTTACTTCTCGGACGCATGTCACTGTGGGCAGACTTCTGGAATTAGCATTGAAGGTGGATAGCGACGTCTCTACGTGGCAGGACCTCCCATTGTCATACTTGGTAGAGATACTGCCGCGGAGTCAGCCCCGTTACTATTCGATCTCTAGTTCAAGCATTACATCACCCCGTTCTCCTACTATCACCGTGCTCGTGGCCAACACCGAGCTGAGTGCTGTCAACCCACCAGTGGTTTCGATTCCCGGCCTTGCGTCAAATTATCTACTATCACTTTCTGGTTCTCAAGGAGCTACTATTGGATCTGAAAAGCTCACGTATGCTCTCTCTGGCCCATCGGGAGCACTGGCTGGCGGCTTGGCCCACGCGCATATTCGTCGGTCAAAGTTCAAGCTTCCTGCTCTGTCTTCCTGTCCGATTATCATGGTAGCCGCAGGGACGGGACTGGCACCTTTTCGGGCCTTTGTCATTGAACGTGCCCGTCTTCGAATGATTGGCAAGCCGGTAGGCAAGATGCTGCTCGTTTTCGGTTGCCGACGGCCTGATGAAGACTACATCTATCGCGACGAGCTAGAGCAGGCGTCCCAATCCCTGGGTGACTGTTTTCAGATTGTGACTGCGTTTTCTCGTGCGCCCGAAACACCGAAGGCGTATGTCCAAGACAGAGTGCGTGAGCTAGATACTGAGATATCCGGGCTGATCGGCGATGATGCAAGCGTATACATCTGTGGGAGAGCAAGCATGGCAAGGGAAGTAGGGAAGGCTATGGGCGAGATCATCCGGGCGGAGCGAGGATGGGAGGAGGGAGAGACTCTGGACTGGAGTGGGCGAATGAAGCGCGCAAGAAAATGGCAGGAAGATGTGTGGGGTTAATAGAGGTATTTGTTGACGTGAGTATACATCACGACTGCCGGGTATTCGAACTGATGCAGTGGTGTCTGGGAAGACTAGAACAGCAATAAATGGCAAGAAGTGGAAACCAAGTGATTACCTGCTTCTGATAAGATCCTACTATACATATTATATGTTTTTGTCTTCGGTATGGAGTTAACTACGAGCCCAACCCCATGTCTCCTTGAGTCGTTGTTGGCTAATGACAAGTCAGTCCATCTATATGGTATTAAGCCCTGGTTTCACCACTCCACGTCTCGAATCCCAGGAACAAATCATCAAACACATTTGTTTTCGTGTTGAGAGTTGGGAAGGGGGCTTACATTGGGCCTGTAGACCAGGCATATTTATCCTCTGTCTTGACGAGAATGTCGAGAAGTGCTTCCTGTTCTGGACGACGGGCGAACCGATCTCCGGCTAAAGCGATCGATAGGCTAGCAAGTCTGGGCTCCTGGTTAACTCATTGTCATGCCACCCACTTCTCAAGTGATCCGTCGAACTTACGAATGTGTAGGGTGGCAGTTGCTAGCCGTCTCGGCTATTCCACAAACAATCTTGACATCATCCTTGATTTCGGCCTACAAGCAAGTCAACATCCATCGTCTCCAGCTAGAAAAGAAAGGTGGCAAAGACTGACATCGATTGAGCGTGCAGCGAGTCTATGTGCAATACCCAGTCGCGGTATCTTGGGGTTATGGGCGGTGAGCAGGATACGGACTAGGTGGTAGTACTGCAAAGCCACCATGATGGTGTTGTTCAGAAGTACAATCTGAGGGAAGACGTTGTCACGGCGAGCATTCCGCACACAGACAGGGCGGAATAAGTCTGGCTTGGAAGCAGCCCAAGCAACTGAATACCCAATCAAGCCGTCATATGTTTCGTAGCTGCCGTCAGACCCAAAACAGTATTCTAATACATCAACCAGATGAAGTGTGATCCTCCTAGCCCACACCTCATCATCTGCTGGGCCCATCGTCCGATCGACATTGCAAGCGGCAAGACGTAGGCCGGTTGGTCTCTCATCCATAATGGCCAGGTATATGTGCTCTCGTACGCCAACCCAGAAAGCTGCTTGGTGAAGGCCATGGGGAAGAATGTATTGACCCTGAAAGTCCAAGATGTCGCACATTGGAAACAAAAGGCGCTCTTTGTGAAACTCGTCTACGGGAACTACCAAGGACTTGAGGTTAGCATAGTATATCTTACCAGATCGTAACTGAATGGTAGGGGCGTCTGCTAGATCTTTCATGTGAGAGACAAAGGTACCTAGATGGTAGGATTCCCTATGCATTACCTTCAATGTGTGCATGGAAGTAGAGCAAGACTGTAGACGCGAACAGGACTTCGCTCAGCACCGTGCTGCAGGGGGTTGTTACCGTCCGGACACATTCCGGACAAGGTTGCCGAAGCTCCACTCCGCTCGATAGATTGGCAAGATGTTTTGCTGACACTGCAAGGATAGAATTGAGTAGGGCATACGATGATCCCGCCATCTCCAGAATAGTTCTTGCGAATGTCATCTCTGGATCACCAAGATCAAAGACTGGAGCAAGACTGTCCACATAATACCGGACCAACTCTGCATCGGCACGGTCTTTCACAGGAAGCTTCGAGTCTATTGCCAAGGTTGATTTGCAAATGCCCAAGCAATGAGTAGGGCGAAATTCCTCTGTACCGACACCTAGCACATATCTCTGATCTCCCGGTATGCTGCTGACCTCATGGTGTAGTACAGAAATACTCTCGACCGACGAAGTTGGGGCCTGTATCGACCCGGGGTTAGGTCCTGATCCATGTCGTAATAATGGGCTTCTATCCTCTCTTGATAGATCGCGTCGTTCAGTGTTTGATGATATGCCATCAGTGAGACGTAACTCCCTATCACTAGACAACAGAGATAGGATTTTAAGACGACTTGGCTCCAGGTTGGCATCAGAAACATTCTGATGGCTCAGAGAAGGTAGTGATGCATTCAGTGGTGTAGGCGGCGAGGGTCTGGAGGTAGGTTGGAAATTTTGGCCATTCTGGTCATCGTCATCCGACTCAGACTGTGTCTCGTCATAGTTCGTGGAGAGTTCGATGTTTTCATCTATGAACTTCAGCTTCTTGCCCGCTATGCGACACCATTTCTGGTGACGCGCAAACTCGAAATGGCCGTCGCCGAGGCTGACAACCCAAGGTCAGCATCAAGTCCTCATCAGCCAATCCATGTAGCGGCGAACTTGGTTACTAGGGGTAAATTGTGCCTACTGACCATGGATTGAAACTGTGCCGAAAACGGAATTTCACAGCTCGAACACAGTCTATCCCCTTTTTCGCACATTGAGTACAAGGATTCCCTTCATCACCTAATCATTCGGAACGAGCCGATATTAGTAAGAGACCTTTCAACCAACATTGGCCACTTACATTTGACATGTCTATTCCGACCAATTGACAGAGTATGCCGGGTTAGCAAACACGATCCCCTATCAACACAACGCCCCACCAATAGAAACTCGCCAAGGCGTAGTTAAGGATCCTACTTGCCTTGCCCGACAGGACTTCAGGGACGAATGGTAACTTGGCGTTAGCATCTACGATCTACACAGAAGGCCTAGAGTCCCGACCGCGGAGATGTGGGTGGCAAGCCGAATGAAGGCCGAAGACCTGAAGGAGTGATTGACATACCTCGCAACCGTGTAATCTTGTCGACCCGCTTGTGGACATGGGTTGAGCGGGAGCTGTGAAGCAGTGGTGAGATGGAACAGAAAGGAGTCGGCTCGGAGCTGCTGTAGAGTGTTGAGTGTGGTTGGTGGCGGGGAGTTTTATCCCTTATTGTCTGTGGGGAACAAATCTTCCCGAACATGGTGGATCGGGTGGATCTCGTGGAGAACGCGGTCGTGTGGGGGAAAGTAGCCCCTTTCGAGATAAGTGCCCTACATGTAGCATTACCTGGTTTACCCCAGCAGCTGCCCAGCTTCATCGCGGTCTCCGCTAAATCCCCAGAAACTTACCTCTTCTGAGCCCCTTACAACGTGGTAAAGGCATGTAGGTTGATGCGGTGTTCGGGATTCGCACAGCCTCATACGCTTGGCTCCCATGATGCTGTAGACGTGTTTGTCTTGGGTTGGTATAGCCCGATGGGGTTTTCGTGCATGATTACTCTTCACGACAATCGAGTATCAGTATGGGTGAGGCTGTGTAACGATCTGAGCTACGCGAGCAGGTTCTGATCGATGATTCGAACAAGCGGCGAGTTGGCCAGATGCTTGGGTGGTGTGGTAGACAGTATTGCGTGACGGCAATGCTGATGTGTAGTAGCCATAGACAAACATCAATTCATATATCAAGAGCATCTCGTCCTCCTTTTGTCGATCGTGGTTCACACATACAGGTACGCAGCGATGTGAACGGCACTCATTATACAACGACAGCATCGTACGCAAACAAACATGGCCGAGATACTGGGGCTGCCGGCCAAAGCGCCGTATGCTGTAGCCTTGCTGTTCTTCCTTGTGGTGTATTTCCTGGTGTATCCTGTTGTGGTTTACATCAGAGACCCCAAAGGTAAACAAGTTCTCTTCATTACTGTAACATGGAATGGGCGACGACTAACAAGATGATCAGGCCTACGAAAATTTCCTAACATGAGCCTATTCTCCGGAGTCTCGAACCTACCCTTCATGATATTAGCACACGGCGGGGCTCGGTCGTCCTACCTCGCGAAACTCCATAAGAAGAACCCTATTCTGCGCACCGGTCCGAATACACTGTCCTTTGGTAGTGTCCTAGCTATCAAGGATATATACGGCCACGGTACACCTTGTATCAAGGACGAGTCTTACTCTTTGACCGCCTCATCCCACTACCACCTCGCCGATGTGATAGACAAGCAGGACCACTCTAGGAAGAGGAAGATTCTATCGTCGGCATATGCGTTGAAGAACCTTGAAGGCTGGGAGTACAAAGTCGCTGACAAGGTGGCGAAGTTGTTTGTCCAGCTTGACAAGTGCTGTACAAGCCCTCTGCCCCCAGAGCAGAGGTACCCTGATCCCAAGGATGTGACCATCGATTATCGGGCCTGGACGAACTTCTTCACTCTCGATGCCATCACCGACATTGGTATGTCTGAGAGCCTTGGCTTGCTCGAAAAGGGGCATGATCGCGTGACCGGTCAACGGCTAGATGGATCAACCTTTGAGACAAATCTCCGAGAAGCGCTGTATCCGAATGCCAGAAAGCAGTCCCTTCTCATATGGAGCTACGACTACTACGGCATCTTAGACAAGATCTCCAACATCATACCGTACTATCGACGCATGTCCGAGTCTGGGTCGGGCTGGGAAGGGATTGTTCTGCAACAATCGGCTAGACGGCTCCAGCGATACCGAGCCGGAGAGAAACTGGACGACTTCTTCCAAGCCCTGATGGAAGATAAGAATGGTGTTCCTCATAACTTGGAGTGGGGTGAGATCGTTGCCGAAATGAACATCATGATGAATGCTGGTAGCGTGACCACTGCTATCGCCATCGCCAATGTCCTTTATGAGCTTCTAAAGCACCCACGGGCAATGGCGCGTCTTCGGGAAGAGGTTGATGCTGTTCTTGGGCCTGATGAAGTCGTTGCCCCTTACGACAAGGTGAAGCACTTGACCTACCTTCGTGCTTGCTTAGATGAGTCGTTGCGCCTACAACCACCAACACCACACGGCCTCCCACGAAAGACCCCACCAGAGGGATTGTGGATTATGGACCAGTATGTCCCTGGCAACACGACTGTCAGCATTTCAGCACTGGTAGCCCATCGTGACGAGTCAGTCTTCCCAGATGCAGAGTCATTCATTCCTGAGCGATGGCTGGGCGAGAAAGGCAAGCAAATCCAGAGCTCTTTCATTACTTTTTCCGCTGGTTCTAGGGGCTGCATCGGACGTAACATTTCCTACCTGGAACAGACGGTGGTTATTGCTTCATTGGTGCACCGGTACCAATTCGCCCTGCCGGAAGGCTTCGAGTTGCAGAGGCTCGAGACTATGAACCACATTCTTGGAGAGATGCCAGTCAAAGTTTGGAGAAGGTCATTGTAGATAGCGAGTTGGAACGAGCAGAACAACCGGAGCCCTGCACCTAGGTTGGGCGAGTACTTGGTGGACATTCAACGTTGATACACGGATTTATGGATTGTGGCGAGCGATGTATTTACGCGGGCTGGTGCTTCTAAGTAGAATGGGGACGACATCTAATGAAACCTCTTCCTCCCTTAATCCCATGAAGTGATCTAGAGTTCCGCGCAGTCATACGACGCAGTGAGAGATAGTTACATCACCAAATACTAACCCGAGCAGACGTTAGTTTCACTGGTCTCAGAAAGCAACACAGAAAGTTTACCAAATGCACACTCAGTAAACATGCGCATCCCTGGCTTCTCCGAGATTCGACTTCCTGTCAGGGACTCAGGGGATGTTGTGGTAGCGAAGGCTATACAGGTCCGCTTAGGCCACTTATTCACCAGTGGACGGTTATACATACAGCCGTATAAGGAGGCGTTTCCTCCCTTATAACTTCAATACGTTGACAATCCATGCGTACCCTCCTTGCCTATACCTAGAAACTGTTCTAGCAGTCCGGATATGAAGCTCTTGGCACTTTCTATTTGACAATGCTGAGTCGCGGTAGACTTCGCTGATGTAAAACGAGGCTCAAACCTACAAAGCTCAGAACTTCCTTGGGGATTCTGGATGTCGCAATATCACCAATATTGGCAAGTATGTAACGCTTAATACATAGTATCTGTATTGATAATACCTGTATGTACTTCCCCTCACTGTCACTGCTCATCTGAGATGAACCCCTGGAAGTGGTGGACGAGACATGACATCATATTTCGCAGGGACATATATCGAAAAGGAATATGATTACAGACCTAGGTATAGTCACTGCATACTATTTGTTGGCTCTACTGTAACGATTATCCAGGTTCCAGGTATGTTCTTTCCGGCACCCAAAACACTGGACCGATCCGGAGGTTGAAGCGGAACGCTAACTCTGCATTAGCCCAAAACTATACTTAGCAGAGAACTTCGCAGAGAACTTAGCAAAGCAAGAATGAATCGCCGGGATTGGTACGTCGGTATAATGTGCCTGTTATCGTCACTTATTAGATCTTCGCCGAGTCTCGAGATAGTGTCACTTGATGCTCAACTTCTCCGCGATTGCGGGGTCATTGCGGGGTCGGAACACCCACATCCTTACCAAAAGTAGAAGCCTAGACTTCAACGATGTGCGGGGAAATGCACGCGGGGAATGTGGGCTAATGCGGGCACCAGGTGCAGCGTTGCTGAATGCCTCGATGTAGTCGACAAATGATACTCCAAAGGTTCTTCGTAGATAGGGGGGCGAACTAGTCAATAAATCGGGAAATATCGACAAATTGACCAGAACAGCAAGAATCCGCGGGTCGACTCGAGGATTTTTGCTTTTTACGCTTTTTGCATACATCGGCTTCTCCACGTCACTCGCACGTCGTGGGGCCACTTGCGGGATTCACCTCTAGCATCGAATGGAATCAGGATGCGGGCTCAGTAGCATGCCTGGTGTTCCATCGCACTAACTACATCGTCAAGCCAGGTTTGAGTCCGTTTGGGTGGTATCGTATGTAGGATGATTGCACAAACCCACCTTTTCTAACTCGCCATGGCCAGCCGTCTCTACGTAGATTTCCCCACCTCACGATCCCCTACATTGAGTGCTCCGGTGCGAAATACTCAGTTCGGCGTCGTGTCGTGAACGCAAAGCTATCGTGAAAACGCTTGCGGAGAACTGTGAGATGCGCCTATATATAGCCAAGCTGCTGTAAGAAACTCAGATGCGTTCCGGTTTAGCTATCCTTTGCCGCCAAACACCAAGAAGAACATCCAGCTTAGACCTCGCATATCAACCAAGTTCTCGTACTACACCTCGTTCTTTCAATCTCTTGTCAAGATGGGCGTCCAAAAGCTGAAAGTTGGAATCGCTGGGTTGGGGCGCATGGGCAAGCGCCACGCCTTCAACTACCTGCATCGCACGCCCGGTGCCGAGGTCGTTGCCGCCTTCACGCCAGATGAGAACGAAAGAGCCTGGGGGAAGGAGAACCTTGAGCCCTTCGGTGTCACGATCTATTCCGATTATGACCAGATGCTCACTCACCAGGGGATACAAGCTGTGATTATCGCTACGGCAACCAAGGTGCACGCCGAGGAATCCCTTTCTGCTCTGGCGAAAGACCTCCATGTCCTATGCGAGAAGCCCATCTCCCTAGACGTGGGCACAGTACGTCATTCAATAATCCGATCGTGCACTTTGAGCTTTCATAATCTCGACTTATTGTGTATTGACTTGCGTGTTTCGCATTATAGTGCGAGAAGGTCATCAAGGCCGCCGAGGCGAAGCCACACCTCAAGTTCTTGTGCGGGTTCTCTCGCCGATTTGATGCTTCCTACAGGGATGCCTTCGAGAAGGCGAAGGCGGGCACGATCGGTGAACCGGTCTTCATTCGGTCACAGACGTGTGATAAGCACACTCCCGGAGATTTCTTCGTCAAATATTCCGAGCACAGTGGTGGCTGCTTCGCTGACATGAGTGGTTCGTATCTATGCCCCAAAAGAAGCCGTCTGAGTTCCTAGTTCTAATCTCATTCCATCATTAGTCCATGATATCGACCTTACTCTTTGGTTCTTCGGCGAGGACACGCCCGTGAAGTCTATTTCTGCTTCGGGGATTCGGGCGGTTCATCCGGACCTGGCACAGTTTAATGATTTTGATAATGCCGTTGGTATTGTCGAGTTCTGGGGGGGCAAGGTCGCCTACTACTTCTGCTCGCGTATGATGGCACACGGCCAAGAAGACACCACGGAAATCATTGGCACTGGAGGCAAGCTTGTCGTCAACGGCAACCCCCAGGCCAATCTCCTCAACACATACACCGATCAAGGGATCATCCGTGAAACACCACCAGATTACTGGGGTCGGTTTGAATATGCGTTTGTCAATGTAAGTACAATTCAACTGAGGCCGTCCCCACCTCCTGGTTCTAGAATGCTGATTTCCCAAACAGGAGTCAAAAGAATTCACCGAGGCTATACTCAACAACACGAAACTTCCATTCGGTCTGACTGGCGCTCTCCGTGGCGTCCAAATCGGAGGTGCCTTGCAGGAGGCTTTGGTTAGCGGGAAGAAGCTCTACTTCGATGAGTCGGGCAAGCGAATCCAGTAGCGTGTTTTATGAGAAAAGGTGTCGTTTATGGAGCATATTATAGGGTGCGGCTTTGAATCCTCACGTTATCTATAGACATTGTACATAGATAAATGCCATCAAAACACGTAAAATCTGCGAATTATGTCTCGGCTGAACAACATTGATGGATATAGGGCATCATGAGAAGATTACAACGCTGCTAGATACAGGCAGTCGTAGTTGAGCGCATATCTCAAGCAAGGTGGATGAGATGAAAATGAAACAAACCCACTCGAACAAACATGAATCTTCTGGTTTCTTATCATTATACACCTACTGTTCACATATCCAGCTCCAGTCCCTTCATTAACCTCACTACTACTACTGGCCTCCTCCACCCCAAACCCCCCAAACACACACATAGTCGTGTGTTGCATGATGATGGGGTAATGCATACACTTTTGGGTTATAGCTCCTCCTCCTTCGATGCCAAAAACAACACTGTGAACAGTCTTCTTTTTTGTACACTAGGCTCGCCAGACATATCATAGATTAGCTACCTGACTCTGGTAGGCACGGCCAAACTGAATGCGCCGGATATTCCTAATAATGGCCAAGCTATCGAGCCTCTCAGTTTCCACGGGTTTAGTCCGTGTTCTATTGACTAGTTATGATGATCGGATTCTTGTCTAGTCAACATTTCTGAACTGAAAGGGGCTAGATTGCTTTCGTGGAGATATATTAGCTGGACTGCTGAGATACATGTTGTAAGTGAGCGTTCTATTCCGCTGGGCACTCGCACAAAACAAGATGTCACCGTTGATTTACTTGTTCACCTTGAAGGCTTGTAGCAGATGGTATGATGATGGAATCTACCCCTGAATTACCCATCCACGTCCGTTCAACGTGACGATCCACGAGCTTGTGATAAAAAACACCAATATTCCCATAGATATAAGGGAAAGACGTAGAGGGCCCGTTGCGCAGGATACCGTGTTATCCTTCCCACCGAGACCAGGATCCCATCCCTTTGGCGATGCGCCCGAATAGCCGCCAACCTAGGTCATCTCAGAGTGACCTTGTGAGTCCCCACGTCTACGTGGTCGAGGCGGGTTATACATCTTCTCGTTATGAGGGTTTTCCACGAGCACTAGGAAAGGTAAATACGGCAATCCTCTTTCTCTCTTGTATAGATAAGTTCCCGTCGGATCTCTGAAGTATACAAATGAAATCCATTTGAAAATATTAGGACTTACCAAGAGTTTCATTCGTAATGACAGCATCAAAACTGACAGGCATGGCCGTAGTTTCAATTCCTCCACTACTACTTTGAGTAGGAGGTTGGTGATGAAACGAAGTTCATCTCCCCAAAGACGTAGTAGAACGATGTATTGGCCCTTATCAACTGGGCTTGGTAACGTTCAAAGACATGAATCCGTTCTCAGGATGCTTACCTTAGACCCGCATTCACATACTGTGCTCGAAAATTAGCATATATTTCTTAGATCTGGTAATGGCTCTCCTCCTACCCCTGTTGATAGAATGATTTAGTAGCTTAGGCTTTCCCGTGAGCATATGGGGGGATATACACTATCTACCTAGGTAGATGACAGGTGGTCGGCTATCGTCAGTCTTTGTATGGTATAGAAGAAGATACAAGTATATGTAAATGGCAGGGCGTCGATGATACGAGCTCACCATATCCTATTCTCCGATTATTCTATTACATATCTTATAAGTTATGACACTAGGGGGCTACCGCTACCTCATTTCTGGGTGTTTTGGTCGGTAGCCCTTCCAGCAGGCTGTATACGTCCTGATGCGCTCTATTGGGAAGTCACGGCGCTGTTTCCCGGAGACGAAAGTCAGAACCATTCATCTTGTTTAAGATATTCTCTAACTGTGTCACCATCCCTCGGAGGTGGTCCCTCCTCTTGAGGCGCCGCTTACGCCTACACGAATTGCACTGACGTCAGCGTAGCATACAAGAGCCAGATGGTGACCTCCAAAAATACGCATCCAATAAACCGCAATGATAATGATAGCCTAAGATTCTCCAAGTTCGTGCTCCGGGGTCTCGTAAAAAGGTGCGCCAAAATTAGTGCTCATTCCTAGATCTAGGTCATTTCCCACACTTGTAGCTACATCGTAGAACTTGACTAGCCTAGCCGCCGACGTCTAGTATTCAAAGGTCCGAATATATTGTCAACTGTGGGTATGACATACAGAAAGTTCATGGTTGCAGACAGACTAGAAAGTAACATAACCCAATCCACCAAGCTCTCTAATTGAGTTGATTGATGTCGATCAGCGGACCGGTCGACTTCCACTGGTTGAATCAAGGAGACCACTGGATTAAGTAGCCCAGTAATAGCAGTAGTTGAGTTGCTTTTCAGTCAGGCCTCATGCCACCATGCCATGTGCTGTTCTCGGGGGGCGGGAGTCAGCATATATCCTAATGATTTTCGCATACAGAAAGACAATGTTTAAGCGTCTAGCGAAATAGTCCCATATCCATGGTATCCGCATACCAGGCTTTAATAATTCCCGGTCTGAAACTGCCGATGTGCAGATCGGAGGATTGTCGAGTAATTGACTAGTGTCTTCTTGGGCACAAGCCACAGCTTGCTAGACTAGAGATACTGTGTTGTATAGGTAGGTAGATTAATGTTTTTCTATACTGACGTCCTATAACAACGCCTGCCTCATTTAGAGCCGGACTGGCCCGCCCATTTGGGGATAATCCCCGTCCGCGTGGAATATACATTGAGCCAATCCAAGTCATCCCCATTTGCGAGCTTGGAGCCCCTAACACCAAGCCAAGACAAGACAAGTTAGGCCAAGTAGATTCGAGTCGATGAGTAGTTCCACCTATTTGTTTTGATATGACCACAGACCCTATACAGATTGCTCGAAAAGTCAGGTAAGCACCTATGGACGGGTTGTTGGATTCTGGTAATGGATTGGATATGCGTGATTATCAACTCGATATAAGCCTCCTTCTATAGTAGCTAGAGTAGGTAGCTCCCCCCCTGGCCCCCTCAGCCCTTCCAGGGCTATAGATTTAGTGCGCCTCACCACCCCGCACGGGGCCAGTGGCTAGCTGCGCTAGACTCCGCAGCTCCCCAGACTTAACCCCTTTACCCCGCAAGAAACGGACCCACATAGATCGGCCGATGACTTCGTTAACAAGGGTGAACAAGGTTCATAACAACCTAAAGCTGACTTACAGGGCTCCCGTACTACCTTGGTAGGGTAAGATACACACCGTCATCCGGTAATAATGGCTGCCCGTCGCTTGGAGTTGGAGGTGAGAGGTGGAAATCCCACCGTCCGGTCTTGGTCTTGTCTTGTTTAAGCATAACATCATCCTCCATGAGCAAATGGCGTAGGTATAAAGTAAGTAGCTACAGCTCTCTGCTTTCCCTATGTGCCCTGCATTATCTGCATCTCCCGAGTAGATTCAGACTGGGTAATGCTGGGTATTGATAGATCGTTTCTCAAAGTCGAAGGCTGCCTGTTTGTCTTTCGTTCCTGCGATCGGACCCCGCTGGTGCCAAGACTTCTTGATTGATTTTCTTTTCGAAAGCTCTATCAGCGGCGACAGCCGCTGAATACTTGATCAGGTACCCCAATGTCTCTCCTCTCCCTGCAATTTAGCGGACGACAGAAGCTGTCTCCCAGCATGGACCACGATGTCGAAAAGCCAGGAACCGACCTCGAGCACGTCGAGAGACATGTGACCCCCACGACGTCGGACGAGGGGGTGTTCGATGAACCGAGCGAAGAAGAGAAGAAGAGGATCACATGGCGGATCGACCGGCGCTTAGTTGTCACAGTCGGGCGTAAGCAAAGTTTCCCAACAACACGATATTTTTTATTTGCCTTCATGTCGCGGCTTGGAACCACTCTCAAGGGGGCTTTCACGTCGGCTTGCTTGGGAATAGGGAGCGAGGGATGATTTTCATAACCACATAGGAATCACTCATGGGACATTGAGACCATATTAATCTTCGCTTATCATTTAGTCATGTACTGCGTCAGCCTGATGGACCGAACCAACCTGTCGGCGGCCAACATCGCGGGAATGAGCACAGAGCTCGCGCTGGTGGATAACCGGTACTCGATAGTAACGCTGCTCTTCTTCGTGACGTACACGGTATGCCAGCCGCCGGCGACGGTGATCGTGCGGGCGGTAGGGCCGCGGGTGCACCTGGCGGCCGTGACGTTGGCGTGGGGCGCCGTGATGATCGGGATGGGGTTCGCGCCCTCGTACCAGGTGCTGGCGGCGCTGCGTGTGGTGCTAGGCGTTTTCGAGGCCGGATTCTTCCCCGCCTGCGTGTATCTGCTGTCGACGTGGTACACGCGCTACGAGGTCGGCAAGCGCTACTCGTGCTTCTACGTGCTCGGCTGCGTGGCCTCAGCCTTCTCCGGCATTCTCGCCTTCGGCCTGATGCAGCTCGGGGGCCGTGCGGGGCTCAGCGGCTGGCGCTGGATCTTCATCGTCGAGGGCCTCATCACCTGCCTGCTCGGCATCGCCGGCTACTGGTGCCTCGTCGACTTCCCCGACTCCGACCGCCCCTCCTGGCGCTTCCTCAGCGACCGCGAGCGCGCCTGGGTAGTGAGGAAGGTCAACGCTGATCGTGGCGACTCGCACACGCCCAAGTTCGAGCTGCGCAAGTTCGTGAGTGCCGGTCTGGATCTGAAGATATGGTATGTGTTTGTCTTGCATTGCACGTGATAGTGATGATTCCTTTATTTGTATCTGTGGCCTATGGTAGGTCACGCGTAAGCATGAGTCTCCACGTCGACATATCAATGAACCGGACGAGGAAAAATAAATGGATCAGATAGAGAAGAGGCCAAAACTGGCAATAAAAACTGTCACTGACCGGGGAATAATACCACACTACCAGGGCCTACGCCTTGATATTCTTCTGCAGCACAACCATCACATACGCGCTGGCGTACTTCCTGCCAATCATCCTAGTATCGAGCCTGGGATTCAGCGTGGGGGCGGCACAGTGCCTCGTGGCTCCGCCGTACGCGTTCGCCGGCTTCTACATGTTCGGGGTGAGCTGGCTCGGGGACCGGTACCGACTGCGGGGCCCCGTGATCATCGCCAACATGCTCATGTGCCTGATCGGCCTGCCGATCCTGGGCTGGCACCCGATCCCCGCCGTCCGCTACCTCGGCGTCTTCTTCGTCACCGCCGGCGCCAACTCCAACATCCCCGCTGCCATGGCCTACCAGGCCAACAACATCCGCGGCCAATGGAAGCGCGCCTTCTGCAGTGCCACACTCGTCGGCTTCGGCGGCATTGGCGGCATTGCGGGGAGCTTGGTCTTCAGGTTAGTCGTTTTCGTCTCCCCGCCACCTCCTATTTTTTTTTTCTTTTCAAGCAGGGGTCTATCTACATTGTTTTATTTGGGACTCGTTCTAACTCGGCCGTGTTAGATCGGAGGACGCGGCAACGGGATATAAGCCTGGTCTATGGGCGTGCATTGCTTGTTCGTTGCTCAACATTATCCTGGTATGCGCTTGCGGCCTTCGCTTCTTCATTGAGAACAGGAGGGCAGACCGAGGGGAGAAGGAGTTGGAGGCACATGACGTAAGTTCTGTCTATCTTTTACTATATAGTGATAAATGGCTGACACTTTTACAGGATGATTATCAACCTGGTTTTCGGTATACACTGTGATGTGAGAGCTACGAAGTTACGAGATAGGAGTGGATCGAACAGAGTGGATCGAACAAAACGGTAATTGGGCTACAGTGATTCTAAATAATAGTAAATCCAGATTATATATACTCAGAAGTTACCGTAATAGGTAAATAACGTTAGTTACCTTACCTCCGGCTATTTCTTTTCTCCGGCTATCTTTTATATTAAAAGTTATTATTTTTACTTATAAATAACTTAATTAATATAAAGCGAATTAATATATAAAATATTTTATTATAAGCGTAATTCTTTATTATTATATATATTAAACGGTGATATTTAATATTTATTTATTATTTTAAAATAAATGTAAATATATGATTTTTATTATAAATACTATTAAAACCATATAAATTTACTTTTAAAGTTATGCGTAAATTGGAAATATATTAACTTTAAAGAAATTTAATATATATATATATTAAATGAAAAGTATTAACGTATATTATATATATATATATATATATATTAATAAACCTATTATATCGACGTGTTTTAAAGTTATATATAAGTGTTCTTATTATGATTTTATATATAAAATCAATAGTTTTTATAGCTTATATAAAACATTTTAACATATAAAAAGTAATTCTTTAAATCTTATAAAAGTTACATAGTTACTTATATAAATAAATGCCTATATTTACTTATTTTATATACATTTTTATATTTCGGATTATAAAAAATAACCGAAGAAAAGAAATAATTAAAAATGAAATAATTAACGTTATTAATTATATATAATATAATATAAAAGGCTTTACTTATTGCTAGCTATAAGCGGTTATTAAATGGAGTTTATTTCCTAATTATAGAAAAAAGGAAAGAAATTAAAAATCTTTACGGACTTATAAAGCCTTTTATACGCAGCGTTAATGCGGCTTAGGAGCGTCTTAAAGCGCTACGCGGCGCCGGAAATTAACCGGTGCTAACCCCTTAGGGCCCTATGGGCCCCATTATATAACCCTTCCATTAGCGCTAAACCCGTTATAGGCCCCCCGCGGTTAAAAGATTTTAGCGAATACCTATAAGGCTTATAATTGGCCCGTTACTTTTTATTAACCGGCTAATTAAAAAATATTATCCCCGTCTTTAAAATTCGTTTAATTAGGTTTAACGCAATTCCATTAATTACGTATCGGCCTTTTTTCTTTATAAATACGGGCCGCCTTTTCCTTTCCTTTTTATTTTTTTTTCTTATAACAATAATAATAATAACCCTTTTTTAATAAATTTCCCTTATCTTTCGTAAAATTCTCGCAAGGATTTCCGTTTTTTTTTTCGCTTACGCGTTAATTATATGCGTTTTTTATTTTTATTCGTTTATTTATTCCTAATTGTAATTCCGAATCTTTTATAAACGGCTTTTAACCGGTTCTTTTTATTTCCGTGCGTACGGCCGTTACCGTTTGCGCGAAAGAAATCCGCGTCGCTTTCGAAACGCGCAAAAGCTTCGCGAATTATTTTTCGCGTATTCGTAACGTTCCTTGTTCCGTATATATTACCCGCATAGCCAAAAGTTCCGATTCGTTTTATGTAGACCAAAATCGTAAATAGCCCCCTTTTTTTTCGAATATTTTATATGCCTTTTCCGAATATTTTTAAGCCTTTTTTTATTTTTCGTGCTATTCGTTATATTTTTTGCAATAATAAAGGATACGTATATAAAAACATTCCGGATATTTCCGAAATGCAAAAGGCTATTAAAACGTTTATAAAGGCTTGTTTTTATTATAATTACCGCCGTTAATATAAATTAAGCCCTTTTTTTATTTTTTTATTTATTTATAAGTTTTTAGTTATTATCAACGACTAAAAAGCCGCCGATAAAAAGGTTTATTAATTTAAGCATAAATTAAAAAAAAGCCGTAAATATTTCCTTATTCGTTTCTTCCTTATTCGTACGTTATTTATTAAACTTTTAAGCCTTCGTTATTGCTATATTTATTAAATTCGATAATTTTCCGGCTTTTTTTGCGGCCGAGATTTATTAACGTAAATTTAATGTAAATGCAAGCTTTTTTTTTGTCGACCTTTTTTTAATCGTTCATTTCGCGCTTTTTAATCCCGTAAAGTCGCCGCTTTCGAACGTTTCGTAACCGCTATTAAAGGCCTCGTCGAAAATATTGGTAAAATCCTTAATGCGTTAATTTCGGCCGGCCTTTTAAAGCGTTAACGAAAATCGTTTTAAACGCTTCGTATGCGTTTTATATATACGCACGCGCGCTTTTTTCGCCTATGATTATAAATTAGCTTAATAAACGCTTTATACGTTACTTTTATACGTTTCGTACGTATTTCGTAAAAAAATAAATAAAACTTCGTAAAGGCTTTAGCTTTTGTTTTATTTTTTTTTCTTTTCTTTTTATTTATAAATCCTTCGTAATTATTTTTTTCCTTTTTATATGCGTTTTATTAAGAATCCGTTACGGATTTCGTTAAGCTTTTCGAAAGCGTAATTTTGCAATTACGTTTCTTAATTTATAACTTAAATCCCTCGTTTTTCCTTATATTCCCGTATTTCTTTTCGAATTTATTTAGAACTTCCGTTTTTAAAAAATTATCGAATAAGTATTAATTTAATTTTATATAACTTATTTACTTTACGAATACCTAATGGCGTATTCCTTTTTTTTTTTTTTTTGCGTATTTCGGCTTATAAGATTTGTTTTATTTTTTATTCCGGCTTTCCTTTTTTATTCGAAACGATAAAAGGCGATTAAATATTTTCGTTTCTTTACGAAAATAAGGAATCGATATTTGCGCGTTTTAAAAGATTTAGGTAAAAACGATTATAAATGCTTTTTAACGTATTTAACTTTACGACGTACGAATTTAAAACCTTCGTTATTTCGTATTTAATATAAAGCCATTTAAGTTTTTTAAAAAGCCAGCTTATTTTAACGTTTTTAAGTAATAACCATATTTTATTCCTGATTTTAAAATTTTCGGCTAATATTCGTTATTTATTTATTAATTCCTTTTAGATTTGTTACGTTACGGCCATGGCCGTTTAGGCGAATTCGTAACCTTTTCTTAACCGGCTTACGAAAGCTTCCGTTCGTATAATAGGATCGATAAACGATAAAAAAAAGCTTTTTATTTATTGAATCGGTTTTACGTAATAGCCGTATAATAAAAAAAATAAACTTAAGCTTATCGAATTAATGTTTTTATTATTAATTGCAAATATCGCTTTTAAATAAAGCTTTTTTTATTTTTATTACGAATAAGTTATAAACGTTTATAAATAAGTTAGCATTTTTTAATTCGCCTTTTTTATAATGCCGTCGCTTTCGGAATAATAAGCGGTAAAAAAACGTTACTTAATTCTTATTAAAGCGTATATTTTTTTAAAACCGTTTCGTTTAATTAAAATCCTTATTGCTTATTATTGCTTTCGGAAACGAATAAAACCTTTAATATACGTTTACGAATACCTTTATATACGCTTTTGCATTTATCGTTATTATGGCTTTTAAAACGACCTTTTTAAAAAGCCGATCGATAATTACTATTAAAAAACTCGAATTCTTTTCGTAAATTATTAAAAAATCGATTATAAAATTAATAAATACCTTATTATAAAAACGGTTTAATATAAACAAAGGCTTAAATAATTCTTTCTTTTTATTTTGCTAAATCGATTTTTTATTGCATATATTATACGTTCGGAAAAACCTTTTAATTATTACGTATATGCCTAATTAATAAAAGCTTTTCATAAATATTGCAATCGTAATTTTCTTTTTTAAATGCCCGATTATATAAAAATCGTACGTATATTATATTAATATTATTTATAACGACTTTTAAATTAATATTTATAAGCATTCGCGGAATTAAAAGAATCCTTTAGCGTCGAATTAATATTTTGCTATTAAAACGGAAAAGTCCAAATCCGATAAAAAGCTATATTCGCTTTTTTTAATCGTTCGAATAATTTACGGATAAATCGGACTTTTCTTAAAAGTTGCGTTTTATAAGCTTTAAAAATCGTTATGTCCTAAAAATACTGCGGCTTTATCGAATAATTCCAACTTTTCGACGGAAATGTAGCTAATTTGCGTTTATAATTTATTAGTAAAAGTTTCGGAAAAAATAAATAGTTATTTATTCTTTATTAATTAAAAACGCTTAAATTCGTATCTTTCGTTTTTTAGGCCTTACGGTATGTTTTGCTCCCTTTTCGAGAAATTATCGGCGCGTATATTTAAGCGTTCCGTACGGAATTTAAGGCGGAAATTAAAGCATAATAGCTTTTTTAATCATTTTATTTGGCGTTCGTTTCATCGTTTCGTCGTTATAAAGTATTACAAATTCTTATAATCCATAATTATTATAAACAATATTATTACGTTTTTAAGCTTTATGTTTTATATTTTTAAGCAATTTATTATTATTAAAAACTCTTTATCGTAAATTTCGTAATTGCTTTTTATTAAAAACAGCCGTTTCGAATAATACGTTATTAAGCGAAATAATTCTTATTTATTCTTTTATAATAAACAATTTTTGCTGGCTTATTTCGAATAATTATATTCGATTATTGTTTTTTTATTAAGGTCTTATTATCTTAATACGGATTCGAAAATAAAGGCGTTTTTTAGCCTTTCGAAAGCGGTTTTCTTTAAGTCGTTTGTTTATTTTTAAGACGTACCTTTACGAATTAGCGTCGTTAAAGGCTTTGCGAAATCGATATAATAATCGATAAAATCGCGATAGAAATTTATAAATCCTAAGAAATTACATATTTCTTTAACGTTTTTAAAAGGCTTTTATTTCCTAATTGCGCGTATTTCTTTTGGATTCATTTTAATTTCCATTTTTGCTTTTATTATGAAACTTAAATATTTGGTTTTTTTAACTGCAAATTCGCATTTCTTAATATTAAATGTTAATTTTGCTTTTTATAAACAGCTTAAAACTTATTTAACTTTATTTATATAATTTTTTTTAAAGCCGGACGAATAAATTAATATATCGTTTATATATGCCAAATAAAAAACGTTTAGGAACTTTCGGAAAGCGCTATTTATATAGCGTTAAAACGTCGTTGGCATATCGCTTAACCCGAACGGAATAACGAGCCATTTATATAATCCAAACCGGATCCGGAACGTTATTTTTTATTCCTTTTTTGCTTTAATTCTGATTTTATAAAAGGCCGCTTTTACGTTTATTTTAATAAATCACTTTGCATATAAAAATGTCCTAAGTATTTCTTAAATTAATAATAAGAAATAACTATTCCGTTCGATAATTGCGTTTAAGGCTTTATAATCGATATAAAACCGAAATTCTTTTTTTGGCTTTTTAACGAATAATACTGAAATATTCGCTATTAAGTTATTCGCGTAAATATAACCCTTATTTAATAATTCGATTAAGGTTTTTCGTAATATTAAAAGTTCGTTCTTAAATATGCCATATAACGATTCTTAAAATATGGGCAATTTGCGACCTTTTTTATTTCTTTTTAACTTAATTTCGTAATTAATTTTTTTTATAAAATAATAAGGCGTTATTTAATTATTTAATAAATAAGTTGCAAAAATTTCGTAAACGATAAAATAACTTTTTATTTATATCGACTTTATATTTTAATATTAACGCTTTATTAATGTTTATTAAGATTATCGAAAATACGTTTATTTTTAATATTCCTTGGTTAGTTTTTCGCAATTTCTTTATTATTATTCCGAACGTATTTTCGAAAATTATACGCGCTTATTTAATGCTTTAAAAGCGGTTACGTTCTTTTCGGAAGTCCTTTTTATAAATCATCATATAATTCGCCTTATTTATGGTTAAGCTATATTTAAAAACGTCGTATAAAACGTTTTCGTATTTTATTTACGGCTTTCCGAATATAAAAGAAAAAGCTAAGTTCTTAATAATATATGCGTAAGTTTTGGATTTATATTTATTTATATCGATCTTTATATAAATTATTTTACGAATAATTCCTTATTAATACAATTCCTTTTTATAAGCCTTTCGTAATTCCTTCGGCTTAATAAGAATACGCGGCAACTTTAATCGTTTTATGAACAATTTATTTACGGCGGTATAACATTTATAACCCAAATTTATTAAAGCTTCGACGAACTTTTTTTGATTTATATATACATTAATAAAAAAAATGTCGTTTATATTTTGCTTAGCCTATTCGATTTCTTTTTAAAAAGCTTTCGCCATTTATGCGCGATTCGGCGCAGGAATTAATTTTTGTTTTTCGTTCGAATCCGAAAATTCGTTTTAATCTTCCTTTTAAAACTTAATATCGAGCGTTACGATAATATTCGGGCGTTTAACGGAAAGAAAAAAGCAACGATTAACTTAATAATCCTTCCGGCCGTACCGAAAATATAAGCTTTTGGCTATCCTGTTGTCCCGCTTTTTTCGCGAAATCCATTTTATGCGTTATTTTTTAACGTTATTCGAATCGATTTTTCGGTTGTTTTGCCGCTTTTGCTGCTTAATTAAGGCTGTTATGTCGAACATTTTCGTATTTCCTTTTTTATTTATTAATTAATAAAAAGCTATAGCGTTTTTATAAATAAAAAATAAGCCGTTATTAAGCTTATAAAACGAATAACGTTTTAATCGGCCTGTTATTTTTAATACGCCATTTATTTATTTAACGTAATTATTTAAAACAAACGCTGTAATTAAGGCCTTTTTAAGCTTTTCGTTAATCGCATTTTAAAACATAACGAGCTTCGCCGAATCGGGCCATATTGTTTTTTTTACGTCGGCAATAGTTCTTTCAAAAATCGGAAGGAAATTTACGAACCGTACGTTAATATCTTAATAGAAATTCTTAAGTTTCGCGGCCGAATTTTTTTATTTATTTTTATTACCGTATATATTAATAAGGTAATTTAAAAACGTAAAAAAATCGCGTTAATTAAAAGGCCCTTTTAAAATAAAAAAAATAATAATAACCTTTTAAATTATTTTGCCTAAACGGTCGTAAATTATATAAAACTGATTTCTAATTTTTCCGATAAACCCGATATTTCTAATTAATTTATATTTCATTTTGAATTCCCATTATAAAAATTTCGCGTAATTGCCGTTAAAAATATCCGGCCATGCCATAAATGTTTTTAACGATTTTTTTTTTTTCGTTATCGTTAAGCTGTTTATCGCTTTAAAATGCGACGTTTCCGTTAATGGGCATTAGGTTCGTTAAAACGCCCGCGTCTTTTATAAGGCCGTCGGTATTGGAATAATAATTGGTTAATCGTGCGAAAATTTCCTATTGGGCTTTTAAGCCTTATTCGAATTAAGAAATCGAATTGGTTAAGAATTCGTTTTTTTCGTTTTGGGCTGCCATTTGCTGTTAAAACTGAAAAAACTCTTATTTACTTCATTAAAAAGAAATATCCATGCGTTATTTAAGGCCTGTTATTACGGTATTTATTGCTTAATTAAATACGTTAATTATGCTTTGCATTTCCGTAAGCATTTGCTTATTATTACCGCTTATCCTAATAATTCGGAAACGTTTTTGTTGTTATTTATTTGTTAATTTTAGAAATTAAGAAATATATAAAAAGCTTTATTTATTGCTAATTATAAGCGGTTATTAAATGGAATCTATTTCTTAATTACAAAAAAAAAAAAAGAAACTAAAAATCTTTACGGGTTTATAAAGCCTTTTATGCGCAGCCTTAATGCGGCTTAGAAACGTCTTAAAGCGTTACGCGGCGCCGGAGATTAACCGGTACCAACCCTTTAGGGCCCCATAGGCCCTATTATATATAAAATTTCTTAATATTTATAATATTGATATATTAATGTTACGTAATACAGTGGTTCCTAGGATTACTTAGTATTACGTACCCTTACCTAATATTGCTAAGGACTATATAAAAGTTCTTAAAGTCCTTAGTATTTTCTAGCAATTTATGCTTTTATTATTTTATAACTTTATTCCTATATTGGTAATAAATAATATTAAGCATTATATAACGGTACTATGCCCTTATATATAATCGACGTTATTAACGCCGCCGGCATTTCTAATTAAAAGCAAGGAATTCGGGACGTTTATAATATATGGTAGCATTTTTGATTAAAATCCAGTATTAATTGTTTATAATTTATTAAATCTTAAGAACGACGCGTAATTGCTAAAAACGTAAATTCTTTTAAATCTTACGATAAGCAAGAAAGATTAAAAGGCCCGAATTGTTTTAAAATAGGCTAATTAAATATCGGTTTAAACAAATAAAATCCTAATTATCTTAAAGGAATTATTTGAATTAAATAACGAGTTTACGGATAAAAACGTAGCATTATTTACGGCTTTTTATGAAGCTTTTTCGGTAATTTATTATAACGCGTTTTATAAATAAAAAAAGGCGTTTTTTGTTTTATACGAAAATTGGCTTTAATTATTAGCAATATAGGAATTTAAATTTATTAATTTATGGCTTACGATTATAGGTTTAACGAATACTTGGAACTTTTCGAAACCTTAATTTATTCCTTTAATGCGAATTAAAAAGATTATGCGATAAGTAAAAACGGTATACGATAAAGGACTAAACATAATTATATAGCCGATATCGGAATCGGCGGTTTTTATAATTTTGCAAAAAAATGTTAAAAAAAAAATCCGAAGGCTTTAAAATTCCTTAATATTGTTACGTTAATAAAAAAAATCGCTAAATCTTTTAACGAATAACATTATTAAGGCGGAGCTTTTGTTAATTAAAAAGTTTAAACGTTCGGAAAAATCTTTTTTTTTTTGGAACGTATAGCCAATACGAAAGAATTAATGGCTTTTTTAATAGGATTAATTCTTAAAAAAAAAAGGCTATTTTTTAAAAGTCGTTAACCATTTTAAAGTTTTTTTTATACGATACGTCCGCCATTATTACGAAAAAAAATAATTTATTAATATTTAAGGGCCTTTCGATAAAAAACTTAACTATTTAAAAAAGCCAAATAAATCCAAGGGATTTATTTTAACCGGACGATTTAAGGCTAAGGATTTTTACGCATATAAATCGATACGGAATTTCCCGACGAATATCGTTCGCTTAAGATTTAAAATAACCGGTATCGGGAACGATACGGAAAAGTTTTAAGGGATTAGTAATTATATTTAATTTTATTATATCCGAACGAAAGCAATTTAGTTATGTTTTTATTATACCGGCAAGTTAATTTTATTTTAATAGCAAAAGAAATTTAAGATAAAGCATTATTTTAAGGAATGGTTTAAATAATTTAAGATATTTATAAAAACTATAAGAAAAAATACCTTTATTAAAAAAAATCGTTGCCGCGGAAAAAATATCGATTTTTAGCATTATTAATAACTATTCGTTATTAAAAAAACCGATTATTCCGTTAACGAATTACGTCGTTTGGAAGAATAATTTTATATAGGGCCATTTGGATTATATATGCCGAATAATGCATTATAACGATATAAAAAGTATTTTTACGGAAAGCCATTTAATGCTTAAGCGTAAGTAAAACTTTTTAATAATTATTATGTTATTAATAATATTAAGCGAAATTCTTAAACGTATATACGAAACGGAACGTTATTGCGAAAATATTTATTATAACGAAACGAAATATTTTTTAATAACCAATTATCGATATATATTTAATAATTTGCATTGTATTCGGAAAACTTTAAAAACGATTAATTATTTTTCCGGTTCCAGCAATTATGAAACGCATTAAAATAAGTCATTTAAATCTTAAAACGATCGGAATATCGAAGCCGCTTTATAAATACGGACGTTCCCGATAATTCCGAATGGGCCATTCGATTATTAAAAGCCTTAATTAAACGTATAAATAACGATACGGAAACCTGGAAATTCCGCGTTAAAAATTTTAGGTTTTTCGATTTTCAAAATTACCGAAAACGCTTGGAATTTATTTCGATTGCTAGTTTTAACGAATCGATAATATGGTTTAATTATATTCCGTAATTAAAAGGATTTAAGGCTTAAGTATTTAAAAGTTTCGAAATTATTAAAGAAATTCTGTTTAATTTTTATTTTTATTTTAAAAACGAAGTTACGAATTAATAAATAACCGAATTTATTTATAAAAAACGCCAAGTAATTTGCGATAAATAATTATTAAATATATTACGGGATTACTTTAAGGTTCGTTTTAATATAAGGCAATTAATAATAATCCGAACGTTTCGAATATATAAATACGGCTAAAATTAAGTTGGAAAATTTAAGTTAAAGGTTTAAATAACGCGAATTAAAGCGCTGGCCGAAATAACGGATTATATTAATTAGGAATTAAAAAATAAAGTTCGTATTTTATTATTTTTAAAGTTACGTATAACGTTATTTACGTTAAATTATTTTAATAAGCAATGCATTATTAAAAGAATTATTTAAGCCATAAACGTTTATATGTTTAATTGGATTAATATAAAACCTTTTCGTAAATTTTTTTTTAAAACTATCGCATTACGTAATATTAATAGGGTCCGTTTTAATAATATTGCGTTTTTTTCCGACGAACGCCCGATTTATCGCCGATGGAAACGTCGATTGGGTTTTCCAATAACCGAAAAGTTCGGAAAATAAATTAAATTGGCATTACGTATTAATAACCGGTTTTAAATTAATAAGGCTTTTAAAACAAAAAATAAAAATACGAACAAAATTTAAAAGCGTATTAATGTCGTAAATACGTCCGAAATTAATAGCGGTATTAATAATAATAATAATAGCGACTTTTAATTAAAATACGGCTTAAAAAATTACATAATAAGATTTAATAAATAATAAACGATAATTTGCCTTATTATAAGAATTGCTATTTTAAGTTTATAACCGATAATAACTTAAAAATTTATATCCAATTTTAAGAAATTATCGAAAGGCGCTTTTATTGTTTTAATTTAATCGAAAAAGATTGCCGCATTTTAATGGCTTTTTTAGAATTCGTATTAAAACCTAATAAATTCGAATACGGCCTGGAAGATTTTACGAATTATTTATATATAAAGATATATTTATACGATAAGATTGATTAAGTATTATTCGATACGACCTGTATCGATATCGGCGCGAATATTTAACTTATTAAAGAAAATATCCTATATAAATGCAAAAACGTAATTATCGACGAAACGCAAATACGAGGAATAACCGGAATAAAAAAACAAGAAATTCGCAATTCAGTTAAAATAATGGGCATATTTATAATAATAAAATAACATTTAAGCCGCCGTATAAAGGTGCGTTTTTAATTTAAGGCTTAAATATTTTCGAAATTCTTTATTGGATTATTATTAAGAAATGACTTTTTATATTAATACGGAATTAATATATTCGTTTAAAATTGTTATTTGCGTATTAATCGATATAATAACGTTAAAATAAACGTTACGTTTTATTTAAAGGCGAATAGGCAAAAAATTAAAGCATACGTTAAAAAGCAATTTATTTTGCATTTAAGGAATAATATTATATACTTAATTCGTATCGGAAAAAAAAACGTTTAATTATAATAAAGCATTAATTATTATTTTAATTCCGATACGTTAAGAATAATGTTTTATATTATTAATGAAAAACGATAGATTAAAGTTGTTAATATTAAGCAAAGCTTTATAAGTATATTAAAAGGCCAAAAGTTGGATTATTGCATATTATTAATCGAAATAATGTAATATTTCCAATATTATAATAACATTAATTTAAATATACCGATTGAAATACGTTAGTTATTAAAAAGTTATAAAAAGGCCCGTCGAATTATTAGCATGCATATAGGTTTAATAATTTATTTTAAGTTTAATTCGATATTTTAAATTAAGGCGAATAGCAAATCCAAGTTTTTAAAGTTTATAGGCAATAATGCCAAATCTTTTAAAAAAACGTTAGCCGTTATAGCCGAAAAACAAAATAAATATTTAATAATAACAAAAATTAATAAATACATTTCAAAATCGAAAAGAAAGTTAGCCAATATAATTAAGCAAATAGCCGAATATTATAAATTAAAATTTAAAAATATAAAAAAGCCAGCCAAAAATATTAAAAAGCCATTTAAAAGTAATAAATAAATGGCCGAAAGCATTAAGGAATTATTTAAAAGTAATAAATAAATATTCGAAAGCATTAAAAAGCCGTTTAAAAACGTTAAGAAGCCATTTAAAAGCATTTATAAGCATATTAAAAATAAAGGAAAGCGAAATAATATAAAAAGCTAATCCTTAAGTTTAAAAAACGAAGCAACGAATACGGAAAAGCAATTTAATATATACGAAAGCTATAAAAAGCTAAAAGGAATATTCCGGTAAACATAACAAGCAGCCTTATATAAAGCAAAAAAAATAAATACGAATATTATGTTTTTAATAATTAAAAAAAACGAAAAAGAATTCCTAAATGGATTAATCGAAAATCGGAATTCTGGATTTAAAGCAAGGCGTTTTAATAATTTAAAAAAAACAGAAACGTTTAAAAACATATACATTTATGCTAAGAATAAAACATTTTAGCCCGTATTTAGGATTTATTATTACGATATACGGAAATATAAAAAGATAAAGGTATTATCGACTTTTTAAAAGAAAAGCAAATAATTATTAAGCTAATATTTAAATGATATAAATATAAAATTGCAATTAAGTTTTATTTATAAGGCGTTATTAAATAAAAAATTATTAACGAAACGTTTTAATTATTATATAATACGGGCCGCATAAATTATTAATTGCGAATTATTTTTTTTGTGGCAATTTATTTCGTAATTTAGGTTATTAAGAATAGCATACATAAAAAACGAATAATTATAAACCTACGATTATAAAATAAGATAATATTAAGAGACGTATATTTATTATTTAAATAGCACGAAATAACGGCGAAATTACGTAAAAAGAAATTTATTATTATAATAAATGCTAAAAAGTTCTTTTATTAATTCTTAATATAAAAGAAATTCCGAAACATTTTCATTATCGTTAGCCATAAAGGATTAGAACGTTTAAATATATTACCTATAGGTTTTAAGAATTTACCTCCGTTTATGTAACGATAAATTAATCAAATCCTAAGGCTTTATAAGTATTGCTTAATATTATAAACGTCCCGGACTTCCTGCTTTTAGCTAGGAATGCCGGCGGCGTCGATAACGTTAACTATATATAAGGGCATAGTACCGTTATATAATGCTTAATATTATTTATTACTAATATAAAAATAAAGTTATGAAATAATAAAAACATAAATTGTTATAAAATATTAAGAACTTTAAGAACTTTTATATAATTTTTAGCAACATTAAATAAAAATACGTAATATTAAATAATTTTAAGAACTATTATATTACGTAATATATATTCCTTTACGAAATGCCATTTACGTTTTCGTAATGGATAATATTTAATATACATAAAAAATACGTAATATTTTTAATTCCTATAAATTAAAAGGTAATATTCGATTGCTTAATAATTTAACCGCATAATTAAAATTAAAAATTTAATCGTATATAAATTTAATTCTTATATTAAAATATTTCGCTTTATTTATTACATACGGAAGTTTTAATATTATTTATGTCGTATTATTTATTCGATTTTTTATTTTAAAAGCTATTAATAATTTCGAATATTTTATATTTCGTCCGTTTATTTATTCGGTTTATTCGGTAATATATAATATTAATAATTTAAATTAATTTCTGCGAAATGTTCGGCGAAGGTTTCGATAATTTATGGCTTATATGCGTTCGTCGTAATTGCTAAAGTTTAATTCGGAATTACGGAATTCGGTTTTAGGATTAAAGGTACGTAAAAACCGATTTACGGACGAAATATTAAAAAGAAATCGATTCGTAAAGATAATTTTTTTAAATATTTCTTTTCGGAGCTACGAAATATACGCCCAATAAAGGGCAACGTCGTTAAAGGTTATAATTTTCGCGTTATTTCCGCATATAATTTATATATATTCGGTAATATAATTGGCGATTCGTATTTGCCGTTAATTAATATTACTTTATATTATTATTTATAATGTTTCGTTTTTATTTATAACGAAAATCGCATTCGGCATTTTTTTATTAATAAATCGAAACATTATTTCCGTAAATATGGTTAAAACGATATTTAACCATTAAGTAATAATAATTCTTATAATAATAATTTGCTATATTTAAATACCGTCGAATTAACGAATATCGATAACGATTATTAAAGGCACTTAAATAATATTCGAAAAAGTTTCTAAACGATAGGTTAATAAAAATAAATTATCGATAAACGACATTACGGTACCGATTAAATTAAATTCGTACGAAAGGCTAAAATTTAATCGGCGCTAAATACCGCCGGCGAATATATTTAATAATATCGCTAAGCCGTTAAATAATAAGCGTCCGTAAAAGCCGCTAAAAAATAATTGGCTATATAAGCCATTCGAAAGCAATTTTCCTTATAAGCCATTCGGAAATTTTTTTTTTAATGATTTATTTTAATTTATTTTTTTTTATAAATTATTAAAGAATAGCCTTTTATATAAGGCATTCGTAAGAACTTTTGTTTTTAATAATTGCGATATTCGTAAGTTATTTTTATTTTTAATAATAATTGGGGCTTATTATTAAATCGATTAAAACGGGCGTTATCGTTGGTTTCGCTAAAAAAACGCGCCAAAAAACGCTTAAAAGCCAAGAATTATCCGTAAGTTTTACCCGTAATTGCTATTTAAATAATACGGATAATTATTTAAATAATAACGGATATTATTCCGAACATTATTACAGCCAGGACCCGCTTTTATTCATTTTATTAATTATTCCCGAATACGATTTTTGATTATTAAAATGTTTTCGAAATATGTTTTAAACAGCTTTTCCCATAAATATTCGGGAATTTTTATTATTACCGTAATTTCGGTATTTCGGAAAGCCGTTAAAAAGCGATTAATTATTTTAAACGGCGGCGAAATATATATTATTATATTTGCTTAAAATGTTTGTAATTAATAAATAATAATTAGGAAATTTTATATAATAAAAGGGCCAATAAGTATTATTAAAAATTAAATATTAGGTATGTTATATATTATATTAAAATAAGTATATAAATAAATAATTCCCATTAATTTAAGTAATTAATAAATAAATTAATAATTGTTTAATAGCAGTTATTAATATTATTAATTATTTTTATATAATAAATAGGTTGTATTATATTTAAAAAAAATGTTAATAAATATTAAAAAATCGAAATAAAATAAAAAATAATTAATTAAGTTATTAAGTTGGTATTATAAAAAGGGGAAGAATTATTGAAATGTATTGCAGGTTATTAAAATCCTTTTATGCGCTTTTTTGTATTAATAAGGTCGTTTTTGTTATTTATATTATTTGCTTTAAGGGAAATCTTTATATTGCTAAGTTTATTAATTGATTCGTATAAATATAGGTAATATATAAATAATAAGTTAAAAATTTAAATAATTAAAAAAAAACGATATAATTGTTTTTTCGGCATTATTGCCGCTTGTTTTTGCCTATAAAAGCTTTCGCTTGCCTTACTTATTAGCGACTTATTAGCCGAAACGACCGCCTTTGTTTTGTTATAAGTTCCTATTTGTCCGGACCTTTTTTTCGGGCTTTATTCGAATTTTTCGCAATTAATTTGGAAGATTAAATAAAAAGCTTTGGCCGCTTTCGGCCATGCTTTTTTTTTTTTTTTGGTATAATAATAATAAGTAGCGGTTTTCGTATTAATACCGGAAATTCGTAAAGTTCTTAATTTATGGATACGTCGAACTTTGGAATGTGTTTTATTTTTTTATCGCATTTTTGTATTTTTTCTTTAATTATATCGATTAGATTTTATTGTGGGTACCATTTGTTATATGCGGCGTTAAAATTTATTTATTATATTAAGTATTTAATTTTTTCCCGAATTATTTATTTATTTAGTAGCTTTTTTATTTTGAAGTATTTATAAGATTCCTTAAAAATTTCGTTATTTTCTTTAACTTTTATAGCTAATTTTTTGCGTAATAATATCGAAATTCGTTAATACGGATTATTTTCCGACGTAATTATCGGTTTTAAATAAATTATTAATATTACCGGATATATGTTTTAGGCCTTATTAAAGTCCAATTTATAGGCCAGATTATTTATTTTATGCATTACTTTAAAAGGGCTTATAAATTAAGGGGCCATTTTTTTATTAGGAATATATAGCAATAGGTATTCTTTATATAGGCGCATTTTAATTTATAATTCCTTTTTAAATATTACCGGCTTATATTTAATATTATATCTTTAAGTTATGGCATAAACTATTAGTAATTCCGTAATTTATGCCGCTTTTCGAAATATTGCAGCTATTAGCTAATTAATGGACCGTTATAATAATAATTTTCCTAAATATATTCGGATATTTATAAGATATTCGTTAAATAAGCATTTAATTCCTATTAATTTCTTATTATTAAGTACCGTTATAAGCCATAATATAATTTTTGCCCATAATTTTTTAGGATATATTTAATTTTAATACCGAAATGCCGTTTTTATCGTTTAATTTTTGCGTTTAAATAAATCATTTATTTATAAATAATAGGTCATTATATATTATTAATATGTTTTTATTATTAATCATATTTTGTATTATATTTTTTATACGAATTTCGTATTTTTATTTATAATAACCATTTTTAGGATTTTCCAATTGCTTATTAATAATTGCCAATTAATTATAAATCCTTAATTTTTATTAAAGTATTATAAATGCCTTAAAACGATTAGAATTATTTTAAATGCCTTATTCGTAATTATTATAAATGTATCGAACGAATTAAATCCGAAAATCGACCATTCTGTATAAATAAATTTTATTAATAGCATAGCCGTAACGATATTTAACATAACCGTATAAAACGGAACTAAAGGTATTTAAATTAACTGCAATTTCCCATACAGCTAATAACGCGATATTCGAATATTATTATATATTAGGCAATACTTTATATATTTTTCCATATTTTTTTATGCTTATAAAATATAATACGATAATATAAGTTTTTTTTACGTTATTATAATGCCTTAATAAAAGCGTTTGTCGTGGCATTTTTTTAATACTTCCTATTTATATATATGGAATATATATAAGCGCTTATTTAATAGCGAACTTTTAAAGTATAACAGCTTATTTTCGTTAAAACGGAACGTTACGTTTTTTGCCGGCTGGTTATTGTTACGCAATTTTTTTAGGTTTTTCATAACTTTACGTTATTACTTTCGATTACCGACTTTATATTTTTTGCGTATTTTTTTTTTAAAATCCTTAATAAGGCTTATTATATTTATTTGGTTTTTATTTTTAAGGGCCTTTTTTATTGGCAAATCCTTAATTAAAAATATCGTATTTAAGGTATTTTCTTTTAAGGAAGTATTATTACCGTAAATCGGCAGTCGTAATAACGTATTTAGCATTATATTAAAATTTCTAGGTATATATATTACCGATAGCGGATATTTTCTTAAGAATATTAAGGCCGCTTATAGCCGATAATTAACTTTCGTAATATCCTGGATTTTTAAAAAAAAATTTTAATAATGCCTTTAATAGCATTGTAATTAATAAATACCATTACCGAAAGCTTTTTTATAAACTTAATATATATTTGCAATTTTTTAATTGCTCATATTAAGTATGTCATTTTTAGCTTTATAAGTTAATATGCCTTTTTTGCTTAATTAATATATTTGCTTAAGTATAATATAAAGCGCATAATTATTTTAGGTATTTAGCTTTTTCCGTTTCAGGAATATCCCGGAATTATATGGAATAATATTATTCCGAAGCTATTTTTGGATGCATCTAATTAAATAAACGCTTATGCAATCGGATCGAAATAAGTTAAAATAATTTCCTTAAGTAATGCATTTTTAATGCGTTAAAAAGATTCCAATTTTTTGCTTTTTAGTTGGAAATTAATATTACGGATATAAGCCTTACGTTATTATTTATTAAAAATTTTGTTTTAATTTCCGGCCTTATTTTAATAATTAAGTTTTAAATTATTTAAAGGGCTTATTATAATGCGCATAATTTTTTATTAAATGCCTTAATTAATTTGTAAATCCAATTTAATGCTTTAAGTTATTAAGGTTCGTAAAGGACTTAATATGGCGAATAGCCTTTAGCTTTTTTTTCGTTGTTTATAATTTAAAGCCGTTTATTCGAAAGCTTAATAATTATATTAACGAATATTTTATAAAGAACTTCTTAAAAGAAAATAATAATCCAATGTTTTCGAATATTATAAATATTTAATTTAAATGTTTTAAGTATTTCTTTTAATTATTAGAAAATATTATAATGTCGTTAATATAAGCTATTAAATAATGCTTATAAGGCTTTAGGATTCGGTTAATTTGTTGTTATATAAACGGGGGTAAATTTTTAAAGCCCATAAGTAATACATTTAAGCGTTCCAGTTTTTTATAGCTAACGATAATAAAAATATTTCGGAACCTTTTTTATATTAAGAATTAATAAAAGAACTTTTTAATATTTATTATAATAATGAATTCTTTTCCGCGCAATTTTGCCGTTATTTCGTATTATTTGAATAATAAATATATGTTTCTTAATATTACCTTATTTTATAGTCGTAAGTTTATAATTATTCGTTTTTTATATACGTTATTTTTAATAATCCAAATTACGAAACAGGTTGTCGCAAAAAGAATAGCTCGTAATTAATAATTTATGTAATCCGTATTATGTAATAATTAAAAGGTTTCGTTAATAACTTTTTATTTAATAACGCCTTATAAATAAGGCTTGGTTATAATTTTATATTTATATTATTCAAATATTAGCTCGATAATTATTTGCTTTTCTTTTAAAAGATCGATAATATTTCCATTTTTCCATATTTCCATATGTCGTAATAATAAATCCTAAATGCGGATTAAAAATGTTTCATTTTTAGCATAAATATATATTCCTTTAAACGTTTCCGTTTTCTTTAAATTATTAAGGCGCTTTATTTTAAGTTCAAAATTCCGATTTTCGATTAATTTATTTAAGAATTTTTTTTCGTTTTCCTTAGTTATTAAAAATACGATATCCGTATTTATTTCTTTTGTTTTGCATAGGATTATTCGCTATATTTGCCGGAATATTTCTTTTAGCTTTTTATAACTTTCGTATATATTAAGTTATTTCTTCGTATTTGCTGTTTTGCTTTTTAGGCTTAAGGATTAGCTTTTTATATTATTTCGTTTTTTTGTTTTTAACATGCTTATGGATATTTTTAAATAATTTTTCCACGCTTTTAAACGGCTTTTTAATGCTTTCGGGTATTTATTTATCGCTTTTAAATAATTCTTTAATGCTTTCGGTTATTTGCTTATTATTTTTAAATGGTTTTGTAATATTCCTGGCTAGCTTTTTTATATTTTTAGGCTTTAATTTATGGTATTCGGCTGTTTATTTAGCTATATTGGCTAGCTTTTTTTCCGGTTTTGGGATATATTTATTAATTTTTATTATTATTAAATATTTGCTTTATTTCTTGGCCATAGCGGCTAACGTTTTTTTAAAAGATCTAGCATTATTGCTTATAAGCCTTAAGGATTTGGATTTATTATTCGCCCTAATTTAAAATATCGGGTTAAACCTAATATGGATTGCTAAATTTATGCGCATATTAATAATTCGACGGGCCTTTTTACGATTTTTTAATAGCTAGCGTATTTCGGTCGGTATTTTTAAATTAATGTTATTATAATACTAAAAGTATTATATCATTTCGGTTAATAACGTATAATAATCCAATTTTTGGCCTTTTAATATGTTTATAAGGTTTTATTTAATATTAACGATTTTGATTTGTCGTTTTTCGTTAATAATGCAAGATACCATTTTTAACGTATTAAAATTAAAATAATAATTAATGTTTTATCGTAATTAAGCGTTTTTTTTTCCGATACGAATTAGGCATATAATGTTATTCCTTAAATATAAAGTAAATTATTTTTTAACGTATGTTTTAATTTTTTACCTATTCGCTTTTAAATAAAACGTAACGTTTATTTTAACGTTATTGCATCGATTAATACGTAAATGGCAATTTTAAACGAATATATTAATTCCGTATTAATACAAAAAGCCATTTCTTAATAATAATCCAATAAAGAATTTCGGAAATACCCAGGCCTTAAATTAAAAACGTACCCTTATACGGCGGCCTAAGTATTGTTTTATTATTATAAATATGCCCGTTATTTTAATTAAGTTACGAACTTTTTATCCTTTTATTTCGGTTATTCCTTATATTTGCATTTCGTCGATAATTACGTTTTCGTATTTATATAAAATGTTTTTTTTAATAAATTAGGTATTTATGCCGATATCGATATAAGCCGTATCGGATAATATTTAACCAGTTTTATTACATAAATGCATTTTTATATATAAATAATTCGTAAAGTCCTTTAGGCCGTATCCGGACCTATTGGATTTTAATACGAATTTCGAAAGGGCTATTAAAATGCGGCAATTTTTTTCGATTAGGTTAAAACAATAAAAGCGCTTTTCGATAATTTTTTAGAATTAAATGTAAATTTTTAAGTTATTATCGGTTATAAACTTAAAATGGCAATCTTTGCAATAAAGCAAATTATCGTTTATTATTTGTTAAATCTTATTATGCGATTTTTCTTTTAAGCCGTATTTTAATTAAAAATCGTTATTATTATTATCGTTAATATTATTATTAGCTTCGGACGTATTTACGACATTAATACGCTTTTAGGTTTTGTTCGTATTTTCATTTCTTATTTTAAAAGCCTTATTAATTTAAAACCGGCTATTAATACGTAATGCCGATCTGGTTTATTTTTCGGATTTTTCGGCTATTAAGAAACCCGATCGACGTTTTTATCGGCAATAAGTCGGGCGTTTATTAAAAAAGAACGCAATATTATCGAAACGGATTTTATTAATACTACATAATGCGATGGTTTTAAAGAAAAGTTTACGAAAGGGTTTCATATTAATTCAATTAAGTATATAAGCGTTTATGGCTTAAATAATTCTTTTAATAATGCATTATTTATTAAAATAATTTAACGTAAATAACGTTATACGTAACTTTAAAAATAATAAAATACGAATTTTATTTTTTAATTCCTAATTAATATAATCCGCCATTTCGACTAGCGTTTCGATTTGCGTTATTTAAGCCTTTAATTCGAATTTTTTAATTTAATTCCAGCCGTATTTATATATTCGGAATATTCGGATTATTATTAATTGCCTTATATTAAAACGGGCCTTAAAGTAATCCCGTAATATATTTAATAATTATTTATCGCAAATTATTTAGCGTTTTTCGTAAATAAGTTCGATTATTTATTAATTTATAATTTCGTTTTTAAAGCAAAAATAAAAGTTAAATAAAATTTTCTTAATAATTTCGAAACTTTTAAATGCTTAAGCCTTAAATCCTTTTAATTACGGAATATAATTAAATTATATTACCGATTCGTTAAAACTAGCAGTCGAAATAAATTCCAAACGTTTTCGATAATTTTAAGAATCGAAAAATCCAAAATTCTTAATGCGGAATTTCCAGATTTCCGTATTGCTGTTTATACGTTTAATTAAGGCCTTTAATAATCGAATGGCCCATTTGGAACCGTCGGAAGCGTTCGTATTTATAAGGCGACTTCGGTATTCCGGTCGTTTTAAGATTTAAATGGCTTGTTTTAATGCGTTTTATGGCTATTAAAATTAAAAAAATAATTAATCGTTTTTAAAGTTTTCCGAATGTAATGCAAATTATTAAATATATATCGGTAATTAATTATTAAAAAATGTTTCGTTTCGTTATAATAAGTATTTCCGTAATAACGCTTCGTTTCGTATACGTATTTAAGGATTCCGTTTAATATTATTAATAACATAATAATTATTAAAAAATTCCGCTTACGCTTAAATATTAAATGGCTTTCCGTAAAAGTATTTCTTATATCGTTATAATGCATTATTCGATATATATAATCCAAATGGCCTTATATAGAATTATTTTTCCAAGCGACGTAATTCGTTAGCAAAATAATCGGTTTTTTTAATAACGAACGGTTATTAATAATATTAAGAATCGGTATTTTCTTTGCGGCAACGATTTTTTTCGATAAAGGTATTTTTTTTTATAATTTCCATGGATATCTTAAGTTATTTAAATTATTTTTTAAAATAATGCTTTATTTTAAACTTTTTTTTCGTTATTAAAATAAAATTAACTTGCCGGTATAATAAAAGCATAATTAAATTGTTTTCGTTCGGATATAATAAAGTTAAGCATAATTATTAACCCCTTAGAACTTTTTCGTATCGTTTTCGATACCGGCTATTTTAAATCCTAAGCGAACGACATTCGTTAGGGGATTCCGTATCGATTTATATACGCAAGAATCCTTAATTTTAAATCGTCCGGTTAAAATGGGTCCTTTGGATTTATTTGGCCTTCTTAAATAATCAGGTTTCTTACCGAAGGACCTTTGGATATTAGCGAATTATCCTTTTTCGCGGTAATAACGGACGTATTATATAAAAGGAATTTTAAAATGGTTAACGACTTTTAAAAGGTAGCCCCTTTTTTTTTAAGAATTAATTCCATTAAAAAAGCCGTTAATTTTTCCGTATTAGCTATACGTTTCAAAAAAAAAAAGATTCTTCCGAACGTTTAGATTTTTTAATTGGCAAAAGCTTCGCTTTAATAATATTATTCGTTAAAGAATTTAGCGATTCCTTTTATTAACGTAATAATATTAGGAAATTTTAAAGCCTTCGAATTCCTTTTTTAATACTTTTTTATAAGGTTATAGGAACCGTTAATTCCGATATCGGCTATATAATTATATCCAGCCCTTTGTTATATATCGTTTTTATTTATCGCATAATTGTTTTAATTCGTATTAAAAAAATAAATTAAGGTTTCGGAAAATCTTAAGCGTTTATTAAATTTATAATCGTAAATTATAAATTAATAAATTCGAATTTTTATATTACTAGCAATTAAAGCTAATTTTCGTATAAAGCAAGAAACGCTTTTTTTTATTTATAAGGGGCGTTATAATAAGTTATCGAAAAAGCTTTATAAAAAGCCGTAAGCAATGTTACGTTTTCGTCCGTAAATTCGTTATTCAATTCAAGTAATTCCTTTAAGGTAATTAGGATTTTATTTATTTAAACCGGTATTTAATTAGCTTATTTCGAAATAATTCGGGCCTTTTAATCTTTTTTGTTTATCGTAAGGTTTAAAGGAATTTACGTTTTCGGCAATTATGCGTCGTTTTCGAAATTTAGTAAATTATAAATAATTAATATTAAATTTTAACCAAAAATGCTACCATATATTATGAACGTCCCGAATTTCCTATTTTTAGCTAGAAATATCGGCGGCGTCGATAACGTCGATTATATATAAGGACACAATATTGCTATGCAATATTTAGTATTACTTATTATTAATATAAGAATAAAGTTATAAAGTAATAAAAGCATGAATTGTTATGAAATATTAAGGACTTTAAGGATTTTTATATAGTTCTTGGCAATACTAAATAGGAATACGTAATATTAAGTAATCTTAGGAATTATTATATTACGTAATACTTAATAGCTTATATTAAGGATATTGTGATATTTTTTAATAATTAAGAAAAGCATTTGGAATATTTAAATTAGGTATTTATAGCATTCGAAAATATTAGATTATTACTTTTTTTTGAAAAGTTCTTTATAGGATATTCGTCGGTATAATTGCTGGGCTTTTAAATGGACGGCTTTGAATTATAAATAACGGAAGAAAAATTAAAGGTTATTTGCCGTATTAAGTTTTTTACGAATTTTAATAACTTAAAATATTAAATTGGGTTTATAAATTAATTAAGGCATTTAATGGAAAATTATGTTTATTATAATAAGTCCTTTAAGCAGTTTAAGACTTAGCTATTAAAGTAAAGCCGAAATTAAGCCAAAATCTTTAATAAATAATAACGTAAGGCTTATATTCGTAGTATTAGTTTTTAATTAAAAGGCAAGGAATTAAAATTTTTTTAACGCATTAAGGATGCATTATTTAAGGAAATTATCTTAATTTATTTCGATCCGATTATATAAGCGTTTATTTAATTAAATGCGTTTAAAAATGGCTTCGGGATAATGCTGTTTTATATAATTTCGGGATATTTTTAAAATAGAAAAAATTAAATATTTAAGATAGTTATGCGTTTTATATTATACTTAAATAAATGCATTAATTAAGCGAAAAAGGCATATTAATTTATAAAATTAAAAATAATATGCTTAATATGAATAATTAAGAAATTACGGATATATGTTAAATTTACGGAAAAGTCTTTAGTAATGGTATTTATTAATTATAATACTATTAAAGGTATTATCGAAAAGAAAAATTTAGAAATCCAGGATATTACGAAAATTAATTATCGGCTATAAGCGGCTTTAATATTTTTAGGGAAATATTCGCTATCGGTAATATATATATTTGGGAATTTTAATATAATGTTAAATGCGTTATTACGATTATTGGTTCGCGGTAATAATGCTTTCTTAAGAAAGAATATTTTGGATACGATATTCCTAGTTAAAGATTTATTAATAAAAAAGGCCCTTAAAAATAAAAGCTAAGCGAATATAATTGGTTTTGTTAAGGATTTTAAGAAAAAGGTACGTAAAAAATATAAAATCGGTAATCGGAAATAATAACGTAAAATCGTAAAAAACCTAAAAAAGCTGCGTAATAATAACTAGCCGGCAAAAAACGTAACGTTTCGTTTTAACGAAAATGGGCTATTATATTTTAAAAGCCCGCTATTAAATAAACGCTTATATATATTCCATATATATAAATAAGAAATATTAAAAAAATACTACGACAAATATTTTTATTAAAGCATTATAATAATATGGAAAAAATTTATATTATTATATTACATTTTATAAGCGTAAAAAAGTATAAAAAAATATATAAAATATTGCTTAATATGCAATAATATTCGGATATTGCGTTATTAGCTATATAAAAAGTTATAATTAATTTAAACATTTTTAATTTCGTTTTATACGGTTACGTTAAATATCGTTACGGCTATGCCATTAATGAAATTTATTTATATAAAATGGTCGATTTTCGGATTCGATTTGTTCGATGCATTTATGATAATTACGAATAAAGCATTTAAAGTAACCTTAATCGTTTTAAGGCATTTATAATATTTTAATAAGGATTAAGAATTTATAATTAATCGGTAATTATTAATAAATAATTGAAAAATTTTAAAAGTAATTATTACGAATAAGAATACGAAATTCGTATAAGAAATATGGCATAAAATGTAATTGGCAATAGGAATATATTAGCGATATATAATAGTTTATTATTTATAAATAAATAATTTATTTAAACGCAAAAATTAAACGGTAAAAACGGCATTTCGGTATTAAAATTAAGTATATTTTAAGAAATTATAAGCAAAAGCTATATTATAACTTATGGCAGTATTTAATAATAAGAAATTAATAAAAATTAAATGCTTATTTAACGAATATCTTATAAGTATTCGAATATATTTGGAAGAATTATTATTATAACGGCCCATTAATTAGTTAATAACTGCGATATTTCGAAAAGCGGCATAAATTACGGAATCGTTAATAATTTATGTTATAATTTAAAGGTATAACGTTAAATATAAGCCGGTAATGTTTAAAAAGAAATTATGAATTAAAATGCGTTTATATAAAGGGTACTTATTGTTATATATTCCTAATAAAAAAATGGCCCTTTAATTCGTAGGCCTTTTTAAGATAATGCGTAAGGTAAATAATCTGGCTTATAAATTGGATTTTAATAAGGCTTGGAATATATATTCGGTAATATTAATAGCTTATTTAAAACCGGCAGTTGCGTCGGGAAATAATTCGTATTAATAAATTTTAATACTGTTACGTAAAGAATTAGCTATAAAAGTTAAAAAAAATAAAGAGATTTTTAAAAAACCTTATAAACATTTCGAAATAAAAAGGTTGTTAAATAAACGAATAATCCGGAAAAGAATTAAGTACTTAATACGATAAATAAGTTTTAACGCCGCATATGATAAATAATATTTACGGTAAAATCTAATCGATATAATTAAGGAAAAAATGCAAAAATGCGATAAAAAAATGGGATATATCTTAAAATTCGACGCATCCATAAATTAAGAACTTTACGAATTTCCGGTATTAATACGAAAACCGTTATTTATTATTATTATATCAAAAGGAAAAAAACGTAACCGAAAGCGGTTAAGGCTTTTTGCTTAATTCCTTAAATTAATTGCAAAAAATTCGAATAAAGCCCGAAAAAAAGGTCCGAATAAGTAAGGACTTATAATAAAATAAAAGCGGTCGTTTCGGTTAATAAGTCGCTAATAATTAAGATAAGCAAAAGCTTTTATAAATAAAAGCAAGCAATAATAATACCGAAAAAACAATTATATCGTTTTTTTTAATTATTTAAATTTTTAATTTATTATTTATATATTACTTATATTTATACGAATTAATTAATAAATTTAATAATGCAAAGATTTCCTTTAAAGCAAATAATATAAATAATAAAAACGACCTTATTAATATAAAAAAACGCATAAAAGGATTTTAATAACTTGCAATACATTTTAATAATTTTCTTTTTTTTTGTAATATTAATTTAATAATTTAATTAATTATTTTTTATTTTATTTCGGCTTTTTAATATTTATTAATATTTTTTTAATATAATATAACCTATTTATTATATAAAAATAACCAGCAATATTAATAATTGCTATTAAAGAATTATTAATTTATTTATTAATTATTTGAATTAATAGGAATTATTTATTTATATACTTGCCTTAATATAGCACATAATATATTTAATATTTAATTCTTAATAATATTTATTGGCTTTTTTATTATATAAAATTCCCCAGTTATTATTTATTAATTACGAGCATTTTAGGCAAGCATAATGGCATATATTTCGCCGCCGTTTAAGGTAGCTAGCCGCTTTTTAACGGCTTTTCGAAATATCGAAATTACGGTAATAATGGAGATTTCCGAATATTTATAGGAAAAGCTATTTAAAGCATATTCCGAAAATATTTTAACGATCGGGAATTATATTCGGAAGTAATTAATAAAATAAATAAAAGCGGGTCTTGGCTGTAATAATATTCGGAATAATATCCGTTATTATTTAGGCAATTATTTGTATTATTTAAATAGCAATTACGGATAAAACTTACGGGCAATTCTTGGCCTTTAGGCGCTTTTTGGCGTATTTTTTTAGCAAAACTAATAATAACGCCCGTTTTAATTGGCTTAATAATAAATCCCGATTATTATTAAAAATAAAAATAATTTACGAATATTGCAATTATTAGGAATAAAAGTTTTTATAAATGCCTTATATAAAAGATTATTTTTTAATAGCTTATAAAAAAAATAAATTAAAGTAAATTATTAAAAAAAGTTTTTTCGAATAGCTTATAAAAAAAATTGCCTTCGAACGGTTTATATAGCCAGCTATTTTTTAACGGCTTTTATGGACGCCTATTATTTAATGGCTTAACGATATTGCTAAATATATCCGCCGGCGGTATTTAACGCCGACCAAATCTTAGCCTTTCGTATAAATTTAATTTAATTAATACCGTAATATTATTTATCGATAATCTGTTTTTATTAGCTTATTATTTGGAAATTTTTCCGGATATTATTTAAATGCTTTTAATAATTATTATCGATATTTGTTAATTCGACGGCATTTAAATATAATAAATTATTATTATAAAAGCTATTATTATTTAACAATTAAATGCCGCTTTAATTATATTTACGAAAATAATATTTCGGTTTATTAATAAAAAAATACCGAATACGATTTTCGTTATAAATAAAAACGAAACATTATAAATAATAACGTAAAGCAATATTAATTAACGACGAATACGAATTGCCAGTTATATTACCGAATATATACGAATTATATACGGAAATAACGCGAAAATTATGGCTTTTAACGATGCTGCTTTTTATTAAGCGCGTATTTCGCAGTTCCGAAAAAAAATATCCGAAAAAATTACCTTTACGAGCCGGCCCCTTTTTGGTATTTCGTTTATAAGCCGGCTTTTACGTACCTTTAATTTTAAAACCGAATTCCGTAATTCCGAACCAAACTTTAACAATTATAACGAACGCATATAAATTATGGATTATTAAAATTCTTACCGAATACTTTACGGAAATTAATTTAAGCCATTAATATTACATATTACCGAATAAACCGAATAAATAAATAAACGAAATATAAAATATTCGGAACTGCTAATAACTTTTAAAATAAAAAATCGAATAAATAATACGACATGAATAATATTAAGGCTTTCGTATGTAATAAGTAAAGCGAAATATTTTAATATAAGGATTAAATTTATATACGGTTAAATTTTTAATTTTAATTATGTAATTAAGGTATTAAATAATCGAATATTATCTTTTAGTTTATAGGAATTAAAAATATTACGTATTCTTTATATATATTAAATATTACTTATTACGAGGATGTAAATGGTATTTCGTAAAGGGGCATATATTACGTAATATAATGGTTTTTAAAATTATTTAATATTACGTATTCCTATTTAATATTATTAAAGATTATATAAAAATCCTTAAAATTCTTAGTATTTTTTAATAATTTATGCTTTTATTATTTCATAATTTTACCTTTATATTGGTAATAAGTAATACTAAGCATTATATAGCGGTGCTGTGCCTTTATATATAATCGACATTATCGACGCCGCCGGTATTCCTAGCTAAAAGCAGGAAATCCGGGACGTTCATAATAATTAACATATTATATTATTATAATTACTTAAGTTGCCGAATTAAATCGTAACTTCGCGGTTTTATAACTCTTATAACCGTAATAATTGCTACTTTTACATTATTATAACGTTTAATACTTTAATTTTATGTTAAGAATAAAAAGAGAAATTAAAATAGTTTTAAATATATTATAATTACTTAATTCTTTTAAATCATAATTACTTATTAAATAAAATAACTAATTATTATTTAATTAATAATTTATAATTAAACATAAATTTTAATATAAAGTGTATTAATCGATTTATATAATATAAATCTTTTTAAATAATTAATTAATGAATTATTAATAAACTTTTAATATAATAATAATTTAATAATAAAAACCTTTAAAATAAAGACTTTATTAATATTAAAACCTATTAACGGGTTTTAAGTAATTACTTAATACTTATTTACGTTAAAATTAAAGATATTTAATAAATTTTTATTAAAAGCTATGTTAAGCAAATTAATAAAAAAAAGCAGTCGGATTATATAAAGCATAAAGATCTCGACTTAAGTAATTCCATTTTTATATATTAAAAGAGTAACAAAACAGTTTAAAAAGCTACTTAATAATTTTAAAGAAAACTCATAATAACAAGTAAGATTATATCACCATAACTAAAATAAAAGCTAACAAACCTTATAGGAAAATAAGAGGGTAAAAAGAGTGACAAATAAGCTGAGAACCAAAACAGGTTGCGTCAATGAAAGGAACCAAGGTGGGTAGTACGGATGGCTAAGCCCAGCACCTAAAAGGCCCCTCGTCACACCCCAACCCACGCAAGAACAAAAGGAAAACAAGTACCCTCTCTTCTCCCACCTTCCAAAGAAGAGCCTCATATCCCAATAATGAAACCAGATCGAGCCGACAAACCAAACAACATTGAAAAAATGGTCGAGTATAGAATAAGATTTAAGGGAGAGAAAGAGAAAACAAAGAAGGGAGATCCTTTGGAGGATTCAAGTGTTGAGACAGCACCTACATAGGAATCCACCATTCTGTCCTTGACATTCACCATATAGTATCCGCATTTTCAAGACCCTTGTAATTATCTGAGTTGTGATAGGTTCACTATCAAGTCCTGTTCTCTTTGGGTCGAGTGGGGAGGCTTCTCGTAGCCGTGGCTGTTTGGCTTCTCGTGTTGCTTGAAGGGGGTTTATCATCGTTGTCATCGTTGTCATCGTTATCATCACCGAAAGCCGCCTTCCAAGCGATCCAGAATATTGCCAGGCGTATTGTCATGGGCCCCAAAGCTTCTTCTCCATTCTTGAACGCTTTCAACTGGCGGTCATCCCAGCTCTGCCCCCATTCAATCCTCTTAAATTCCACGGAACAGGTCAACGGGGCCTGTGTCGCAGCGCTTGAGCCTCCTCTTTCCTTTGTGTCTTGCCGGGTAATTGGCTTTGAGCCCTGGATATTTTTCCCGGTGGTAACTTCATCTCCTTGATAGTTTACCTTCATGACCAAGAGCTCTTTATTTGTCAAGATGTATGCAAACCTCCGCCTGCTATGCCCTCCATGATTGCCGTACCAGAGGACCTGTCGGATAGGATCCCACCGACTTGCGGCGGGAAATTCTAATCGAGAGAGTAAGCCCTCCCATTTGAACGACCCGGTATGCTTGGTTTCTATGGCTAGTAGATTATAGCATGGTATATATTGTTGGGCCCGGACCGGGGGGTGGGTATCAAATGTGTATAGATCTGAAAAAAGACCATAGTCACATTTTTCCTGTGGGCCAATTTCACGGAGTGGAGAACGGGAACCTCTGCCCAGGTATATCGTGCCATTCTTGAATGGCTCATTGGATTTATCTTCCTTCAATCTGTTTTTCTTGGATGCCTCTTCGTTACTATGTGGTGGTTCCCCAATCATTGGGAGGTGCTTTCGGTAGAGGTCATTTCCCTTTGCACTGTTATAGACAAGCATTCCATCATTATATGTCTTGTACTTTGTGGCGTGTCCCAGAGCGTCATTGACTGTATTCTGGATCAAGGGATTGATGACCTGATGCTCGAATGTTTCTTCGTTGCAGAACCATAAGAACCGCTCCGGAACAACAGGGTTCGAACATGTTCTCCAGAGACTGTTGAGCATTCCCCCGTGTCTCCTACGTAAATTTTCCACGTTGAAACCAGCCCAATCTTCAAATTTTGTGACCTTAGGGGCGGCGGGATTGATCTTGGTAGACCTTGGAGATAGGTTGATATGAGTTAGCGGTGGAAGCGGTTCCGACAGCTTCTGCGCGATACTGGTTGTAATGGTCGTCATATTAGCTGTGATGTATTGGCGAAGCAGACCGAGCTGTCATGAAAGCATTGATCGAAAAATAGGCAAGATTATAGAATATAATAGAGTAGAATCTAATCTTTGGGATCTGGGTATCATGCTGCCTCTAGAATATGGTCGGCCATGCTGTGCATTTATAGGCGTATGCTTCACTAGATGTGATGTGCATCATCTTTACATGGCTGGGAGTACTGCGAAAGAATTGCCACATGAGTGCTGGCCAAAGGTGTACAAGCAGCGGTGGTGAAAGAAAACGGACCAACAGTAGAATAGTCAGAACTTCATCCTCAAAGCATTCCATTGGTATCAGGCCGTCTGGCCCATCATGAGAACGCAGTCTAGCTGCTGTTGGGCCGCATCCAGTAAAGCAATCTGTGCAATAATGACAGCAGTATACGAAAACATGCGAACAGAAGTACCTACGGTACATCCAAAGGACATGTTCGAGGCATGTTGTTACTATCAACTTTACTATCAACTGTCACGTCAACTACATTATACTGAAGAACTCCTATACTTCTTAAAAGGCAATACGTATAAACGAATTCTCGAAATGATTATAAATCTCTATAACAAGACATTAATAACACGAAGAAAGTTATTCTTGACTCTTAATAACAAGCAATATATATCAATCCAATAGTGGGTATAACACTATTCATAACATCCAATACGTTGAATTTTGGTAGGTGCTATTGCGTTGTCGGAATGTTATGTCGATTCCACGTTCTTTATAGATTCGGCCAGTCATTCCATTAGGCTGTTCCATTGGCACTCGGAAGATCTACAAACCAACACCAACATGAAACGTGGATAACTAGTGGGGTATTTCAGGAGCTGGTTTGTGGAGTCATATCCCAGAAACAACCAACAAAGGATACTGGCCATTCCTTGCACGGCCTGGATGTTGGCACAACAACCCGTAAGCCGGGAGCCACGATGAAGCTTAAATTGACTAAAAGTTCTTGACAAGTACCCATACCGATTCCTCAAGATATTCCTTGCGCATTACTTCTGCATCCACGGTTTTCTTCAAGCATGTCTTCAGAGTTGTCTTTCCTTTCGCAAGAGCTGAAAGTAGGTGATCCACCATCACTTGTCTGGGACCGATTCGACAAGCCACAACTTCGACGCTTTCCACCCACCACCTTCAAATATGTGGAATATCTCGGGGACGGCGTTGATGGGCAGGTCGTCAGAGTCGAAGCGGACGGCCATCCGGAACCACTCGTTTTGAAGTTTGTGAGTCTCTACTATGATGTCGCTCACCGCTGCCTACCCAATGCCATTGCAATAAGAGATTCACCCTAATACTAGACAACAGTTCTTTGATAGGGCACAGCGCCCAGATACAGAGAGACCCGGGTATCTGTTCCATTTTGCCTTCGAAAGAGAATGCATCAATGGCGCCCTTCTCGAGTTGATCACTGCTAGTGTTAAACAGGCCAAGGCAACTGGACGGCGCATCTACCTTGATTGGAACGCAACAACGTGGAACGATGCTGTCTGCAACTTGACAGCTTTCTCTATCGACAAGGGTGACCGATACGACCATGCTACACTTGAAGCGGAAGGTCTGAAAGTATTCCCGGCAAACGGAGAGGACGAGGCTACTCTCAAGTCGATCAACAGTTGCCTGGGCTGGATGGAGCTCGACTCGGACGAGGTGGAGAGGGAACTGGGGCCATTACGTTGGGAATTCCCCCATTACAATCGTGAAGCTGACGAAGGCGTACTGGATCGTGACCTTCCCCGAGGCAAAGTTTTCTGTCTCGTCTATCGGTTCGTTCCTGAGGAAGGGCCGATGGACTTGAAGTACATCATGCGCCAAGCCGACTTTTTCCATGCTGTTGGATTCGACTTCCACGGCTCAGAATTCAAGGGCAATAATTGGCGGGGAAAGGGGGTTCTTGTGGACATGAGCGATATCGTATCCATGAATGATCGCGCTTGGGATGATGATGCATATGCGTGGTATCACAAGGGTTTCGCAAAGGCTACAGAGTATACTCTCGGGGAAATGGCTGAGGGACTAGAATTTGGCTAGGATTTGGCTAGCTGTCAAGATCTTGTGGCATATGTAGCACCTAGTAATACAGCAGGGTTTCTTATTGATGTTATGACGGAGACTGTGTTTCGACCGACAGGCTGTAATCATGTACAGACAGAGCGTGGGCTTGTTAGAATCACGATGTAATCCGTGGGTTCTTACCAATGGGTCAGGTCTGAGAGACATGAGCAACATGTTGTCCGTCTGTCGTTCCCGCGGCAAATTACACAGCAAGAAGTCGGGAAGTGCACGTATAAATGGCTTAATGGTCGGTCGGGGACGGCCTGTGCGTAGGTGGTTATAGCCCGGCGAGACATGTCAGAGAAGGCGGCATTAGGCACTACATTAGGCACCTACCCAACTTCTGTATGTATGTGTGTAGTCTGTCGCAATCCTATGAGTTATTGTGTTAGGTTGGCTATGATTAGAATCAATGCAACTGCAGGGGGGCTATAGGCACATACCTAAGTAGGTACCTACCCACTACCTTAGGTACCTAAGTGTAGGCATGTAGTACTGTAGGTGACTATGCGGCACGGACGATTCGATTCCGTATATGGGATGTTAGGTTGGTAGATAGATACTTCTCGATGTATGATTTGTTCCCCAAAATCGTTATCTACATAGTGGGCTGGTTCAACGCACATGGCTAACACGCATGGGCAACAGCTCATTGGCATGACACTTCTGTTGTTATTCACTTCACATTAGCATATGATATATCCTTTTCCATAGCTACCTACTAACTAGCCCGTACGAAGCAGAAGAACCGGACCCACTGCTAAAAATTCAGGGGTAGGAACTGGAGTTAGGTGGTCTATACTACCTACGAAGTACATCTGCTACTTGTACATGGGCAAGAATGTCATGAGTGCAAAATGTGTTTCATCGCCAACTATTTCACTTACCGGCGCAAATCACAACAGAAAGTCAGCTGTACCTATCACATGTTGTTTATCACATGTTGTTTATCCCATGTTGTTCTACCATCAGTCCCTCGGCGAGCCTCTTTCCGGCCACGGTAGGCCATGCGAATGCAAGAGGCTAGTTACTAGTACATAGTTGAAACATGAAGACGTCGATGCTATTGTCCATATAGCAACCCTCCACGCAGCACAAAGCCAAGAAAAGACCAATGCCGAGGTAGCGTAGGAACGTAGGCACGTTTAATAGTAACATTGATAACGGCCTGCTTTGACAACCAACATCGTCGAAAATCTCCACTCCACAAGGCACCGGGCCCCTTAGGTATGCCGTGCCATGCATGCGGCACTTAAAGCGGGGCACTCCTTGAGCTACAGACCACTTCTCGAGCCGCGACCTTGTGACGCCGCGTAGAGTAGAGTTCCAACACAAGACGAGTGCAATGACGCATCTCAGGGGGCCTGTCGAGCCTTTGTGTTATAACAGAGCGACAATAGATGCCAGAGTAAAATGCAAACATGTAAGATCAAGACGCTGTCACAGCCTTCGACTGAAGTCCACGCTCGTTGCTTACGAAATAGGCGTGATGACATTCGATACCCAGAAATGAAGAATTCATAGGTAAGAAGCCCGTCTAGAATCTAGTGACGATCATTATCAAGGGTATCAATACTGTATCTGGCCTGTCTTGTCAAAAACAAACAACTACTTACCCCGCCCCGCATCATGAAATCGTTATGCATGCTGCGGTTCATCTGCGTAGCTATAGCTAGAGCTGGCTGTAGTCTCATCCGAACCTGACATTTCGCCCTTCTTAATGTAATTCGACTAACCCTCGACCTCCACAATTCCCAAGCACATGTCGAGAAACCTCTCGCGATACTCCTCGCTCCCCGTAGTAATGCTCATCGGACCCGCGTCGTCGACCACGCGGTAGGTGTTGACCAGCCCCGTCATAGCCATCGCGTGGACGGTATGCTTAGCCCAGAAGAAGTCGAGGATCACAGCGCGATAGACCTCTTTCCCGTCGCTGGAGGTGATTCCCGTGCGCCAGGTCGGCGGCCCTGGAGGGGAGAAGGGCGGCTGGGCGGGCGGGATCGGCTCGCCACTAGCGCGCCCGGGCTGTAACGCCGGCTGCGATCCGGGCTCGGGCGGCGCCTGGGCTTCGCCTTCGGGGGTCGCCGTGAGCCTCACCAGGAAGAGGGAGTAGTCGACGGCGTTGTTGCTCGCCAGAAGCTGCGTGTCCGTCTCTAGCTGGGCCTTGAAGGCCGTGAACTGCGCCTCCGATAACCGGATCTTGCCCTCGAACGTGTCGGCGAGCTTGGATTTCGTGGCCTCGGAGGTGAGGGCGCCTCCGGCGATGTCGCGTTCCGGATAGAAGTAGGAAGGCGGCTTGAGGTCCCACGATTCCCACTTTGTCCCTCTAGGATGACGACCGCTTCCACCGACATGATCATTACCATCATCATCGGACTGCTGCTGCGCCTGTTGCCCATACAAGACGTTCTCCATTACGATGTGGTGGCTCGGTGTGAGACCGAGCATCTGGCCGATGCTTTTGTGGGCGCTTTCCAGGAAATCGGTGATGCGTACAAGGAGACTGGCCGGGTTGGAGCGCATGTGGTCCACATACGGCAGCAGCAGCTCACTCTTGAAGAAGTCGTGTTCGGCGCGGCGTGGAACAGACTTCACGAGGTAGGCGCTGTCGCTTGTGCAGAAGAAGGTGCTGCCACTGTAGCCCATGTCGCCCATGGGGGCCAGGGGGCCGCGGCGAAAGCTGGACTTGTAGTCTTCTTCCTTGACCTTCCAAAGCGTCCTCAGGGACGTGAAGAGGTCGTAGCGGACGAGGCGGAAGGTGAGCCAGAACAGGTGGAAAAGGCGGAGGAGGCGGGCCCAGAACGAGAGCCTGCGATACGGTCTGCCATCTTCGCCGGCATTCAGCATCGTATAGACGATGGAGCGCGCGATGAACTTCTCGCGCCGTGTCATGTTGGGCCCATTATCTGCGGGCTTGCGGTGCTTGCCAGATGTTGGAAATGCGGGCATCAACATGAAGCTGGGAGCCGGTTGTCAACGTGATAAGGTCACAGGTGACGGGTGACGAGTAGATGCAGGATTAGGAAGACGTCGAAGAGTCCGCCGGAGTAAAAGCCCCGATAGGCTTACATACATAGGTACTTACATACATACATACCTACTATGTAGGTACTTACCTGCGGAGGTAGTTACACAGGGAATGACGTCATGCTAGCACAGCTTCCTCGACCAATGAGAGTACCAGACAACACTGAAATGGGTTAACCAAGCTGCCCGGACAAGGTACCTACCTAGGTACATGCCTATAGGTAGTAGGTAGTACTTACGGCACATCTACATACACCAGCGTTCTCCCGGAGGCCTTGGTGAACGGGGTTCAGGCGGAAGTTCCATCCAGGTAGGTAGTATACCTAGGTAAGCAGTAAGCAGGTTGACACCCAGTTCATATAGGATGACTTTGACAGAGCTACGATGCTGTAGCTGAATCATTACATATAGCCAGATGTTCAAATAAGCTTCTTTCTGTTATGATGTCAATGAAAAGGTAGTATCTGGTAATTATCTTGAACCTAAGGCTGTAACTAGATTTCGTAATGAACAAGATAAGATGACAACCTTGGAAGCCCATGACCTCGGGACTGGACTGCCCAGGTGGTATTAATGAACCAGCCACATCAAGCCCCACTTCGCCTCAGCCACATGTGACGGAAGTGCAGGGAACATCGAAATGGAATTACTTGGAGATTTCGACAAGCTCCGATAGTTGATAATTTCCACACGCTGCAATTCACGGCTTCCATTCAACGCGACCCTCATTTTTTGACGAGCGACTCGCAAAACACCCAAGCCGGAGTGCCAGCTTCCTGATCTCCTCCCCTTCTCCTTCTCCCTCCCCCTCCCCCTCTCCCTCTCCCTCTTCTTGTCCCTCCTCCCCCTCCAGATCTACGGCCATGCGTGGTGCAGCGCCCCTAGTCAGACGAGTGCGGCCACGGCAATTGGCGCATAGACCAGACACCAGCTACATCTGCCGGCAATGTAGATCGATACAAATCAGCCCCTCCCCCGCGACCGACTCGTCGCCTGGCCGCATCGGAGGAGGCGATGTCTTCGGTGCGCCCGTCGACCCTGTTGGAGATGTCGCCGGTATGTTTTCTCTCGTGTGAAGTCGCGTCTTGGGGACGGACGTGGTCGGGAAAGGAACGTAGACAGCGAGCGCATTCTCATACAACCACCCGTGAAATTCAGATGCTCGGTTCGAAGTGCTAGGGACGCCATACTCCCTCCTCTCCGTCTCGCTGTCAGCCTCACAGAAATTGTACACCAGGAGAGGAACCCTAGTCGCCGTGACGGGGAAGCCCCAGAACGTATGTATGGTGACGATGCGTGCAGCTTATGCCTGCCTGCCTGCCTACCCACCTTCAGCTGGATTCAAAACTAACTTTGCGCTGCTGCTGCTGCCGTTGTTGCTCTGGCATTAGGCACAATCCACTCTATCTCTCTTATCGCCATTCACACGAGCCGCACTCGGCGTTCCCTTCCTCTACCAGCGCATCACCTCGACGACGCCGATCACCGCCCTAATATCGACTAAATCTGCCACGACCACCTTCTCCGTGCTGCGTCTGGACGGGACGACGGATTGGATGGTAACGCAGCGATCCGCCCTCCTAGCATGGACCGGACACACCCTAACGGCGACACTGCGGATCCAGCGCCACCTGCCCCTCGCGCACTGGGGCTCCTCCGAGCTGACGGGCCGCGGGCTCGCCGCCCTGTCCGCCAAGGGCCACATCTACCAGGTCACGCTGGGCGAGGGGGAGGAGTTCGTCGTGCACCCTTCGAACGTGGTGGCCTATGCGATCACCAAGACGCCCCCATTGCCCTTCCGATTCAAGAGCAGCAGCGCGAGCAGCTTCCTCACGCTGCAGATCCCCTCCACCATCGCGACATGGTTCGAGGGCATCCGCTTCTTCCGCGAGGCGCGCAAGACCGAGACCTACCGGTTCCTGGCGCGCTTCCTCTTCGGCCTGCGCACGGCCGCGCGCCGCTCCGTCTGGGGCGACCGCCTGTTCCTGCAGTTCCGCGGCCCCTCGATCATCCTGCTGTCGAGCCGCGCCGCGCGGATCAGTGACGTCCTGACTAGCGAGGAGGTCAACGAGATTGCTGGCGCGCCGCCGGGCGACGTCCAAGCAGCCGTTGACCGGGCCACGACAACGCCAGCGTCGCCGCCAGCAGCGGAGAAAGAGGCGAAAACGACTGATGCGGCACGTGTGTCGATCCACACGGCTAGTGTTGGAGAGGACGGCAAAGTCAAGTTTGAGGATGCTAAGAACCTCAAGGATTTTGACAAATAGATAACGATAACAATACCAACAAAAAGTTTCGGCTGGTGTCTCATCATTCTCGCATGTGGATTACACAAGTTAGCACTTGGCCCAGCAGTTGGCAACGACCTAGTGATTCACCTAATCAAGCTCTCTAGATACTCCCTTCGTACTATTATTAGCATACTAGCATGTGTTAGCACTACTCAATTACTTAAGTGGTCTCATTTCTCGGTCTGCATCGCCACGTTAGCTGGTTGGGAAGAAAGAGCACACTGCGTAGTATTTACGAGAACTTAATCATTGAGTGGAAAGTCCGGTCCTACAAAATGCAACTAGGCTCTTCCGTCACCATACTGAGGAATCAACTCTCAGGGAAATCTGACCCAAATTCTGCCGTGTAACAACCAAGTTGTGTGGTAGACAATTACAGTATCTAAGATATAATGAATGAATGACTTATACTACGTACCTACTTATGCATAAACCATACTATATGTTACCATTTTATGTAAAGAACAAGCTTCACTACCATTTCAAGTAAAGCATAGCAAACTAGATCGACATGTTGATGTTAACTCTCTGTCCTTGAAGCCTCAGATTTACGCAGTTCATCCATGCGGGTTTGATAGCTCTTGCAAGGCCTGGAAGAAAACTGGTGAAGCTGTATTCATACACTTACCGCGCACTACCGCGCAGGATCTCTTCTTAGCATACTGAATGTTTTCTGCACATATCAGTTTCAAGTGATTGATCCGTTTATTCCTCACCTAGTTGTTTCCTTCTATTTGCAATTTCCTTTCCGGACCATTAACGGAGACGTTATCCTGACCTATCACTGTTGTATTAGTACACTGAACGAGATCCGAAGGGAACGCTATACGAATAGCTCGAAGCTCACCATACTAAGAAATTGCAAAGCTCCTGTAACCAATTCATGGCGGCATGGGATGACACCATGGGGTGTTTATAAGGAAGCGCGCCAAAGTCTATTATAAAGTTACAATACTAAGTTCTTGCTTACCAGTTCCTCGGTAGCGATCGGAGTTAAGATCCCACCGGAATCCGAGACCGCAGATATGTAGCTCCGAGCTGCAACGTTTAGTCTATCTGGTACATCACACATAAGCAAAGGTAAGTTATACGTTCCCGTGTTTCATTGGTAAACCTTCATGTAACTCTACGGCAACGGAATATTTATTCATCATCAGCGTTTCCTACCTATGTATTAGGTCAATATGCTAGGCATAAAAGATCAAAGGGGGCGTGAGGACGGCTAGATCAAGATTTATATACGGTTCCTACCTTGAGAAAGATCTGATAAGTATCCCCAATCCTGGGATCGGAGCTGAGGGGGGGGGGGGGGGGGGGGGGGGGGGGGGGGGGGGGGGGGGGGGGGGGGGGGGGGGGG
>JAKJXP020000013.1:462662-487949 GCA_022225965.2 Diatrype stigma | reverse complement strand
GCTGCCCCCCCCCCCCCCCCCCCCCCCTGCCCCCAGACTCCCTAGTTTAGTTCTCTCCAGCCGCCCCTTGGCTCCCCTTTGTGTGGGGTGGCGCACGTTTCTCGCGCTTTCGCCTTTCATCAACATCCGACCCGAGAGGCACAGTCAGAGGAGTTAAAAACCTACAACTTGATAACCGCAGCTCTCCCCCCCACTTGCATCGTGAGATGTTGGCCTTCCTTCCCGTAAATACGTAAGATACGGGTATGCTCGCCAGCCGAATGTCACTGTCAACAACATGTGGTAGACACAATACGTTCGTTCATCCCTTCCTCCACTCTCTGAATGCGCATCGTCTAGTATTAGGTACTCGTTATAATGACTGGGTAGCTTCAACGTGGTCATTATGCAAAGGAGTACGCTACGTACACGTACGTAGTTGCCCGTAAGCGTGAAATATATACCTATAGTACGATATCTTAATGCGTGTGAGAGCGCATCAGAGACAGGCAGACAGGTTAGACAAACCCCTCCCCTAAACCGGAAAGTAGGTGGTGAAAGCAGGCAACCTCATTGGACACAAGCAATGTTTCTTTGTGCAGCCCAACGACCACAACCAACCCGCATTGGGGGAAGAACAGAACGAACAAATGTCTAAGAAGTGAAACCCCGAGAAAAGCGGACAGAGCAGAAGTCGGCTCCGGTTCTCATAACGGGAGCCCAACCTTATTACCCTACTATCTAATGAGTGAGCGGGTGCTAAGGTGGTATTGCTGATTCCGCTTACCTCACCCATTCTCACTCCCGCATGGCAAAATCCGAGCCCACCCCAAAAGCCGAGGGTTCGCTACGCAGGTAAACAGCTTGGCGTTCAGGGCCCCCCTGTCGTTTTTCAGCATCCTTTATTATATAGTCGTCGCATGAGGCTCTCTGAATGCGAGCTGAAGAAGACCCTGGTAGATTCCAGATCTGCTTTGCCTGACCTGCCTCCGTATCTCTCTTGAGCGCTCATAGCTCCCGCCGTTCCAAGTGTACTCCAGAGTGACTCCGTGTAAGTGCCCACTGTCGAGACCTGCACTTATCTACAACTCCTAGCTACATTCTCTCAGCCCTGTGAGGCAGTCACACGCGACTTCGCGGTACCTACCTACTTTTACTGGACTTGGGCATCGTGGGAAGCTTTTCCTCCTTCCCTGATAAAGGTCCCATCTCATCTACTAGAGGGCCACACAGGGAACTTCATAATACCCATTCGCTTCCTTCCCTTCAACTGGGGCACCGCGGAAAACGCCTCTCTGTTTTCCCCCGAACAGACTTCATCTCATCTTCTCATCTACCCCAGGCCACGGCCACGCAGCATAGTTACCGAACCTTGGCAGTATCTTTGCTTGGAGTAACACGGAGAATATAGAGAGGCAAACAACAGAAGATGCCGGTATCCGACGCGGAGTCGTCCATCACCATGCGGGACGAGCTTCGGTACGACGCCGATACCAACGGGGAGAAGAACGTCTCTTCTACTACTACTGACAACAGTCCCTCGGCCACATATAACGAACTATCCCAGCAACAGCAGCAACAGCGCGATCCCGAGAACGACATGGAGAAAGGCGAAGTGGCACCCCAGCAGCAGCCCGCCGGCTCGGCCCCGGGCTCCAACCCATCCGGCGCTCCGGACGGCGGCGTGGCCGCCTGGCTCGTCGTCCTGGGCGGCTGGTGTGCCCTATTCTGCACGTTCGGCCTCGTCAACTGCGTCGGAACTTTCGTGGAGTACTATTCGACTGGCCCGCTGGCCAGCTACGATACGTCGACCATCACTTGGATCACGTCTCTGCAAGTAGCCGTGATGACGGGCGGTAACGCCATCGTAAGTTCTTCCTTCCTTCCTTCCTTCCTTCCTTCCTTGCCTCGCTTCGCTTCCCTCTTACGTCCCTCTCCTTGCGCATGAACTACTTAGTCGAGCCACTACTGACCCAAGTCACGCATATCTATCTAGTTCGGCCGTCTCTTCGACATGTACGGCGGCCGCTGGCTGCTGATCTGCGGCACGGTGGTGTACGTGTTCGGCCTGATGATGACGTCGCTGTCGAGCCAGTACTACCAGTTCATCCTGACGCAGGGGATCGTGGGGTCCCTCGGGTCGTCGGCGGCGTTCAACGCGGCCATGACCTCGGTCATCTCGTGGTTCCACGAGCGGCGCGCGCTCGCGCTCGGCGTCATGGTGTCCGGGTCGTCGCTCGGCGGCGTCATCCTGCCCATCATGATGGACCACCTGATCCCGCGCGTCGGGTTCCCCTGGACTATCCGCATCGTCGCCTTCGTCTTCCTGGGCCTGCTCGGCGTGGCCTGTGTCACCGTCAGGGCCCGCCTGCCGCCCGCCGCCGTGCGCCGGCCCCTCGCCGCGTCCGACTACTACGCCCCCCTGACCGAGCCCGCCTTCGCGCTCACTGTTGCCGGCGGGTTTTTCTTCTTCTTCGGCATGTTCTTGCCCTTCAACTACATCGTTGTCATGAGCCAGGAGACGGGCGTCTCTGCGAACCTCGTACCGTACCTGCTGCCTATTCTCAATGCTATGAGGTAAGACCTTCCCCTTTCTCACATTAATAGATCTCCCCTCCTGGCTATTCAATGTTATTTTTTATCTTCTCTCACATTCCCCTTTTTTATTTTCTGCCACTAACGAAGTAAACCACAGCATCCCCGGACGTATTCTCCCCGGCTTCGTAGGCGACAAGGTCGGGCGATATAACATGATGGTGGTGATCTCGGCGCTGAGCGGCATTCTCACGCTGGTGCTGTGGATACCGGGCAGCTCCAGCACGGGCGCCATCATCGCGTACGGGGCGCTCTTCGGCTTCACGAGCGGCGGGTACATATCGATGGCGCCGGCGCTGATCGCGCAGATCTCCCCCCTGAGCGAGATCGGCACCCGCATCGGCATCACCTACGTCATCAACGCCGTCGCCGCTCTGGTCGGCAGCCCCATCGGCGGCGCCCTCGTCAGCCGTGCCCGCGGATCCGGCGTCGACTTTGCCACCGGTGGGAACCCGTACCTGGGCCTTCAGCTCTTCTGCGGCATCGTCATGTGCGTCGGCACTGGCTTCTTTTTCCTCGCGCGTTACGTGCAGGTCGGCTTTAAGATCGTTAAAGTCTAGTTGAAGGGACGAATCGACTAGGGACAGATATCACTTCAACTTTCCTCCTGTTCTTCCCGTCGTTTTTCTCGACCTGTCTTTACTTCCGATAGAGAGATGCGGATTTTGCTTTACTAGCTGAGCCGGCAAATGGAAATGGGGATGGACTGGCTTTCTCTTTGGGGGGGGGGGGGGGGGGGGGGGGGGGGGGGGGGGGGGGGGGGGGGGGGGGGGGGGGGGGGGGGTTTTTTTTTGCCCCCCCCCCCCCCCCCCCCCCCTTCTTACGAATGCATATGAAGATGGATTTATGCCTGACTCATCTATATCAATGATTTGGGTCATGACGCATTGGGTCGGAGTTTCAAGGATTATAGACATCAAAAGACCGACAGACATATATTTATTGCACGCTCCTCCTCAGCGGTCGGGTCATACCCAGACTTACTGCAAGTTACTTAGAATTACATATAGATAATAACATACTTGCAGAATGGACGTATCTTGTGCTTCCCTGCAACATATAATCTCATCTTCTGTCGTTGTTCTTAGTTCCTTCCGACTAGCTGGAATGACCTGTATTGCTATTTATCATACATGTGTCCTTACCCACTGCCAAAATGGTCTTTCAACCAGGGCCATTGGCAAACTGGTGCACCTGAATGGTTACTTGGCATAATAGTCTATGTATAGGTAACCGTTCAAAGTTTTGATTATGAACTAAATCTGATTCACACGAAGTAGATGACTACTTACCTTGTATAAAATCCAGACGCCATCTTGGTATTGTTGAGTAGATCACTGGTATGAATCACATGGCATTTTGGGAACCTTTTGTGTTATAATAACATAATCTACCTTAAACCGAGCATCCCTCATAGCTATTAATTCGATGAGAAATGCCCTTTTAGGTACTTTGTAATCTTTTACTTTTCTTGCAAGAAGCCAAGTATATATTCAGCAGTATTTGCTCAACCAGCCCCTTGCAGGTGTATGGACACTAATCAGATGGACACGATAGGCAGCTGTGGTGGAATAGTTCACCGTCGTCAACGGATAGTGATCAGTCAAGATATATGATACAACCCTTATATGCAGAGGATAATTCCAAGTGGTTTCTTAAGTAGTCACCCTATGGCACGAATTGGCATTGGGAAGTATAGGTGCCGTAGCATCTTCAGTAGTCGCCTCGCACATTGCACATCTCCTTCGCGCCTCTCCACTGAGGCCAGCATTACTACTGCCGATATCTCGATAGCTGCGCCATGATGTTCTGAACGTGCTGAGCAGACTCGCCGGAACTAGCAGATCGAGCGCCATGAGGTGGCGGCTGACTAGCCCCGTAGCTGGCCATGTACGTGTTCATACCAGCTGGGGTACCAGGATGAGGGGGCATTGCATGTGTCGTAGGAGGCTGCTGATTTGGCACGCTTCCCATGATCTGTTGTAGGGCGTACGCATTATCGTTTGGGCCAGTTTGGACATTCGCAGGAATGTATGGCGTATTGTTGTATGGCGGTGGTATATGCGAGGGCTGTGTAGGCTGCGCGTATGGAGGAGGATAAGCTGGATAACTGCCGTACGCTGGTTGGCTATTATACAAGGGTTGGCCGTTATACGCCGGATGATGGTTATACGTTGGGTGGCTGCCGTATGGTGGAGTCGTTGCCAGCGCTCCTTTTGCCCGGACCACAAGCTGTGCGGCGATGCTAGGATCAAGATCCTGGTATTGATCGAAACGAACCTTGTCTCTACCAGCGGAGCGGTCGAATACTTGTAAGGGAATCTTGGAGGTCTGCTGCGCTTGGAAGGTAAGCTCAGCAACAGCGTGGACCCCCTCGACAACCTGTCGCTGGATAACGGCATGCTGAGGGAACCGAGGGTTGAGGAACATAACCTCAACCCTTAGGCCGGCGGCAACAAAAGCTCCCTCGACCCAGCTAATAAAATCTCTTGACACCTCATGTAGTAACAAGAACTGGACGTCGGGGACATTAGCCCCGTAACGTCGCGGGATCTCCAGCTCTGCTTCAGATGGGTAAGAATAGTATGGACTAGGGCTTCGCTGCCTATATCCGCCCGAGTCGCGTCTTCCATGATGCAACGGGGAGCGTGAACGCCCATGACGGCTGTTGCGCCTATCATGGTAGCTATGATCGTTGCTGTACGAGTTCTGCTGACGATGGCCATTTCGTCTTGGAGAAGGTTGACGAGTTGGGCGATGATCATCCCGTTTACCCCGACCTCCATCGTGGCGGTCGCTGTCTCGTCTATCTCTTTTGTTTCCACGCTGCTTATCTCCGTTGCCATCCTTCTTCTGAGGACGAGATATCTCAAGATGGACCTTGCGACCTTTTATATCTATTCCTTGCAAACTGTCCAAGGCTGCCTCACCTTCAGCCGCTGTATGATACTGGACAAAGCCGTAAGCTTGCTTGAGAGAGATTTGTGCTAGGTTTCCATAGGGAGCGAAGATGTCGAACACTTCCTTCTTCGAGGCGCGTTCACTGGATAAATTGCCGATGAAAAGTCGAGACCCCTCGGGAAATTTATCCCATCTCGCTTCTGATACATATTTGCGTTCATCTTGTACGAACGACTCCCATTGCTGTGACGCGGTAGTTGCTGGTGGTTGAGCGCCCGTGAAGGTGGGATAAGAGGGATATTGAGTCATAGGCGGGGCATTTACCGCAGCGGATGGAGGGGGCGGCAAGGCGCCATGCGAATTAGATACAGTACCAGGAGCACCAGCAGCGTAGGTAGAACCAGGGGCTAATGAGAAGGTGGATGGCAATGTTGCGGGCGCTGGAATCGCGGGAGCAAAATTCGGCTGATATGCTCGGGCATCCTCTACGGGCACATAGGCTTGGGATGGCTGTTGCGGCACTGGTGGTCTAGGCGGGAGTGAGTTTGAAGGAGTCCCGGGAGCAGTACCCACAGCTTTTGGTGCTGGACCTTGGTTGGCATCTTCCTTAGCTGCATTGGCTGTGATGGTGTCTACCAAAGCCTGTATGTCAATGGGTTGATTGCTGGCACTGATCGACGACCGGTTTTCCTCGATAGCGGTCTGTCTAGGTTGAATGGGTAATGTGGCCATGCCGGCGGGAGGTTCATCTGGGTTTTGCTCCTGTTGTGGGTACTCTTCCTGGGGTTTGGCATGGGTGTCTGAACCTGTCTGGGTAGAATATGATGCTTGTGCATGATCCGAAGAAGAAGAACTGTAAGAGAGATCATGAGAAGGGGCTGCAGCGTCAGAATGATTCGTCAAGGTTTCAGATGCATCAGTATTAGTTGCAGAATCGTTGGCCTTGAACATATTCTGTTGACTGGCAATAGATTCTTCCGCAACCGAGCCGGGGTTTTGCAAGTATCCCTCACTTGTCATTGTTCTTGTGTTCTCATCGTCTGCTCCGCGTTTACCACCAACAGGGCTATAGTCAACGCCCGGATGACTCCGAGCGATGTCCCGGTTCACAGTGTCTTGGTGACCATTGACGACCGTCAAGTGTTTTTGGTCGGGCGATAGAGCTTGCCCAGTGCTAGATATAGAAGCTAGGCTAACATGGTCACCACCCTGATGCGAATCAGGCTGCGACATCGTGGAGAGATTGTCGGCCTGGTCCTGTAATGTGGGCACTATGACGGGTGAAGATGGATGGACCGGTGCGGGAGAGACAGGGGTCAAATTGGCAGAAGCCCAGAAAGTGTTGACCGAATTGTCTGTCATGAAGGTGAGAAGTACAAACAACCTGATAAAAAAACAAAAGTTATAGGAAACTTGGTAAGTATGAGTGCTTCACTGAGTGAAAAGGAGGTGGCTTAGTGGTATCACCCCAAGTAGCCGCAACGCATGCGAGACGTTGAAGATCTGGACAATCGAGAGTAGCGTGAGGTCTGTAGAAGATCACACCTCCAGTCGGACTGGCTACTGTTTTAGGTTGAGAGATATCAGTGGGAGAGGTTAGAAGTGGATGAGCAGAGGCATAATTGGAATCCACATTTAGCCATGAATATTGCAAGAATCGTTGTGAACTTGAACGTGGGGAGGGATAACGCCAATGGAGGCTGGACTGGATCTAGATGTTGTCTGTGAAGACAGGGCGTCGCCAGTTTGAGAAGTAGCGACCTTCTAGCAGGTAGTAGATCTAGGTAGGCAGAGGTAGACGGGGATAGTAGACTGTTTGCTGGGTCACCAGGACGCCTCCCAAGCGGAGACCTTATTGAAATAGTCAATATCAGTTGGTTGGCCTGAAGCTGGAAGATGAGGTGGTCCTGTATCCCTTATCTCCTACAATTAGACATACGAAGCGCTAGACACGGTGGACAGGGGCGTGCCAAAGAAGGAGAAATTGACCTCTGGACTCAATATTACCTACAATGGATGATATTTGAATCTGGGGCGAGGAGGGAAGAAGGCTCGATTCAGGATGAAAAGCGTATCCTATCTCTCGGGCGGCGAAATGTTCTCTGTCCCTAAATTCTGTTGAGGGACAGTTGGTACTTCTTGATTCAAACCAGCTACGAGGACAGAATGAAGACTTAGTACAGGAATTTTTTGGCATAGTCTATGTTTTGCTGTAGACACTTACAGTCTAGGCAAGCTGGAGGTTGACCTTCTCGAATGTTGGGCACAAGGAGTATCGTGAAGATGTTGTTAAGAAGAGCTGTGTGTGGCACTGACTGTTTAGGAGTGAAGATGAGAAAATCCAGAGACTAAGTATTGGGATGATCTAGGTCATCTCCGTCGTACCGGTCGGTATGTTAATGGATTGGGCGATAATGGAGAAGGACTTGGAAATTTGGAATAGATGGGCCTTCAGAAGAGTCACCAGGGGTGCAGCCTTCGTAACATGTAAGGATGGTGGTGAAGAGAAGCTTGTCAATGCGAGGCAGCAATGGGTTTGCGGGATGATTTTACAGCGAAGGTCACTTGTACTGGCGTTTACAAGTTGCTGGTAGAAACAACGAGGGCTTGGGAGTTCCCAAGTCTTCCGTGGTCAATATGTTGCACCCAGAGACACCGTAGGGCTAAAATCAAAGGGGTCCAGAAGATCCAACTATGAATGGATACGCCGTTGAGAGACGTAGATAGGTGAGTCGTTGATCAGGATTGGTCAACGGTCTGGGCGGGACTGGACAGTATGCAGGAAGCACACGGCACCGCAGGCAGGACGGGATGCCTGGTAGTGGGTTTCAATTGGGCTTCGGGCCTGGGCTGCCTGTCTTGACGAAATGTACAAGTAGACTGGATGGTTGAGGTTGTGACGGTGCCAATCGATGGTCGATGGTCAATGGTCAATGGTCAATGGTCAATGATCAATGATAATCACAGCAATAGGTATCAAAGTCCAAGGGGATCTGGACCTTCCACAAAGATGATGTCGTACCTACTGAGTAGGTGTTCTGGAAGTGGGTTGTTTGGCTGTCTAGATATTTCGCTAGATATTTCGCAACTGGTTGCTAACAACTTCGGTATTCTGTATGCGCACGCAAGCAGGGGGGAAGCAGAGAACGTGAGTTTTGATGGTTGGTGGAAACTGGTTGGTGGAAACTGGTTGGTAGAAACTGGTTGGTAGCAATCTAGGTAACTAGCGCAGAGTATTCCAGGTTGTATGTGTTTATGGTTATGTGGTTGTGTTTATGTGCTTATGTGCTTGACGTTTGACAAGCATGGCAAGAGCACTGGATTAGGGGAAGCTGTGTGTGACTGTGACGCTTCAAGGGAGGGGCGTGTTGTGCAGTCACTGCAGTGTCGTAATGCGATGCTTTGCGACGCTTTTGCAATGCGCCCACCTGCGAAACGGGATTCAGAAATCGACAAGGCTGGACAAACGTCCCAAAACTTCTGCGCTGCGGATGGGGGGACGAGAAATGAGAAAAAACCATCTTCTCATCCATGGATTGTTCCGGTCCTTGACCCCTCATTGGACACCCCTGCTGTGGAATAGCGAAGATAGGGCGACTCTGCTGGGATATTACCCCACGTGTGTTACCTAGGCTTGTATGTAGCTTCAATGTTGTATGTATATACATATGTACTTGGAAAGGTACTACCAATCTAGCTACCGGTATACTTAATAAAGTCACGTGAACTTTCTAGGCTACCAGGTAGTCTCAGATTCATGATTGTGCTTCTGTTGGGCGCCACAGAGAATTATATAATCCATGATGCTGATGAGTTAGGTAAACTTTCTTTCCCAGGCAGCCCAGGCACGATTAATATAACCCTTTACGAGTTACCCGCCTTAGATGATGGTTGACGATTTGCCTTACTGAAAATTGCAGTCTCTTGGGCTCTTGGGACATCCTTCTCTTCCATTCTTGAGCCTGCAGCTTCTCCGGAACTCATTGGTCGATTCGCTGTTGGGGCGTAACTGCAACATTCAGTCTGTTAAAGGGGTAGTCTTTATAAACCCTCCCCGGCCACCAAAGTCCAAGAAGAACGCATAGTCCAGCAATGTCTATCATTATAGATGCTACATGCCAAAACTAGGATATTGTTTTGATTGAACGAGCTCGAACTACTGCAGCTGTACGGAAAAAATGATCCGCGCTTTACTCCAGGCACGGCCCCTGCTTGAGACGCCATCTTGGCATCGCATGTGGATTCGCGCACGCCCATTCCAGAACAAGGCGTACGAAAGAGACTTTGACCCAAACGAACTCGCAGAGGCTCGGAAGTGGCGCGATTCTTTTGATGAAAGCAGCCTTCCCAAGGGACAGACGAGCTACTCGCGTTCGAGTGGGCCAGGGGGTCAGCATGTCAATAAGTTCGTTATATACCCGTGAATATGAAAGAAGACATCTTGATGAAACAAACTCAACGAAGGAACACAGGACAGAGAGCAAAGCGACTACATTTTGGACTGTGGGCGAGCTGTCCAGCGGCCTGCCCAGCCTGGTGCGGTCCGCCCTGCGATCTTCTAAGTATTATACGCGGGGGAGCGATTCCATCACCATCCAGGCACAGACGCAGCGCAGCAGGACAGGAAACACCGACGATAACCGCCAGAAGCTCGTAGAAGAGATCCTGGCTATATACAAAGAGCGCGTCCCGGGTGTTACCAGTAACGAAAAGATCCGGAAGCACGAAGCATTGTAAGCACTGTCACAGCCACTTCGAAAATCCCGACAGTGCAACTGCCAGGCCGGCCGACGACCAGTGACTGACGTGACGCAACAGAGAGAAATCTGCTCGTGAAGAAAGGTTGAGATCCAAGAAGCAACACAGCGCTAAAAAGGCGCATCGCAAAGGAAAGGGGTTTGACGACTAGGCATTTCCTGGTATAACACTGATACCGGTGTTGTATTCGTCAGCGTGACAGATTCTAACCGTTTGAAAGCGGTTCAAGTGTACATCCGAATACCTACTTGATGCGTTATCAAGAATCTACTGGCTAGCCCTAGTTTCCTCGTATCTTTACTCTTGAGATCTTCTTGCATGTTTCATGTAAGACAGCAGCCCTAGAGCAGCATGTGTTATACCTATTGAAAATAGTTTAATGGCAAACAAGACAGGGCTGCAGCTGTATCATACAGGCATGCAGGCTGGCAAGCTGGCAGGCTGTGTGCGCCTCCCCGCCATATGCGTGTAGGTAGGTACCTAGGTAGTATGTAGGTATGTATGTTGCGTGTAACAACTTTAGATACTTAGTAAGTTAGGTAGAGGCCCACAGGGGCACAGACCCCCACACGATAACCCTCCGGGCCGCCCCTCAATCGGTGAAGAAAAAACATTTGAAAGAGAGCGGGGCACTTCCATAATTCCATTGGCACTGGCATTTCGCACTTCGATAGGTCCGCCCAATGAGGATGGGGAACAGTCTGAACAGACAATGGTAAATGGGGGGACCCTCGACCGTTTCAAGACGGCCTGGCACCCTGGACTACTAAGTTCGCTAATAAAGCCACTGAAGCCACTAAGCCAATCCTGGACGGCCAGACCTCGACCCAAGCCGACCCAACCGGACCCAACCAAGCAAGGCTTGACATGGCATCCTGGATCCTGGGCATCCACCGACACCCACTGACATCTCAAGTTCTTAACCGCCACGGGCGAGACTTATGCGGCTGACGATCCCCACGCAAGGCCACGACGTTAAACGAACTACATGCGTCAAAGTCAAGCCAGAAGCACATCTTTAAGCATTTCTAGACACTACACACAGAAGACAAGACACACACCAGACACACAGAAGACTTATAGAAGACACACTCTGCTCCCCCCTTTTCCCAACTGTCGACACGCGCAAGTCGGGCATGAGCCATCGGTGTTTCCCTCTTTCTGGTTCACGGCGATTATACGACGATCATACCCCATAGTCCGCGTCTACTGAGGAGCAACTTCAATATAATAATAAAAGGTCCATTGCGGGATTCGGTAGTATCGAAATTTCCAGAGCGCCGGGCGCATCATCAAGATAATATACGTATCCAACCTACCGACCAGGTAGCCTGCGATCTTACCACACATCGCATTCGGGACCCGAGTCGGCCTTACACGCATACACGCTAGACAGCCCATCATGAACGCTACGGCCAACGCTGCGAGCAATGGCTCACCCGGCCGTCCGAATCCCCAGATCCAGCCCTGTCGGTACAAGGTGGGCAAGACGCTGGGCGCGGGGTCATACTCGGTCGTCAAGGAGTGCGTGCATATTGATACGGGTCGCTACTATGCAGCCAAGGTGATAAACAAGAGACTGATGGCTGGGCGGGAACATATGGTGCGTCTGCTTTCCCTTCTTTCTTCTATATGCATACCTTAGATTACTTGCTCCTCTATGGGACGGGTGAACGACCGACCAACTAGCTAATCTATCTATCTGTCTACAGGTGCGCAATGAGATCGCGGTGTTGAAGAAGGTCTCTATGGGACACCAGAACATACTCACGCTCGCCGACTACTTCGAGACGATGAACAACCTGTACCTCGTGACGGACCTCGCGCTCGGCGGTGAACTCTTCGACCGGATCTGCCGCAAGGGGTCGTACTACGAGTCGGACGCGGCAGACCTGATCCGGGCGACGCTCTCGGCCGTGGCCTACCTGCACGACCACGGCATCGTACACCGCGACCTCAAGCCCGAGAACCTGCTATTCCGCACGCCCGAGGACAACGCCGACCTGCTAATCGCCGATTTCGGCCTGTCGCGCATCATGGACGAGGAGCAGTTCCACGTGCTGACCACCACCTGCGGCACCCCGGGCTACATGGCCCCCGAGATCTTCAAGAAGACCGGCCACGGCAAGCCCGTCGACATCTGGGCCATGGGCGTCATCACCTATTTCCTCCTGTGCGGCTACACGCCCTTCGACCGCGACACCGACTTCGAGGAGATGCAGGCCATCCTCAACGCCGACTACAGCTTTCAGCCGGCCGACTACTGGCGCGGCGTCAGCGACCACGCCAAGGACTTCATTCGCCGCTGCCTGACCGTCGACCCCAACCGGCGCATGACCGCCCACGAGGCCCTGTCGCACGCCTTCGTCGCCCCATGGAATCTGAACGGCGGCGTGGGTGGCGTGGCTGCCGCCGCGGCCTCCGACGACCCCGCTGTCGCCGCCGCCGCGAAGCAGCAGCAACAGCAGCAAACCAACCTGCTGCCTACCGTCAAGAAGAACTTCAACGCCCGCAAAACCCTGCACGCCGCCATCGATACCGTGCGCGCCATCAACAAGCTGCGCGAGGCCCAGAACCAGACCCACCTCATGGATGGCCAGCGCTCCGTGGAGCCATCCCGTGGCGCCCCGCCCTCGTCCAAGGGAAACAAGGACAGCGGCGTCGCGCTTGGGAGCAATAACAATAACGCCAGCAGCAACGGCAACGGAAACAGCAACAATGGAAACGTAAACGGAAACGACTCGGGATATTCGTCCAGCGTTCGCGATAGTGCTGGCGACGTCGAGATGGGTGGCACAAGCGTACCTCCAAGCCTGCGCCCCGGCGGACCGGGGAATCGAGTTGTCGAGACGTCGAAGGGGTTATGGCAGGCTAGTCAGGGGCGGCGATGAGGGGACAACGGCGGGCGGGCGAACGAGCGAGCGAGCGAGCGACATCTGGCTATCGACTAAACAACCAGCCTCCCAGCCAACCAATCAATCAGGTATCCTCCCGAGAGAAGAAGTGATGGGGAAGAGAAGAAAGGGTACAGCAACGGCAGCGGCAACAGCTTGCTTATAGAATTACAGCGTCAGAGCGTCTACTTTGAACATGCGAAGCATAAGTACCTCCCTATGACGCGATCTAATCGTCAGGGACTTAACTTTATTTTCCGAGCTAACAATTCTGCTTGCTCCCGACGTGTCCTTGCCCCGAAAACCAGAATGTTGTTAGTACCTAGCGCACCCATTACAACCATCGCCATGAATCATCGGCATCGACCAATCAATCAATCATCGTTCATCCGACCTGGGGTGCGGAAGGATGATATTGAACGAAAAGCGGGATCAGCGAGATATCAGCACCCTGAATTAGATTCTACTACCACCCACGCATGGGACAGACTGGGCATAGCGGACGGCATTGTTTTTCTTCTTCTTCCAATTTCCCAGGTATGAATGATGTATGGGACGTATCCCGAGCTTGAAAGTTTGGAATATCAAAGCGAGGTTCGAAATGACTACATCGCATCATAATTTGTCGGGAAACCAATGATCGACATGAACGAATGAAATGAGATGCGATGGGACGGCATGGGGTGAGGAGGTAAGGAAAGGATAGTTCGATGAATTGATCTGAACGAGAACGGTGTGTTGTTAACTGTACATATTTCACGTACGAAGACACGGGAAGATACCTCACCTGCTTACAAAATGAGGGCGAGCTCGACAGGTATGACTGATCCGATCTTGAAATGAGGCAGCAAGCCCGGTGTTGCCTTGACAGCCGTGCCACTTCTTTCTACCATCGATGTCCCATTCCAATCACTAATGGTGCCCATGTAAACTTAAACAGTGCAGGTGATGAGCTTTCGGTCCCTGCAATGCAAGCCTGGTAGGTTCTTTCCTAATAGTCTTCTTCCGACGTGATGCGCCAGTCTGTAGCCATGTTAAATGTGAATACAAATAGTATGCGTGGATTTCTACCCCTGTCTTTCGAGCCTTGAAAATTCGAAGAGTACTAAACAAAATCTGTATGATACATGAAAGTCACGGCTTTATACTTGCGAGAGAGAAGGGAGAGAAGTTATCGGATCCGATGGGATATCTCAAAAACCACGTCGTCAGTCTGTCCATCCACCCATCCGGGCCCTCCCGCACCATACATACCTCTGACTACGGCTCTGACAGGCCTTTCCCGACGAGGTGGTGATCTACGGGCCTCTCGGAATCATCGGATGACAAACCGGAACATATGAATATTTCGGGCCGTTATTATATCCCGAATTGGTGGGCCGAAGCCGTAATAATTCCTCCGCTGCACATAGGTTTTCATGATTACCATGGTACACATGCAGAACTCCTTGTCCGCTCAAGATACTCTCGCCGAATATTTTGTTTTGCAGCAGTGGGAAGGGCAGGGCGTTGTCGATACTTTTAACAAACATGATCACACCATAGGCCCAGATGCGTGTCAGGCAGACAGTTTCTTTCAGGCTAAGCTTTATGGCAAGTCTAGATCAGCGTTGGGACGGAGTCATTGCCAAGGCCCGATCCATGTTATACCCGTCGTTCTTCGTGAACGTCATCCGAAGCATCCGTAATCTACATAGTCAATTCTATCGTGCCCATTGGATGGTATATCCCACCTCCTTGTCAGTTTGAGTTGTCACAGTGGTTCCGGGGCCAATAAAACACGCGAAATATAAGCTCACCCTTGCCTATAGGGACTAGACCTGTGATTCTCCCGTAAGATGGAAATGTAAAATACGAATGCCTCTCGTTGAATATACGAAGAGAGATATGCGATAACGACGAGGTCCAATTCAAGCTGCACTCCGATGCTATTCATAAGATATCGTGGCTGGTCAGTTTCATTGAGATACGAGATCGTACACAAAATGTATACCTACTGGCAAAATCAGCATTTCTGAGGATAAACTTTATTTTAGACGCACATATTGCTTAGATGATTACTATGTATAATGATCTAGTACCACTGAAGCTCACGGGGTCTATTACGGCAAGAGAGCCCTGGACTCGGTATAGATCAAAGTCATTAGGATCTTATTACTAAACTACCGGAGGGCCCGGAGAATTTGTAAGAAGTGCATGGGAATAGGCGGCGACCATAATATAATAGTAGCTACTATGTTATGAAGATCCAATTGTACCCGGTATATATACTATCACGGAGATTTTCCAAAGATGGGTACGCAGACCCATGAAAAGCCCGAACCCGAGGTCAAACAGAGAGCGGAAAGCTTCCTCGCTGTCACGTTGGAAAACTACGATCATTAGCGTGAAGCTATTCAGAGCAGAATCCTGTGACCTCCTTCAACTCCCGCACACTAAGTGCCTTGCAGCCCACATTTGAACTTACACTGGCCAATAATTCCCATCCGGACACACGGGTTTTGCATGAAGACATATTCCGAAGCTCCCGGCTGCCGCATACCTATGCCATGCTTCGACCATTCCACGACGCATGATTTTGCTTGTAGTGGCGGAACGGGGCGGTTTAGAGGCAGGAGAGATACGAGTAGAAAGGGAATAGAAGGAATAGTAGACCACAGAATGAAAAAGAAACAGGCTTGTCGCCGGTCTATCCGCCGAGTCTGCATTCGTCTGGCCACTGGAATTTCAAATATCAAGTGACACGATGTTCCCCTATATTCTGCTGATTTCCCATGTGCTGGTCCTTCATATTGACGTGCGGCTCATCTTGCTGTGACGAAATATTACGCTTTGAACCAAAGCTGTCGGAACGGGAGCCGCCGTGAGGTAGGACGTCGATCCGGAGAATAGGGGTTCGCTTATAATCGACATGCAGAAGCTTAATTATACGCTGCTCAACCTTGCAGTACTCGGCCTTTCTGTCTCGAACTTTGTTTCCTCTCACTTGACGTCTCACTTGTCGAGACTGAACTTGGGTCGGATTCCCGAGGTCTTCTCATATCGGAGGCTCGAGAAGAGCCCGGAGGCGCCACTGTCCGCAGAGGAAGATGTCACAACCCTTAAGACCTCCTTTTCCATCGAAGAATCTCTCCGGCGGCTAAGGAGACGCAAATGGAGTATATTCGATATACAATATGTCGCCCTAGCGAGTCTCACTGTCGTTTGCTTGTGGATGATTGAACCCGCAGCCCCTATCCTGAAGACGGCTGCCTTCCTAGGCTATATGCTGCTGCTTTTCATGCCTGTGACGAGCCAGTTCTTTTTACCCTCATGGCCGATATGGGCTTACCTCCTTTTCTTTTTCTCCAGCCGGTATGTACCCCTGAGCGAAGCCTTTTGACCCCCTAAAATTAACACTGGTCATCTATCATATGCACACTCAAGATTACACACAGTAGTGCTAACCAGACCCAACCCACCTCCAGCTTCGTCCCCTACGACATCCGACCGCTCGTCTCCGTAAAGGTGCTCCCAGCCCTTGAGGACATCTTGTACGGAGCAGACCTCTCGAACATCCTATCCGAGTATACGCACCCGGTGCTCGATGTGCTGGCCTGGTTCCCGTACGGGATCGGGCACTTCGGCCTGCCGGCGATCACCTCGGCGCTGCTCTTCCTGTTCGCGGCGCCGGGCACCGCGCCGCGGTTCGCGCGGTCGTTTGGGTGGATGAGCATCGCGGGCGTGGCGCTGCAGCTGCTGTTCCCCTGCACGCCGCCCTGGTACGAGAAGGTGCACGGGCTGGCGGAGCCGGCCGCGTACGGCATGGCCGGGTCGCCGGCGGGATTGGCGCGCATCGACGCCCTCCTCGGCCTCGACCTGTACACGACCAGCTTCACGACGGCGCCCGTGCCCTTCGGCGCCTTCCCGTCCCTGCACGCGGCCGACGCCGCCCTCGAGGCTATGTTCCTTGGCCACTGCTTCCCGCGCCTGCGGGGTTTCTGCGCCTTCTACGTCGCCTGGCTGTGCTGGGCTACCATGTACTTGAACCACCACTACGCTGTCGACCTTGTGGGCGGCATCGCTATCGCCGCCGCCATCTTCTGGACCGTGAGGGCTAGGTGGCTGCCGCTCCAGCTGCCTGACAAAGCGCACCGATGGGAATACGCCGCTGGCGCTGGTGAGGGTGGCATGGGCCCCTTGAGAAAGGGAGTCGATGAGGAAATGGGATTGCGAAGAAGGGATAGTGATCTGGATTCAGACCACTCTGCTTCGAGTGCTAGCACGCTCTGCGGTAGCCCGCTGACCCCGACTGGTGAAAACCAATGGACACGGGATTCGGCATCCTCAAAGCGCAGCTCTTAGCTTGAATTATGAATTCAGGGGTTCAATGGGGAGGGACGGTCGGTACGCGTTGCCATACCAATATCGTGCATTAGAAACTGCCAATTATCGGGGTGTACTGTGGAAATCTACGTGTAATGATCAGTAATCTGCTGCGAATGGACAACATCTTTGGCATGGTCCCAGTGAGGGCGAAGGGTGAACATTAGAGCGAAAGCAATTTGAATCTGATTTGTCCATTATCACTCGGTACCATTTTGATTTCTCAGCCCCCAGTTTTATACTCTCCCCAGTGAACAGAAACATCGACCTTTTGAGATTGTCGCTGTACGAAGCAAGTAAATGTGGGTTGCACAAAATGAATGCCTAATAACTGGCAATGGCGGCAAGATATCTACAAGAGCTTCAGTCAAATCTAGTCAGGAGTTGGGCTTCACTTGCCCCTTAGAAGCAACCACCCTTTATGGTTAGGAACGACGAAGAAATCTTTCGCTGCGTATACTACTATCTTCTGAAATAGATTGGAGACGATATCACCTGTTCCACAATATAGCAAGCCAGTAGCAATGACGTTGCATGTGTAGAACATCATCATATCGCCATGCTTACTGATCAGCTATAAGACGATGAAGTGAAGTCAAACTATAACCAATGTATTCCTAAAGCTAGTAGTTAGGTCTTCGGGTTGTGGCCTGAAAGCAGTAGCACAGGGTCCTGGTGAAATAATGGAATGCTCCAAAGACCCGTCTACTGGTGCGTTCTATATTTATGTGATGTAATGAATTTTATCCATATGCAACAAATCTTGACCCCAGAGCTTCACGAGGGCAGCATTCAAACATGTACGCATTATAAATCATCTGGGCCGTTCCCCCTTAGACGTTGTCCCTTGTAATCGGCACTGAGGCGGACGCGGCCGTGCCGGACAGCACACACTCTCGGCTTTACCGGGATTTGTAAGGGGCTTATCTGCATGGGATATGATGGTAAGCTACCTACCTAATTACCTATGAAAAATGTGCACATGCAAACCAGCATCGAGAAGAGGGCATAGATTGTAATTAATAATCCAATGACGCTGAGCTCGCCATACCCCTCCTAGATCACGACATCGTTCATGCCACGAATATGGACTATAAACCAGCCGCGGAATCCGCAAGTAGGCGGGGTCGTAATTGGGAGGTTGACGGTATATTCCACCTGGTACTGGACCGTTGGTGACCAAGTGAGTGACTAGACGACTGCTTATACAGAAAAGATCGCAATAAAGTCAAGTCCATCCCTCCACGATGACGTCGGAAACGAAGAAGCAGCTACACCTCGGCGCCTTCATGCGCCCGGTGAGTCTCCACACGGGAGCCTGGCGGTACCCGGGGTCGTACCCGGACGCCAACTTCAACGCGCAGCACCTCCGGACGTTCATCCGGAAGCTGGAGGCGGCCAAGTTCGACGCCTTCTTCATGGCGGACCACCTGGCGGTGCTGAACATGCCGGTGGAGGCGCTGCGGCGCAGCCACACGGTGACGTCGTTCGAGCCCTTCACGCTGCTGTCGTACCTGGCGGCGTCGACGGACCGCATCGGGCTCGTGGCCACGGCCTCGACCACGTACGACCACGCGTACCACGTGGCGCGGCGGTTCGCGTCGCTCGACCACCTCAGCGCCGGCCGCGCCGGCTGGAACATCGTGACGACGGCGAACCCGGAGAGCGCGCGCAACTTCGGCCAGGACGAGCACCGCGAGCACGGCGAGCGGTACGCGCGCGCGCGCGAGTTCTACGACGTCGTCACGGGCCTGTGGGACAGCTTCGCCGACGACGCCTTCACGCGCGACGTCGCGACCGGCGCCTTCTTCGACCCGGACCGCATGCACGTGCTGGACCACCGCGGCGCGACCGACCCCGAGCTCAGCGTGCGCGGGCCCCTGAACATCGCGCGGCCCCCACAGGGCTGGCCCGTCATCGTGCAGGCGGGGCAGTCGGAGCCCGGCCGGCAGCTGGCCGCCGAGACCGCCGAGGTGGTGTTCTGCGCGCCGCGCGATCTCGAGGCCGGCAAGGCCTTCTTCGCGGATGTGAAGGCGAGGGCGAAGGCGGCGGGGCGCGATCCCAGCAGCGTGAAGATCCTGCCGGCGGCGCTGGTGCTGGTGGGGGACTCGGCCGAGGACGCGCAGGCGAGGCGGCTGAAGCTCGATAGTCTGGTTAGCTACGAGAGCTCGATCGCGTCGCTGTCGATTGCGCTCGGGACCGATGCCTCGGGCTTCGATCCCGACGCGCCCCTGCCGGCTGACATCCCCGAGACCAACGCGAGCAAGTCGGGCCGCGAGGGCGTGCTGCGCCTGGCGGCGGCGGAGGGGCTGACGGTGCGGCAGCTGGCGCAGCGGCTCGGGGGCTACGGCGGGCTGGCTTTCGTCGGCACGGCTGAGAGCATCGCCGACGAGATGGAGAAGTGGCTCGTCGAGGAAGGGTCCGATGGTTTCAACGTGAATTTCCCCTACCTGCCACAGGGCCTGGATGACCTGGTCGAGAAGCTGATACCCGAGCTGCAACGACGGGGCATCTTTCGCAAGGACTACGAGGGCACAACCCTGCGGGATCACCTCGGGCTCAAGCGGCCCGAGAATAGATTCTTTCCCGAGAGTTGAAAAAGAAAAAAGTCTGACGATGCTTGGCTATCGGAATATATATATTGGGTTGTTACACAGGGATGATGTTTGTATAAGTTTAGCGTTCGTCTCTTGGCTTAGCTCTTGGCATGATTATATTCGAGTGTTGACATCACTCCGGTTTATATGATTACTTATATCTGGTGCCTCATGCCCAACACCTACGACAATCCTTAGCCTAAGGTCGGGACCGCATATGTTTGGAATACGTAACGAGACGATGTCTCATACGATGACCGAGGACTTTAAGACCGACATCATGTGGGACCAATGAAAGCCCAGCCAGCCCTTCCCTGTCTTCCATGAGGCTGAAGGGCTTACCAATAGATCCAGATCTTGCAGGACAACGCGTGCGTAATAGATCCGCTAGCCATGCAGTTCATGCTATGATTTTACAATTACTAATCTCAATTCTTAATCTCTTCAGCTTGGTAGAACTATCGAGCAGGCGAGTTCAAGCGGTGACGCTGTTGAGAAAGATGTAGTATACGTATGTGAGAATGTAGTGGTTGGTGATGGGGTATATATGTAGGGGGTTTCAAGCTGTGTTACGACGATGGTATGCAGTGAGAGATAATCGTTCCGTTTTGCTGCCTCCAACCCTCAAGATCGGTCGACGACAGGTCCTTCATACTTAGATTCTGGTTGGCCTTTCTGAGATTAGGCCCACGATTCGAAGGCTATACTCATAAACTTGTGATACCCACCACAAAGCCAGACATACCTTTGAACGAATCCGGATTACAATCTCTCTTCTGGGCTGTCTTGCACCATGGAGATCGGCATTGGTTGGACGCCCAACATTGTTATGTTCCTGATGGGTGCAGCCTTCACAACAGCAGTCCTCTTTCTGACTGGCCGGTGTGCTAGGAACCCCGAGCACGTCCTCATCCCATGCAAAGACACATTTGAGGCGACCAGGGCGACGCTCGAGAAGACCATCCCTCCCCTGGACTATGCCTACCGCGAGCCCCTCCAATCCGGCAACCGCAAGGCCGCCCTCGGGGCTCTGAGGGCACTCCCACGTTTCAACAACTTCACCAAAGAGCCCCGAGACTTCGGCAAACTGCTGGACGTCATAGGAAAACACGGAGTCAAGGCGGTCCAATATCAAATCGGGAACCCACTGACGGCGACCACTATGGCAAAATACCAAGTCGAGGCGGGACTGTTCCTGCCAGTCACCGTGTTATTGAGCGTGGACGCAGGTGGCTTGGTGGCGTTCAAGTATGTCAGGCCGAGGAGTCTGATGAGCCAGTTCAAGCATCGGGCTTTATACGAGGCAGCTACCCAGCTTGACCGCGACCTGTTAGATATGCTATCGCAAATAGCAGGCTGGGATAGGCCTGGCCAGTGGAATGACAAGACGAAGAGTCGTTCATGAGGATAGAGAACCAACGAAGTTATAACGTCACTTCCTGATGGTTGGCCGTTACGGACTAGTTGACCGCGCGCCGTTTTGAGGATACGAGAGTCAGAGACGCCACATCCTGAATCACAATGCGGGATCAAGCTGGGGGTTTCTGGGTTCATCAGTGCCGCAAGAGTTAGGGGAGAGTTGTACGGGTTCTAGAGGCGTCGGAGTTGTGGAACAGATAGACAAATAGTTAGAGTTGCTCGTGTGGAGAGTTTGCACACCTTACAGCGGGGATTTATGAATGAAAAGCCCTACTGGGTACAGCTATCCATTCATCATTGTTTGTATAAGTCAATGTAAGACGAGACGTAATCATCACGATCGTGATGGGGCGACGGCGGGTTAGGGCTAATGACGTATTTTCAAGGGGTATTAGCATAGCATAAATACATGTAGGAACACTCACCTACTATAGATGGGACGATGAATCGGATGCCAATTAAGGGGTAATAAGTTAGCGGTAACAAGTTAGCGGTAGTATTATCATGTAAGATTGTCATGTATCATGGCATCATGGCATCATTGGCAAATGCTACCAATCCTTCAGCGGCATATACGTGAGAGGCGTGAACCATAATACCACCTATAGGCAACGTAGGCACTTACCTACTTAGGTGATGCTATAGTAGTACATCAACACCTAGGAATGAATCGGGAAACCCGAGGATCCGGGGAAGGCATGGGGATCATTACCAATCTAAGAGCCAAGGCCACTTGCATGCTAAGATGCTGTATGCAATCGGGCTGCTCGGGATAGGGGAGACATTGAGGGTTTGATTTAAGTGCAGCTGTACATAGAGGCCCCCCATCAGATGCGCTCCAGCAGCATAGATAGCCCTTACGTCACACTTGCTGTTCTCGGAGAATTAGGGGTCTTCACTCACCTCCATCACAGGCGAGGGACCTACTGTAGAGTGCCAGAATGCGGGGTTGACTATGCCCCGATCGATCGTACTACGCACAACCCAGACAACCTACCCAGCCAACCCCACCACGGCCCACTACAGTTTAGTACCACAGGTCCACACGGTCCACACCCCATTAAAGGTCATATGGACGCTGCTTATTGGCTCGTTCAAACAGGCGAACTAGATTCAACCAATAGCTCAATCGACCCCCTGGCACCTTCGTCCGCACTAACCAAGCTAACCTTAAGTACGGTTGGGCGATTACCGGGTCGATTACCTGGCGCCACTAGAAATCCAGCACGACGACGACATTCGGCAGGCTGCAACCACTGGCTACAACCACTGGCTACAACCTTCCCGGCCTTGGGATTCGCGTGGTTTGCGTAGATTGCATATCCTCTGCATATCCTCCGCATATCCAGGCTGGCTGACTGACAGCCGTTTTGTACGCATACTACACACCCTACGCACACTACTTCCCCCAAGTCGTTGTGATCGTCGTCGCTATAGTCCATCCTCGTACGACAGTTCTGCCGAGCTGCTGCTTGCAAGAGTCAAGAGCCCCGTCACCGTCCCGGTACGCAGTCACCCACTCGCTCACTCGGGATACACACCAGATACGCGATACATATTTAGAGGTAAAAGGACCCCCATTTTCCTGAGTAAACGGGAATCACTATTACCCTCACCATACCCCCTTTCCCTTCGTCACTTACCCCTGACCAATCTACGTTCATGTCTGAGTACCTACTTGCCTAACATCACATACATATAGTCTGAGTCTATCACACACGTATGCACACAGTTGTATTATAATATTCAAAATCAGTAATAGGTACTTTTGTCTACCAACATTAAAAATATTTACACCAACCCCTTTTCTTCTTCCTTTCAAGAATGCAGGCCCTCAACATGGAAGTTCCGCAGATATTCATCCCGTTTAGCCCGATGGTGGGTGGGAAAGACAGCCCCAAGATGTCGGATCCGAAGGAGCGGTTCTTCCGCCATTTTCAAGCGGATGTCACCAGTAAGCTTCCCCAGGGCTCTTCTGTTTCTTGTCGTCTTGAAAGGAGCTCAAGGTCCAATATATATACATATATCTATGTGCATGATGCTCACCAGAGACCAACAGTTATCCAAGATCAGATCAACGATCTGGCGACCATTTCGGCCGTCAACGGAGAGCGCAAAGACTGCACTGACACGATCTTAGCGGGCATCTCCCGGCTGAACAGTGAGGTCATTGATGCCGGGGATTACATCCCCGCGTACGACCAGCGAGCCTACTCTCAGGTAGGTGCCCTTACACCACCGCCATCCATCCACCTCCGGATGGACTGGCTTTCCTACAGTTTTCTCTTTTCCCTTCTTCCCCCCTCTAATACAGATAGAACAGGCGATCAAGGGCCTCACCGAAAAGCTGAACGAGACGACGGGTAAATTCAAACCGAAGTCGCGGTTCCAGTTTAAGCCCCGAACCCAGAAGCCTGCTGCCACTACAGAGCAGCCGGCCGCGGATCCGCGGTTGTATAATTTCTCTAGCGCCAACCAGCAGAATCTAGCGAGTCCAACGGCGTCGTCTACAGCAGAAGATGACGCCACACAGAAACAGCAGCAACCATCGAAGGACTACAACGAGGAGCTCCGAGCCGACGCATCGCCAGCCTGGGTAGTGCGGCGGCCGAGCTTCAGCCAAGCGAAGAGCATCGCGCTGCGCGAGCACGCCGGCCTGCGCATCGCACTACCGGCGAGCGCCACCTCCACCTCCTCATCCTCAATGGCAATAGCCAGCCTATCGGACCTAGACCGGTGCGTGGTGGACATGACGGCGCCGACGGCGGCGCGGCCGCTCGCGGCGCTGGCCCTGAAGAACGTGCGCCGCAGCCTCGTGGTGGCGGGCCGCGTCGACGGCGCCGTGCACGTGACGGGCGTCTCGGACGCGGCCGTCGTCGTGGTCGCGCGCCAGGTCCGCATCCACGAGTGCCGCGGCGTCGACGTCTACCTGCGCTGCGCGAGCCACCCCATCATCGAGGACTGCGAAGGCATGCGGTTCGCGCCCGTGCCGGCGGCGTATCAGGTAAGCAAGCGGGGACGAATCCACCCCCATTTTTGCACCGGGAGAAGGCGAAGAAGAAAAAGGGGGGGTTAAACGAGGATCTTCCCTTGCCATCCATTTCAGTTCATGTCTAACAGATCATCTTTAATAGTTACCCGATGACGAACAGTCGCAGAAAGCTTCGGACCAGTGGGACCAGGTCGACGACTTCAAGTGGCTGAAGAGCGAGCCGTCGCCCAACTGGTGCGTGCTTCCCGAGAACAAGCGCATTCCGGAGACGGTTTGGAGGGATGTCCTCGCCGGGAGCGGGGTTGAGGATGCCGGCGGGGACGGGAATGCCGACGCTAGCAGCAGCAACAGCAGTGCGGAGGAGATCTTGCGGAAGGTCGGAGTCCTCGGTCGTGATGGTGCCTGAGCACAAATATCCGAATCCGAGCGAGGACGTAGCCCCTTGGCGTACATATCGATCTGGGCTTGTCGCCCCCGTTGCTTCCATCATTACATGCAATCGCGGTGTTTGGGAGTTTTTGTAGTGAGAAAATGGGTGTGTTTTTGGGGGCATATCGATCAGCATGGAGCAGACAAAGAAAGGGCAGTGTAAACATTGCAATGTATAGTAATGTGTGGTAGTCGGGTATATTTCTTGTAATAGCGGCATAACATCACAATGCAATTTCCCCTTAAAAACATCTCCTCCTCGTCAACTCAGGAGAACTGTCGTTGCAAACGCCAAACTCCAATGCATGCTTGCCGTGTAATGTGCCCGCCCTCTCGGCCCCACTCTTGTAGTATGTCA
>JAKJXP020000013.1:239536-462652 GCA_022225965.2 Diatrype stigma | reverse complement strand
GGCCCCCCCCCCCCCCCCCCCCCCCCCCCCCATCTCCCGCTCATATCCGTGCCTGCTTAGTACAAATCGCGACTTATATCATCAAAACATCACCACCACCACCATCACAACATCCTACTATCCCCCTCCTGGTCCTGGTCCCGTTCCCTATCCCTCCCATCCCGCCCCAGCGACGTCTCGGCGGCGAACCTCACGCCGACATCGCGCAGGCGCGCCAGCACCTCGCGCTGCTTGGCCAGCCGCGCCTCCAGCGCCGCCATCTCGGCCCGCTGGTCCGCGATGGCCCGGCCTAGGTCCGGCAGCGTCGCGATCTGTGCCCGCGCCCGCTGGAACCGGTGCTTGAGCGCGTCCGCTGCCGCCGGGATCTCCTTCAGCGTCAGCTCCTCGGCCACATCTTTCTGCGGATCGCCCGTCCCACCACCAGGTGTTTGGGTTTGAGTTTGTTGTGAATGTGGTGGTGGGTGTTGTTGGGAGGGCGGCTGGGAAGGTGTTGGTGCGGTGGCGGTGGCGGTGGCGGAGGCGGAGGGCGTTGCGCCGGGCAGGTTCGAGGAGGCGCCTGTCCCGGGCCCGGCTGTGGAAGAGGTGGTTGTCGTGGTGGTCTGGGGCGTTCGGAGCTGCGAGAGCAGGTGCGCGACCTCTGTTATAGTGTCCAGTGAGCTCGGGTTCAGGCCCGGCGGCATGGCGAGCGTGCTGTTGCTGCGAGGGTTTGCGGAGGTCATTTTGTTGTTGTTCTTTATTGGGTAGGTAGGTAGGTGCTTAGGTCGCAAAGGGGTATAGGGGTATATGTATGGAGGTAGTTCGCAACGAACAAACAGCGTCGGTCGATGTTACGATCTTCTGTAGATTGAGTTGCGATGGTGTGCGCAATGGCCAATTGTCTACGCTCCAGCTGCGTGTTCGTTTCAGTTTCCAGTGCCGCGCTGCTGATTACAACAAGTTGAATGGATGTAGTTGTAGTTGCAGTCCTTTCGCGAAAGACGGATCTGGATTTCTGAGACCGGGAACCTTCAGCGACTGCTTGAGAGCTGCGGCGCGTGGCTGCGGCGCGTGGCTGTTACGGTTATAGAGGGTAGGTATGTATGTACAGTGGTTATCGCTATCAAAGCCTTGGCGAGGCCTGGTTGGCGGGGCATGCCGATTGTTGGAAGTGGGATGTTTAACCTCTGACGTCAACTTGGTTAACTAGATGCGCGAATAACGGGCTTCCTTCCCAATCGTCGCCCTGGTCAGTTAATGAATAGCGCTCTGTGCTTTCTGGGCTACTTAGACTTGGCTATTATGTAAAACCAATTTTTCAAGTATGATCTTTCTATATCAAACGTTTCCCAGCTATACAGATGTCCAAGATTCTTAATGAAATGGGTGTATGTATGTCTTGAGACTATTACCTACCGACTTACTTGGCGATGAAAATGCTGTGGTCGCTATCTCGATGAGGGGCAACCGTGGGGTTCCCAAGTCAATAGAGGGGCACGAATGCTCAATTGGCGGGTGAAAAGGCTTGATAGGGAAAGTCCAGTCGCGTCAATTCTTACAACTATTTCTAAACTGTTTCTATGCATTCCCCGACGGACGTATAATGTAGAACGTATAATTAAGCATCTGAATCAGGGGTGTCATACAAACTGATAAGTGTAGGCAAGGTAAATCACCCCGTATCAATGAGAAATTCGTCTAGCTATGGTTGTATGATCCGTCGCATAATCAGCTGAGGGAAGTCGTGGTCGGTGGTCTGACCGGCTGCATTACGGAGTAGTTTTTTTCTCTCTTTCCGTTCGTTTCAGTTCATAACCCCGCCAACTCAACCTTTTTCCTCAACACCCTCAACTTGCTCCTAATAAGTACCAACGTGAATAATCAAGACTAAGAACTGAGATACTCAAATAATACTTTTACAATGCCTACTCCTGACCACAAGGCCTGCTTGATCGTCATTGACGGCTGGGGCATTCCCGGTGCCGACTCCCCTAAAAATGGCGATGCGATCACCAATGCCAACACCCCCGTGATGGACGAGTTGTCCAAGAGCCCCACTGGATACACCGAGTTGGAAGCTTCCTCGCTCGCTGTCGGTCTGCCTGAGGGTCTCATGGGCAACTCGGAAGTCGGCCACTTGAATATCGGTGCCGGCCGAGTCGTATGGCAAGATGTTGTCCGAATCGACCTGACTATCAAGAAGAACGAGTTTGCCAACACGCCAATCATCAAGAAGACGCTGGAGGCTGCCAAGAACGGCAATGGAAGACTTCACCTCTGCGGTCTGGTCTCCCACGGTGGCGTTGTATGTTTTTGGTCTATCTACCTTGTTGAAACCTTCTCACTGACAATGTACTCCAGCACTCGAAGCAAGAACACCTCTACGCCCTCCTCAAGGCCGCGAAGGCCGCTGGCATCCCGAAAGTTTTCATCCACTTCTTCGGCGACGGGCGGGATACCGACCCCAAATCAGGCGCTGGCTACATGGAAGAGTTAATCGGCAGGACTAAGGAAATAGGCATTGGCGAGATCGCGACCGTGGTGGGCCGATACTTCGCCATGGACCGGGATAAGCGATGGGAGCGGGTTGAGCTCGCCCTGAAGGGCATGGTCCTCGGCGAGGGCGAGGAGAGCTCTGACCCCGTCCAGACGATCAAGGAACGGTACGAGAAGGGCGAGAACGACGAGTTCTTGAAGCCCATCATTGTGGGCGGCAAGGAAGGTCGCATCCAGGACGGCGACGAGGTCTTCTTCTTCAACTACCGGTCTGACCGGGCGCGGCAGATCACCCAGCTGCTCGGCGGCGTCGACCGCTCCCCCAGGCCCGACTTCCCGTACCCCAACATCCACCTTGTCACCATGACCCAGTACAAGGTCGACTACCCCTTCGACATCGCCTTCGAGCCCCAGCGCATGGACAACGTCCTGGCGGAGTGGCTCGGCAAGCAGGAGGTCAGGCAGGTGCACATCGCCGAGACGGAGAAATACGCCCATGTGACCTTCTTCTTCAACGGCGGCGTGGAGAAGGTGTTCGCTCTGGAGGAGCGGGACGAGTCGCAGGACCTGGTCCCGTCCAACAAGAGCGTGGCGACGTACGACAAGGCACCCGAGATGAGCGCGGCGGGCGTGGCCAAGCAGGTGGCCAAGCGGCTCGGGGAGCAGAAATTCCCGTTCGTGATGAACAACTTCGCGCCGCCCGACATGGTGGGCCACACGGGCGTGTACGAGGCGGCGCTGAAGGGCGTCGAGGCGACCGACGCGGCCATCGGCGTCATCCGCGCCGCCTGCGAGAAGGAGGGGTACGTTCTCTTCATCACGTCCGACCACGGAAACGCCGAGGAGATGAAGTTCCCCGACGGCAAGCCCAAGACCTCCCACACCACCAACAAGGTCCCGTTCATCATGCACAACCAGCCCGCCGGCTGGTCGCTCCGCAAGGGCGACGAGGCCGTCCTCGGCGATGTCGCCCCCACTATCCTCGACGTCATGGGCCTGCCGAAGCCCGAGGACATGACGGGCTCGAGCTTGCTGGTCCGGAGTTAGATGGTATTATAAAGTATTTCATTATAAGTAGAGCTAGCTAGTTATGTGTATACGGACGGAGCTAGATGAATAGATAGCTTGCCTGCGAGACTGTAGGTAGGTAAATATAATCGCACGAAAAGACACCCTATCCGAGGCATCGGCGAGTGATGGGCTGGCAGTGAGCTGTAGGCCGGATTGACGATGGTCGTGGTTGTTTCCCTGGCACTCGGTTATTTAGAAGATACACACCTCTAATGAAAGAGGCAATGGCTACACTATGGCAAACAACAACTTTTTTGACTCTCCTGATCATGTTGTGAGTTCAGATATATGTATTCCCGTAAGAATATGAGTCCGTGAATCAGTAGAGTCTGGGCCTTATATGCCGCTATCGGGTACCCATCAAGGTACCTAGGAGCCCCAATAGATAGTACCACAAAACCAGGGCAACCGGAAGCAACCAGAAGCTCGGTAAATCCCACCGGTGCTTGATTATTTCCATTGTGGCTTCTCTAAACGTCTTTTCCGTAGTGCCTACCCGGCTGTGTACTCCGTTGCCCAGGAGAACAAACTGGCCTGTCATGAGGAGTGCTGCCTTACTACCTATGCAAAAACAATGTACAATCACTTTGACTGCCTGGCCGACTAAGCTCACGATATGCTCCATGCATTGGTATGTACATAGGAAAGTAAGTAAATACCTTGAGGGGGGCAAAGGGGTCACAGGTTAAGCCTATCACCGATGAGAAGGACGTCCAGAACTGCCGAACTCAGGCCGAGGCTACTATATAGTCACCAATACGGCAACAACCAATAAGCATCAGTGGTTTAGTGGTAAAATCCATCGTTGCCATGCGTAGGAATCTCCTACAATGAAATCGATGGGCCCCGCGTTCGATTCGCGGCTGATGCATCTTTTTGTCTTTTTGGTCTTCGAGGCCTCTCTTTTTGGGGACCTTTCCCTCCCACCGTTAACCGCATGGATGATCAGAACGAGAACGGTTTGCTCCATGAAGTCAGAAATTACGGTTGAAATACCGACATAGAATACCACAAGAATTCAGCAAATATTCCGTAACAATTTGATATAAAACTGATCCTAATTGCCAATAGAAATATTCAAACAGCCTATGTCAAGTAATTAATTGCAGGTTGTATGTATGTATGTACTAGGAGATGAGGTTTCCTTACTGGCCCCAAACTTGAACTCGCTGGGCACGGGCCACCTACCGCAAAATCGATAGCCCACCAACCCACCAACCCACAAGGCACAACAACAGGGCCTTGACATTTGCGAAAACCTCCATGCAACTTTTGGTGCGAAGCCCCACCACCACCAAGCAACGAACGTTCAACCTCGACCTTTTTTTTCAACCCTTCGAACCCCCCCCGGTATCACCGAACTAAGCCGGCGCGAACGAATCAAGTCACGGTCACTGCCACTTCCACTGCGAAAGACACCCATTCCCAAAACCGAACCGAACCTCGAGTGGCGTGACGTGACCCCGTCCCAAAGCCAAGATCAAAATCAAGATGGAAGGCGAAGACCCCCGCGAGAGACCCGACTTCATCACCAGCATAATAAATGGGTTGGAGCGGTACAACCCCGAGGCTGTCGGCACTCTCGAGGACTACCTGCGCCAGCAGTGCGAGGAGCGGTTCATCGACTGCAATGCGAACCGGACATTGTTGAAGCTGTACGTCCTAGCCGCTTTCTTTCTGCTCTCTATCATGCCTCTCTTGCTTTCCCACATTTGGTCTGTTTGGGATGATGATCAAAACCTCTACACGTTTCCTATTACCTGATCAACAGGGAGGGATGGCCTAATCAGCCTCCTTCCCCGTTCCGATGTCCACTTATCAGTTAAATCTGACCAGACACCTGTGTTGCTGCTGCTGCTTCTTCCATGTGGCTTTGTTGCATGAATATCTGTCTACTAGACTCAGCCGTACATTGTGTGTGCTCATCTGCTAATCTCCTGCTCGCTCCGCCCCCGGCGTTGTCTTCCCCCGAAACACAGGTATCAGCTGAACCCCGACCGCATCAAGGACGAGGTTATCACCAACGTTCTCGTCAAGTCGATGACGTGCTTCCCCTCGCCGCAGTTCTCGCTGTGCCTGCACCTGATCCCTCCCTCGCTCGTGAGCCCACCGGTCGTCGAGGGTGCTGATGGCGTCGCCGCTACGGTCGGCGAGCTGCCCGAGGCGCTCGGCAAGCTGCGCGCGCTCAACGACCAGCTGCAGGGCGCCCAGTACGCCCGGTTCTGGGCCACGCTGGATAGCGACGACCTGTACGCGGACCTGACGGCCGACGTGGCCGGCTTCGAGGAGATGATCCGCGTCCGCATCGCCACCCTCGTCGGGCACGCCTACCGCGAGGTCGACCTCCCCCTGCTCGAGTCCTGGCTCGGGCTCGAGGGCCAGGCCGCCGCCAAGTTCATCACCGAGACCGCCTCCTGGGCTGTGGATGGGGCCGTTGTCAAGGTCCCCCGGAACCCCGAGAACGAGGCCCGCAAGGCCGAGGTCCGCGAGGATGTCAACGTCGATATGTTCTCGCGCGTCATACGGCGCGCATGGGAGGAGACGGCGTAAGAAAGGGGAATTTTTGGTATCCGAGGAGGTCTGGGCGAGAGTAGTTTCTCTACCATGGTTTACGGAAATTGGGTGACGCCGGCAATAATCTCGTCGAGAAAAAGGTATGCATCAAGGGAGGGCCAAGGAACTGGTGAGGCAAGGAAGGGAAGACGAGTGAATGCATGATTTGTTAGGGCATCGGGAAGACGAGACGAACTCAAAAATTCCATGGCGTTATAGGGGTTTTATCGCTCTGGAACGATACGATGCGATGCAGTCGTAAAAGCTTTCCTGACGGGGTTCTTCTCCCATCAGAAGGCGGCTCGGTTTACGATCCATAGACATCACATCACACACACACACACACACACACACACACATATGTACATGAATTATCATGAGAACATTGATTCAATACCGACCGAGTACCCTTTGGTTGAACTCATAAATTCATCGTAACGCTGCGTATAGCCCCCTTTTTTCTATGCCTCCGCCCCCTTAACCATTCATGGTATCCTCGATTGAATATAAGCTAAGCCAGCCGGCTTACATCATTGACCTAACTGCGCTCACACCCAAGCCAAATCCTTCTATTCGTAAACCTTGCTATTCGTAAGCTCTTGCTGCTGTCGTGGGATATATGTTCATATCATCATCATCGTCGACCACTAGTCAGTTCCTCCCACTGCACCCCCGCCCACTCCTCCAGGTACCCCGCGCCGCCCTCCCCGACGCCCGGGGCCTGGCAGTCGCGCTCGCAGACCCCGACGATGACCGTGGTCCAGTCGATGCCCTCCTCCAGCTGCGCCTGCACGTCCTCGTCGGCCTCGAGCTCCGCGATTGCCTGCGGGCACAGCTGCACCTCGAAGGTGCGCCGCGCCCCGCAGCTGGCGCATCGCGGCATGCCTCTGCCCTTCGCCCCCTTGTTGTTTTGGCTTTTGACCTTCACCTTGCCTACATTGTCGTTGTCGTCGTCGTCGTTGTCGTCGGTGCTTAGAAGCTTCCCCACGGCGTCCGCGCGCGACGACAGGAGCGGCTGGCCTCCGAACTCGTACCGGATGGTCTGCTCGGGGTTCTGCGCTAGTCGGTCGGCGAACCGCTGGAAGGCCGCGTCCATGGTCGACTCGAACACGTCGCGGTCTTCTTTGCCTCCTTTCCCTCCTCCGGATTTGCTGGTGTCCTCGTCAATGTCCATCTGCACTGTGGCTTGGGGTATGGGCGCTGGCGTCGGGTCCAGCGTCTCGTAGTCGGCGTCGGTCAGGTACGATGTCGCGTATGGCCGCGGTTGTTCGGATTCGGGGGGCCAGGGCTCCGGTGTGGATGGGGTGGTGGGTTGGGCTTGTTGTTGTTGTGGGTTGTTGAGGGATAGCGTTTCGGCGAAGGTCTTGGGGAGGGATTCGAGTCGTTCCTCCTCCTTGGCGGCGTTGTCGTCTGTTGTGGGAGCTGGCTTACTTGGTGCTTCGGATGTGGTGGCGGCTGGTGTGCCGTTGCCGTTGCTGTTGCCGTTGCTGAAAGGGTTCGAGTTGGTTGAGAACGGGTTGCTACTACCACTGGAGCCGCCGTTCCCAGTGGAAAAGGGGTTTGCGGATGCGAACGGGGATGACGACGATGATGATGACAAGCCCAGTGTCTTGGCGCCAAACAGTGTCTCGCCTAGATTTGAGGGCGGCGGTGGCGCCGGCGTCGGACTGGATTCTTGCTTCGGCTTCGACTTCTCCTCCTCTCCCTTGGTAGTGTTTATAGTACCGCTACCAGGCGCTATTCTCACCCCTCTCACGACCCGAATGGTCCCTTCCTTCCGGCGGCAGGTCTTGCGCCGGCACGAGAAGACGTACAGCCGCCGCTCGTGGCCGGGGAACTGGGCGGGCAGCTCGGCGTTCAGCTGCAGCAGGAGCACCATCAGGTCCCGGCACACCTTGCACCGGGCGAGGGCGGCCGAGGGCGGACTGTCGGGGTCGAGCCATTCCGGACGGCCGCCGAGATGGCTGATGTCCTCGGGCTCTTTCGAGGCGTACCCGAGAAGAACATTGGTCTCGGTATAGTCTTCTTGCTCGTCGCCAGATGAATCGCTGTCGTGAGGCGCCATGGCGAGTCAGTTCAGAGTGTATCTTGCTGGATAACTCTGTGATGAATTGTACACTCAATCCTTGATCTTTGGTCTGGTGATATTCTGTTATCGTGATATTCGGTTGCGCTGCTTTGCCCCTCGAACTTTTTTGTCTTATCGGCCAGGCGTGGAGGGGTACGCGGGGCTTATCTTATCTCTCCCTTATCAGCTTGTCTTTTCGTCTTGCTACGTTGTAATTACCTAGGTATAGTCGGAACTATACAGGTACAAGTACGAGGTATGTAGCATTGCTACTTCAACGAGGTACTATTGGTAAAGTCCAATCATAGGGCTGACGGGGGCCAGGAGAGCTCCCCTTCTCATGTTTCTTAGTCAACAATCACTATACACTCAGTCCCGCTTACGGAGCAGCATGTTCGACATACATATGTAGTTCGGCATAATTATTAAGGATCCGTATGTAGGATCGCCTTCAGATCCTTTTATGGATCTAGGATATGATCGTCAACAAATACTATTAATACAATTCTAACAGCAACCTACCTGGACCAGTACGCCGACAGTAACGTGGGATTTCATCGGCACATGACTCCTATCTCTTGAATCAGAATGAGCATCATACACGTGACTCCGAGACTCCTTGTTGTAAGCGAGCATTGACCGTCACTGAACATACCGACGCTTTTGATAGGTTCCTTCAACAGAAACCCTGCATCACAATGCCCTCTGTCATGGCTTGCACCGAGGGGCTGCGTGGTCTGCGTATGTAGCCGTAGTCCCGTTGCTGTGCATTGCGTGGACTATTCAAGTATAGGTTTCCGGGAGGAAAGGGGCAGTGGAGTTCGGGCGGTCTAGCTAGCACCTGCTGTGCCGCAAGTGAAATGCTCAAGTGTTCGGAGTATATATATGTGTGTATGTGTGTGTGTAATATAGTATGCGGTTTGTCTACTGTTCCCTCCTCTTTTTTCTTCGCCAGTTCTAAGGAGTCCTTGGTGCAAGCGGTCTTGAAGCAGCTCTGTTTTGGTGAATTTTTCTGTTTCTCGTTCCAACATCACTACTGCAACATTACAGTAACACCTACTGGTTGCTATTACACAAGAAGGCAAAGTAGTTGTTAATATCGTCATATCACCACCAGCCCATAGGTAGTCAAGATGAGCACCTCCAACCACGTCCAGACTCGGGTCTTCCCACCAACCAAACCCGAACAGCCGCAGAAGACGCCGTTGTCCATCCTCGATGCTACGGTGGCCCGCTTCGCCCCCTCCAGCGCTATCTGGCTGTTCGAGGAGCTGCCCAACGCAGTGTCCGAAACTGAGTTCTTGGAGACGCTGAAGAGCTCATTCGTCGAAGTCCTGGGAGAATTCCCGCAGTGGACCGGTCAGCTCAAATGGGTCGAGGCCCGGCTGGGCGGCAAGCATACGGAGCGCTTCAACAGGCCCGAGATCGTGTGGGGCACCGCCGAGGACCCGGGTGCCGAGTGGAACACCGTCAACCACCCGCTCCTCCGCATTGACGCGGTTGTACCGGGGCCCACGGCGTGGACTTCGGGAACAGGCGTCTGGATGGCGACCGACTTCCCAACGGTGAGCATATTTTTCGAGAACGACCCCCTATTCTATGCCATGCCATAGCCTGCCACCGGAGCCGCTAGCTAGTTCCGAATTTGCTTGTTCGTTCGTTCATTCGTCCGTTCACTCGTTCATATCTGCATTCACTTCCTGAGCATCCCCGTTGAGAATACTCAACGCAACACACCGGAAGCTTCCGAAATGGTTATAAGGACAGTGTTCGCTGACGTAGATCTCTCCCTTGCCCTCTATCTAGGACGCCATGGTCTCGGCAACACCGCTTGCGCTGCATGACCTCCGCACCTACAAGGGGCTCCCGGCCCTGACCGTGCAGGTCAACCTGTTCGCCGGCGGCGGCTACGGCATCGGCGTCAAGCTGGCGCACATGCTGGGCGACGCGCAGTCCCTGCTCGTCTTCGTCAGCCAGTGGGCGGCCAAGAGCCAAAACGCTTTTCTCCATACTATCAACAACAATAACCATGCTGGAGGGGTTGCACCCGCCGCCCCCATCTCTACTATAATGGGACCGCCCATCTTCGACCCCGCGGCGCTCGACGCGCGCGCCGCCGGCGACATCGACGCCTCGGCCGCAGACTCGCAGCTCGTCGCCACTGCCCGCGCCCTGCCGCTGCACCGTTTCGACTGGTGGGACCCCGCCCTCCCGTCATACCTCGCGCCGCTGGCCGATGTAAGCAGGCCGCCGCCCGAGCTGCTCGCCGTTGCTGGCCCTGGTGCGGACGAGCTCCAGACCCCGGCCCCCTGGTCTACGTGGGATCTCACCCGCCCCGTCAGCCGTGCCGTGCTGCACTTCTCCAAAGCGGAAATCGAGAACATCAAGGCGGCTGCCGTCCGCGAGAACGCCGACATTACCACCACCACCGGGTACAATGCTGATCCTGGTACACATGGTACCTCGGAGGTGCAGATTTCGCGGCTCGACGCCCTCCTGGCCCATCTCTTCGAAACCATCAACCGCGCCCGCTTCGGACGAAGCGACGACGCTGCTGCTGCTGCTGAGCCCGAAGATGAGGGAAAGGGAGGGGCAGTAACAACGAGAGAGGTCTTCCTCAACGTGACGCTCGACGCGCGGCGCCGCGTCTCGCCCCCGCTGCCGGAGATGTCCATCGGGTCGCCGCTGTTCCTGACGTACGTCAAGGCCACCTTGTTAGAGGTGGGGGGAAAGCGACCCTCGGGCGAGGGCGAAGGCGAGGGTGACGATAGCGTTGATAGTAGTGGTGGTGTGGTCATGTCCCAGAGCCTCGGCACGACGGCGCGCAAACTCCGGCAAACCATGCTCCGGTTCACGCCCGACAAGGTGGCCGCGATGCTGCACGACGCGGCGCACGAGGTGTCGCCCCAGCGGCTGTGGCAGGCGTTCGCGGGTTCGCACCACGTGCTCGTGACGTCGTGGCTGCGCCTGCCGCTGTACGATATCGAGTTCGTTGGTGGCCAGCGGCCGAGGCACGTGCACCCCGCCTTTACGCTCATCGACGGTATCGTGATCGTCAGGGACTCGGCGCCGGATGGGGATGCGGCTGGCGGCATAGATGTCGACTTGTTCCTGGACTCGGAGGCTATGCTGAGGCTTCTTGAGGGGGCGAAAGGGAAAGGGGGGCTGAGGAAGTTTCGCGCTTGAGGGTGTAAGTATAGTAGATTATAGATAGATGATAGACTGTACATAGTGATATGTCTATTGGCTTGAGTTTATGCTATATTCAAATACTCGACCCTTACCACTTCGAATAGACCACTTCCTAACTACTCAGTGGTAAAATGGATAAAATAAACAAGTTGTGAGAAAATAGGGTCAAGTTTTAGTTGGATTGTATGGATTGATGGCTGCAGGCTATATACAAGTCTAAGGGGGTCCTAGGAGGCGGTGCGCCCTACTTACATAGTAATTATGCCTAGTTTTGGGCTACAATCCGGTAACCTAGCTGGCAGCCTAGGACCTTCTTTGACAATCCCATAGTTCCCAGCATTGTCCATTTCTGCCTTATCCATGAAAGCGTGCTGCCTGCTCACACAAGTGATGTATTGCCCACCCCATGAGTAAAATACCAGGACCTAGGAGTAGCAACATACAGGCAATAGGAACGAAGTCTCTACCTTTTTGTTTACTACCATGGACTTTCAGAGGGTATCAGAGGGTATATATATGAGATTTACAGGGATGAAGCAACGGGGAAGAGAAGAAAGGGGGGAAAGAGCAAATCAAAAACATACAACACCAGGGATTCGTTGGTTGTCACTGACCCAGCTACTATCTAGCCCTATGTTGCTATAATGGAAGAAAGAGGACGATCATATCTAGAAGCAGTGGGTGCCGAAAATGGGTGGTCTGGTTTTTGCTATCTGTGCCATCTAAACATTCAGCCACGGCTAGATCATTCATCTTGATTAATCTGTCACACACCTTGCAGTTCAGTGTAAAGTGATTGCTGCCAATGAGGTAGGGAGAGACAGTTGGTGGCTGGCCTAGGCACACTGGCTTATTGGACTGCATACGTGATATGATTGAGTGACAGCGGCAGCAAGCGGTTAACGGCGCAACCAGGGATGTCTTGGCTTACTGGCCGTTGTGATTGACGGCACCCATCTACCTATTTTAAATGTGGCGGCGCGGCCGGCGGCTGCCGTTATGCCTACTCTCCTGCGAAGCAGTGAAGTTCACCGAGTGGGGGAAGGTGATACAAAGTGCGCCTAATCCGAGAGATAAGGCAGTTTCGAAACAATTGCTTGAGTACGTCGTTATTGGAAATATTTCAGTTCTCTCTCTTCCCTCTTCGTCTCCCTCCCTTTCTCTTCCCTATGGACCAACTACAAACATCCCCAATAAAGCATATGCTCTGACTGAAATAATGCGTCACATTCTGCTTCTCCCGTTCTTTGTGGCCATCATTTACGCGGTGGAGATTTTCACCCTACCTGATTCGCAACATGACTATCAGATCCAAGATGCTGGCAACACGACTCGCTGCCTGGCGTTTCGAGAAGAAGTCCGTGACCCCAACGACTACCCTGTTCGTACGGAAGACTGTGCTTCCGCAGGCGACAGTGCTCTATGGAGTTTTAGCCCCCCCAGCGATGAGGGCTACTCGATGTTCAACAAAAAGTACCCTAACAAGACCCGGAGGCTCAGCTTCGTAGCTGCGAACCAGTTCATGCCTCTAATGAAAGAAGTGGTCCCCGATGAAAAGCAGTACTGGCCATTAGATGTGAGTTGCTTTCATTTTCTTTCCTTTTTCTCTCTCTAAGACTACAAGGACGTTATCTGATGCATTCGGTTTTGTAGGAAGGCGAATCGGGCACCACCCTAATCATCAACAACCAACACCGCGACATGTATCTTTCACGCCAAGTTGTCAATGATTCACTCACCGCAGTGGTTCTTGCAAACCCCCCTGAGGGCGACTCCAGTGGCGGCTCCAGTACAACGGCCTGGAAGCTCAACATGATGGAGTCGCAAGATGAAGCCTCTCCGACATCGACCTTGCTGCCAACAGCCACGCCAACGCCAGAGGGGGGAGGAGCCATGAGTAGGGAGGGAAAGATCGGTCTCGGAATAGGAATAGGGATCGGGCTGCCGGCGACCATAGCCACCCTAGTAACATCATGGCTCCAAATAAGAGAGTGGCACAAGAGAAGGCAAGAGCAGAATAGCGACGATATGAGCCACGAACGAACTGGAAAGGTGGGTGACTTGCTTACGCACAACGAATCACCTCGTTCTAGTTAAAGCCAGTATCTTCTGCAGTTCATGAATTACAGAAGATAGCCGTGCGGTTTATATTGGAAGTAGTATTGTGGGAGTCTGTACGACTAAGTGAATGAATCATGACCCCATCATGACCATGTCTAGTAATAACAAAGGGTATTGCGTTTACCATGTTGTATCATAAGCTGTCTGCATGTCACCTTCAGGGGCAATGGATCGGTATTGTTTGGAACTTCGTTTGTTTGGTGCGAGTATCCCTTTATGTTAGCTGCATAGGCAATGCCTCTGCGGCTGCTCTGCTGCCGTATAGGGGGCTCGAGCACACCCCTGTAAGAGCTCGCTCCGTCACGTCGGACTGTCCTGTCCTACACGACAACTTGCATTACATTAAGCAAGACAGATGTAAGGGTTGCTTATACAGTACCTGTTGCATTACGCTCGTATAAATTTCATAAGGAAGTTCCCCGAGGGCAAGATGAAAGGATTAAAAAGAAAAGTAGAGCAAAAAGACAAAAACATACAACACCAGGGATTCGCTGGTCGTCACCGACCCAACTACTAATCTGGCCCTATGTGGTTTATCTAGGGGAGAGCGGACGGGATCCCGAGTTTTCCACATGGTATGGTCGTATGTGATAAATCTTGTTGTTTTTCTAACTTATATCCGCGGCTCAGATCAAAGGACAAGCTTTACTATGAGGTGTTAGCAGGAAAGCCTTGATTGTAGCGAACCTTTTTGACAACGACAATACATTGCATTGATTAACAACCATGCGAAAACTTACAGCTTATTAGTCCATTGGCACATTTACTTCGGATAAGAGTTTTCCTTTATCACCTGGGTTGTTCATTTATTACTTGGTTAGCAGTATGAGGCCGTGGGTGTTACGGTCGTCGAAATGGGGGACCGCGGGGAAAGGGGAAGGTAGAAAGCCATTGGCCAATGAGAGGGAGCCTGGGGAGCCCGGGGAAGCTTGGTCGTCGCTAAGATCGCTAAGACCCCTGACGTAACTGGCTGAGCACAAGCTTACTGGTTAGACACTGTAAGTACCTTAAGTACTTGAAGTACCCAATAGAAAAGCTCAACTTCGTCTCCGTCATCGTCCTCATCATCACTTTTTTGTCACTGGTTGTTGCGCGAAAGGGATTCCACCGACAACCCCCAATCCCTGCGCTACCCGGCTACCAAATTATGATGAGCCTGCACACTGGTTTGCGCATCTCGTGCGCGCAAACCCCTCTGCTCCGTTTCAATGCCGCCTCCGCCGCACAATTCCCGGCGGCGCGCATCTGCTGCACCACGAACACCCATGAGCGGCGACAGTGGATGAGCAGCAGCAGTAGCATAAACGTCAGAAGATCTCCGTCACCTTCAACAGCCACTTTCGTGCGGCGGAGGGCAGCTTCAACAGCCACGGGGGCAAAGCCAAAGCAGCAAAACCCCACCCCTCGTTCTCCTCCCCCTTCACAACCAAACCCGGCGGTACCGTCCCACGGCCCGCCCGCGGTCCCCACGCCCTACGACCCCAAATCAGCCACCGACTCACACGCCACGCCCCGGGACCCGATCCCGCTCTCAGCGACGCTCAACCCACCGGCGTCCACGCGCCCACCGCCGCTGGAGCTACCCGACCCATCGCAGTCGCAGTCGAAATTCCGGCACTTCTTCAGCCTCGGCAAGGCGTACATGACGTTCTACAAGACGGGGCTGAAAGCCATCTTCACGAACCGGCGACTCCTGGCATCGGTAGCGCCGCCTCCCGGAATCGCTAGCAGCACCAGCAGCACCAGCAACACATGGCCGACACGGGCCGTGGTGCACCTCCGCGCGCGCACGCGCCACGACCTGGCGCGGCTCCCCGTGTTCGGGGTCCTGCTGGTGGTGTGCGGCGAGTTCACGCCGCTGCTGGTGCTCCTGTTCCCCACGCTGACGCCCCTGACGTGCCGCATCCCGCGGCAGATCGAGACGCTGCGGCGCGCCGCGGCCGCCCGCCGCGAAGCCAGCTTCCGCGCCCTCGCCGCCCAGCGCAACCGCCACCAGTACCTGGCGCCCGAGCAGGCCGCGGCGGAGGAGGCGCGCCTGGCCCCCGGCCACATCGCGCGCAGTCTCGGCTTGACGAGCCGGTGGTGGGATCGCGCGGGGCTCGACGGCCCGTTCGCCCGCGGTAGGGCCGATCGCGCCGTGGCGTTCCTTGCGCGCGACGATGCTATGATACGCGCGGCGGATGCGGACGCAGCGGCAGGCGGTGGCGGTGGCGTGGCCGCGATCGAAGACGAGGAGATTGTACTCGCCTGCGAGGATAGGGGGATGGATGTCCAGGGGGTGAAGGTGGGCGCGCTAAGGAAGCGGCTCGAGGCGTGGGTGCGGGAGACCGAAGGGACGGACGAGGAGGAGTCGATGGAAAGAGTGAGAAGGCTGCTGCTCAAGCCCGAAGTATCCATATGAGTACGCGAGAGTGCGAATCTCAAGGTTAAAAGAGGAATGGGGGAGGTCCAGGGAATGGTTGCGGCTATCAGTGGTGGTTGAGGTCTCATGTAATATATTCGAAATTTTGCAACTTGCATAACATGCTGGGTGTTGTAGGGGACGGGGATAAGGGAAAATGGTTATGCATATATATGTTAGACACGTAAGTACGCTAGAGCTGGCATACGCAATACCACGACTTGGGCTTGCGCATGTAGCGCATGTAACATAGATACAAAGATGAAAAAACGCTTCACAACCTCCATCCTTCTAGTTTACTCTTCGATGGAACATAGGACAGCACGGGCGAGAAAGACAGAGACGGACTTTACAATATGGCTTGATCTCACCATCGTTCTTCATCGATGGAGCTCTCCGTGAGAAGAGCTTGAAAGGTTACGAGTGTGGAATTGTGACTATCATCGTCGTCGTCGTCGTCTTCACTTATATTAGGCAGGGGAGGGGTTTGGCCTAGGCTCAGGATATCATCATATTGGCTACAAGATGCTAGGCGGTGGAGCACTTTCTCGGGAAGTTCTCCTCCAATCTACATGTGGCGTCTGCCCCCCCTTTGGATGCACTCATATATTGTCGGATCCGTCCAATGACTAACCTGGCCGCAGCGAAGGTAGCAGTGACAAGAATGGAAACAAATGCAGCTGCCAAGGGAAGATATGAAAGAACTGCGGTAAAGGATTAAGTAGCTCAGGAGTAGGGAAAAGGGGGGGGTGTCACCGCAAGCACATCCCACTGAATACTCCGCCACTGTATCTCGAGGCGGTGCGAGACACAAGGGGTGAAGTTGCATCTGAATCGGCTTTTCTGTGCCTATCAATCTTCCAGGCAACTGGATGTGTGCCTTATGATTACATATTGCACAGACGGGCAATGCAAGCCTGAAGTTAGATGCTGCCCAACCAAGTGCCCAATCAATATGACTTGTACAAGCATATCTATTCATGTCGTGATACTGGCGTAGCTTATATTCTAAGCAGTTTCGTGTGTGATCAATCCTCCTTCTTTCCCGCATATTCACAGCTCGTAGCACTCTTCATTACTGGCGATGGCATTTTCTCCCACATTTGGGTCATTCGGAGACCTGGTCTCTATAAGCATCATCATCAAAGATATAGTCATTTCTCTTGATAAGGTGAAGGGGTCAGCTTCCGAGTACCGCTCGTTGGTCAAGGAATTGAACAATCTCGACCGCATTATCCTCGAAGTCCACCGAACCTGCCAAACGCACCTTTCCAACCCGCAATATACTCTAGGAATTGCAGCTAAAGACACGGCTGAAAAGTTAGAGGCGGACTGCCTTGCGTTCAAAGAGAATATCAAGAAATACGATGCCGGTCTAGTCAATGGCTCTGTGAACCTCTTGAGGCGTGCGAAGAAGAAAGTTCAGTAGCATATCGAGGAAAAGGAGACTATCGAACACTTTCGCGAAAAGGTTGTCGCCCACAGCATCAGTCTCAACCTGCTTATCAACATGGCCTCGCTGTAAGATCCCTATTCAGTATACTTTTATCAGTGCGATATGATGATGTCTTCTTTCACGATATAGACATACATCGTCCAGTCAGGCTAACTGCCCTTTTCAAACAGTGATGCTTTGCAACTAAATGGGGAACAAACTCGATCCGAATTGAACCATCTTGGAGTAGCCCTGAAGAAAACTCTTAAGCCTATTCTACACATGGGACCGACACTAGTAGAACAAGTGAAGGACATCATATCCCAGAATTCTCTGATGTACCGCGAAGTCGTGGCTATCCGTGCCACCCAGCTTTCGCGCCTCGAAAGGCCCGTAATGGAAGAGTTCTTTGAGTTGGAGGACGCAGTCGGCCGGGTCGTGCCGATTCCTCTGCGTCTGGTAGACTCCTGGGATATATTCCATGGCCTGCTTACGGCGAACTTCAAAGGCCGCACAGGCGCGGGCCGTGTGGCCAGGAACCTGTATACTCTTCAAGAGCACGGGAGCCGTAGATATATCAACCGGACCCGTCCTTTCAACATTGTTATTAGCTCTGGGCAACGAATCGACATGAGTATCATGTGCCGACGTTGGCATACACAATTTGGCAACAGGGACTGGAAACTATGTCCAAACTGCGGTTTCCTTCAGTCGTTCTCTCTCGAACTAGATATTCAATGGCAAATATATTCGGCCCACAATAGATGATCATGACCAGCTAACCCAGCCACAGTTCTGTGTGCAACGTCAAATACCGGAGAACGAGCGATGTTCCAAAAGAAGTAAAAGAAATACAAGAAATACAAACGACAATCCTCACATCCAAGAGCCAGTCGAGATCCAACGATCTAGACATTGAACGGCAAGGCTATTGGATACAATCCCCTTTATCGTAACTAGCTGACCTTCGTCCCAGTTCTGAGTACAAGCCGGTTTACCAAACAACTAAAAATCAAAGGGAAACGCAACCTACGGTCCACAGACGCAAGAGAAAATTATTGAAAGATTCACACTCAAACAAGCGCTCCCACAAAAATCATTGGGGTACATGCAAGAATATAGTGGGTGATGCAGAATCTGATGAAGACGAAGTCTCAGGGCTTACACGGGTCCATATGGTAATAGAACCCAAGACCGGCTTTCTTGATTGGCTGAAAGAGGCGTGTCAATTTCTTTCTATTTCGCCGGTTAATGATTGTCCGTACGGCTTCTAAGCTTCCTAGAAATCGTTGGAAGGTTAGGTCCAGACTGCTCTTATACGGCTGTGAATACGAACGGTTGTTCTGTCAGTCTGATCCCAAACTGATACAGATCAGATTTTTTTTTATTAGTTGAACGTCGTGTAATCTCTCTTTATTATTTCTGATTGGTCGTTACATTGGGCCAAAGATCCATTTCAATGATGGTGTCCAGTAGTGGTAGTTATCATAGAGTAAGTGATTTTATTCTCAGCCTAAGCCATTAGGTAGATGTATGACATGTTTCTACAACACTCCAGTGAGACGAGAAAAAATATTTTGCCTCCATAACACCCGATGGATTGGGGAAGTGCCTACGTGGTCTACAGCTTATAGCCTGTTACAGCAAGCTAGTGTTACTCATGCATGTTATATCATTGGATGAAGGGCAGTCATCCAAGCCCCTTATATACTCTCAAAGCTCTGGAATGGCCTATTTGGCTTACGTGATCCATCGTTAAATGTACTACTACCTAGTATCATGGCAAGTTGGAGTACGGAGCTGACATGAATACAAGACGATGCCAAGACTGAATACGAAGGCCGCTTATAATATGTGTATGTGAAGCCACCTGGTCATTCCTCGTAAAAAGTATAATTATTCATGTCAAAGGACTATATAAGGACCGCCGAAGGTGAGTTGCCTCACCACCAGAGCACCAAGTCAAAAAGCAACACCAGCCAGCTATACAAGGCACACACCTCACATACGCCCGCAACGCTACCAAGCACATACATATCATCTCACCCACTCATAACCATGCAAGTCAAGAACATCCTCGCCGCGACCGCGCTCCTCTGCGCCAACACCCTCGCCACACCCCTCACCGCACCCCTCACCACCCGAGACGAAGCAGCGGCGTGCTTCCCGGCGGGCATCCAGACGGGAATCCCGAACCTCCAGGGCTACATCAGCACGGTGATCCTCGACGTAGCGCAGCAGCGGTACACATCGATCGGGCTGGACTACTCGTCGACGGGGCGGTCGCTCGCGTTCCTAGAGCGCGACATCCTGCCCGACGGCTGCGCCCCCACCGCCGTCCTCCCGGCCCCGGCCACGACCGCCGACCAGGCCATCGCCTACCTGCAGGCCGCGCAGGCCGAGCTGCTGGTGCTGGCGCAGGACGCCATCAACGGCGACTGCGCCGACGGCGAGGCGAGCGTCTGCCGCGCCGTCCATCTGTATGGCGCTGTGGCGCAGTATGCGCAGTCTGTTGCGGTGTATGAGTGAATGGGAGCGAGCGCTGTTGTCGATCGTGGGTTTTGGAAGGGTGGGTGAAATTGAGCAAGGCCCCAGTCTATCATTTAATTTTCGATAAATAGTTGGATTTATGTTGAAAAGCTTGACTATGCACTGATTACACTACGTATGCCGTCCTTCTTTGCTTCTTTGTGTTATATGGTAAACTGGGTAGCGGTAATTGTGGATGGTAAGTGAAATAGGGGTAAAGTTAGGTAGTGCTAGCCTAAATATGTACCTAATGGACAGGTACCTAAAGGGGATGGTTACGGCACAAGCAACAGAAGTGACATAGAACACAAGACTAAAAGCTCGGTATAGACAGGATCATAGGTCCTATCTTAATCTTATACACAAAGTATATACATGAACTGTGTGGGTATATATACAAAACATCAGCAATCATAACCTACAAACGTACAAAGAACATAGGGAGCCAGCCATCATGGATCAAATACGACCAAGCCCCCTTACCACCTCCTTTTCTCTTCAAACTCCCCAGCCAGCCAGGGGGTTGTCGCCAGGGAGGGCGTCGATCCACTCGTCAGTGGGGTTAGGGAAAGCGGACTCGATAGGGCAGGTCTCGGTGTTGAGGCCGCCGGGGACGTCGGGGCAGGTCTCCATGCCGAGGGTGCCGGCGTTGCACGAGTCGATGATGGTCTGGAGCGTCTTTTCGTCCCAGCCGGCGACGAAGTCGGCGTGCGAGCTGAACCCCGTCCGGTCGCCGTTGGCCAGCACGAAGGGCTGGTTCTGCCCGTCCGGCGTCCACTGGTCCGCGAACTGCGGCGTGTCGTAGTACACCTCGTAGAACAGGTGCGGCACGTGCGTCCAGCCCTCCGGGCAGTCCTGCATGCCGTCGGAGCCCGTAATCGGGAATGCCATGTTGTTCAGGTGGTCGTCGAGCCCGGCCTCCGGGTTGTAGCAGGACGGCACTGGGTACGGGGAGTCAGAGATTGTTACATCTGGGTAAGAAGGACGAAGAACACCCCCCACCCCCAAATGAAAGAACATCGGAAAATAACTTACTGTGGATGTCCTGCCGTAGCGGGGAGTAAGTGCCATCGCAGTTGACGATGGGGAAGCCAGCACCAGCGGCCCTGTTGTTCGGGTCTGCGATGCCCGCGGTCGAGCCGTCGGAGCCTGGGGGGTACCGATCCGGGTCGCCGTTGGTCGGGCAGGTCCACTGGACCGCTTGGATGTCTCCCTTGCTGGGGTCAAGCTGCAGTGCGCCAGATCCCGAGGACGGCGGGTCTCGCTTCGAGGAATCGCCGCTGACCATTTTCAGACCAGGCGGGAAGGGAGAGATCACGTCATTCGTGGGCTCGAAACTAACGAAGGCAACGTCGTTAACGATTAGGCATATTATATGGTAGTAGGTGACATATATAGGGCAGACGTTGGACGACTGAACAGACGGGGAGAAGACGGGTTTTATGTGCTCTTACAAGTAATAGACGTTCATGTAGTATAGGGGCACCTGTTTGAACTTGCCATCGGCCGGCGACTGGAAGTAGATGGGAGCGACCCAGTAGTTGCTCTTGTCATTGGCGATCTTGGCGTTGGTGCACGAGGAACCCAGAAGCTGGTCGCCGTCGATGGTCAGGCCGAAGTTGCTCCCGCCCATGATGCCGTGGGTGTGGCTGGAATTCATGCCGGGGCTCACGATGGGGTCCATCCGACCCTCGGTAGAGAACTTTCCGGGCTCGTTGTTGAAGTGCAGCACGGCGAAGGTGCCTCCGGCTTGGGCGTACACCACCTCGTTGACCGGCTTCTCGCTCACCGCCGCCGTCGTCGTCCAGTAGCTCTTGGACGTGAGGGCTGAGCGGATTGTCGAGAGGACAGGGGCGGCGGCCGTCGTGGAGGCCAACGCCGTGGCGAAAAGGAGTGACTTGGTTGAATACTTCATCTTGTAACTGTGAACTGCGATAACCTGCCCGTAGAGGGGATGAAGGAATGACTACGGAGAAGTTCCGTGATGATGGCCCTGAGCTTGCGGATCACATAACTTCTCCAACCATGTCAGTAGAGACGGCATGGTGAATATATATCCCCTAGACCTCCAGTGTGTCGGAGGTAACGGGCATTATCAGCCAGCATGTGTTGGAACGAATCAGGCAGTCGAATCGACCTGTTTCATTTCCAAATCCCAAGCTCAGAAACTACTTGGCGAAGCAAAAAGAAACATCCTTGCTAGAGCTCAACTGGGACGAAGCTATATTTGTCTGCTCACCTTCCTCACCGGAGTTGTGGGGATAGAGTCGGCGGGAGGCTGAAGTCCGTATCCGGAAGGCAACGATTGAAACATCCTTGACGGATTCGACCAATCCGCAGTAAAATCCGGGGCCCGGGAAAGTTCTTCACTGACGCAAGTTTTATGAGTAGATAATTTGCCCATTAGCTATAACACGTAGGAGAGGCGATCATGTCAGCTGTGGGTGTTGTTGCCCTAGCGGTTGACCAACGAAGCGAAGCAGATCGACACAAAGGCTGATGGGCCCAAGTTAAGCCTCGCCCGCTACTCCCCGGATCGACTCGATCGATTGACAACACTATTGTCTTATAGGTTCGTAGTGTTACACTGAATCACACCCAACACTACTCAATCGGGAGCCCATCGACATTGGCAGCATCCATGATTGGCTGCATTGCGTGATAAGCATGTGATACATAGATCCGGTCGTTGATCCCAGATCTCTCAGATCAACACTAGTACATATACCACTAGACTATTCGAGAATCAAGTTGGAACGATAATGCATATATACAAGAGGCCTCAAATTATCTAACCTTTGGCTCACATGGTCTCGGAGGCGCGTCAAGTGTAAGTCAAGCTCCAGTTAAGGAATCACTGCTCCTGCAGATCAGTCTCGTCAGTTGCCTTTCGGATCCGGCGTGGAAGCATGGTTGCGGCAAAGCAGCTAACGTGGCTCAGCAGTTTGTGGGTTGGGGCATTTAGCCCAGATTCAATTTTCCCTTTGCATCTCAAGCGAGTAAGATATCGCCGTCTAGGAGTGTCATGCCCAGTGACTTCAGAGGTGCCTGCTTTGACACAATGACCCGGTGAGTTGAGTAAGATATGTATGTAGTAAGCATGCGAGGGCATCGCCGTGGTGAAAACGTGTAGCTAATCGATCCTCACTAATACCCTAGTGTGGCGGTCTTCATCTTGTTTAGGAGACGATCGTCGGTGTCAAATCTAATTTTGGAACGAATTAACCTATACGTAGTAGTCGGATTAGGCAATTCATACATATTTTTTGCTTCTACCTATAGGCCCTGTCCCGATCATAGGGATGTATGGGACAAGGAGGGCAGATGCATCTCTCGTTTTGTTTTGTTTCGTTTCGTTTGCGCTCAATCACAGCCCACAAACATTCCTACAAAAACAAAAGCCTCACTGCAGTTCGGAAGCTTAGTGTAAAGGTAATGTTCCGACCGCATCACTGTCAGAACATTATACAGCTCGCGCCCCATTGTTCCTATCACCCAGTATCCAGATCATTTCAACGGGTGCACGAGTATGGAATATCGTTTAGGTAGGTGAATGAATGGCATCCCCGTGTAGTTTGTTCTTGATATATCATACAAGATAGGCAGGGCCGCTCGATCTCAAAATAGCTCGACACACACACAAGTGCGCACATGTCAAGTATGCAGGTCCGGGGGACTTAGATACTAAGGGAGTTAATGCCCGTCCTTCTTCCCCATTCCCTTACAACCTCAAACCCAGTTCTCAAAGAACGTGACGGCCTGGAAGAACGCCTGCTCCTTGCCGAACTTCTGCTTCGGATCCGAGACGTTGGCGCGGACGCCGAAGCCATGCTGGGTGCCCCCGTACAGGGTCAGCGAGTACTCGAGCCCGGCGGCCTGGAGCGCGGCCTCGATCTCGGCGCGGCGCGCGGGCGGCATGAGCGCGTCGCCGTCGGCGGCGGCGACGCTGATCGGGCGCGTGATAGCGGCGATCTCGGCGTCCTCGAGCAGGCTCGGGTGGGCGGCGAAGCCGACGTCGGCGCCCTTGGCCTCGGCCAGGAACCGGAAGCTGTACCGGCCGCCGAAGCAGTAGCCGGTGACGGCGATCTTGGCCGCGCCGGCGGTGTTGCGCAGGTAGTCGATGGCCGTAGCGATCTTCGGGTCGGTCACCTCCGGCCCGTGCTCCGCCAGGAACTCGGTCTGGTTGAAGCTGGGGTCGTTCAGGTCCGCTGGGGCGGGCTTGCCGTCAAACAGGTCGGGGGCCACCGTCAGGAAGCCGGCGCGCCCGAAGCTATCCGCGAGCCTGGATGGATAGATGGATTAGTCATTAGGTAGTTATCAACCAAGGTTTGAACCGTTGGTTTCAGGAGGAGGAAGGGGAGGGGGAACTTTGTTGGTTCTCTACCCCTCCCGGACCCGAAATGCGCCGTTGAAAGCTAACTCACAGCTTGTTTTCGAGAAGCTGGATCCCGAAGACGTCAGTCAGGTATACCACGGCGGTGTCGGACTTCTTCTCGCCCGTGATGTACAGGTTGACTGGCTCACGTGTCAGTACATCATTGCCAGCTGGCTCTTTATAGCGTTAGGACTAGATAGTTACGCACCCCCATTGAATTCCTCCTCCTTGCCGACTGGATCGCCATCATGTCGGATGATCGATCCGTTGTTGACCGTGTTGCCATAATCTCGGTACTGGAGCGAGGCAGTGCCGACGGATGCGACACTCCAAAGAGCGAGCATAGACTGAAGCTTCACCATTTTGTTTTCGTGTGTCGGACAGCGCAGAAGAGAAGCAAGATGTGCGGTTAGTCTTGCCGGGCGTGCAATGCGAAGGTTTACGATATAGTGTATCGTGTTTCCCAGATGGATGTGGACTCCTGGATGCTGCTAGGTACTTATAATACCTCGTTCCGGTTATCACCTGCACTTTCCATATTACCCTTGCCGTTCCGTGCCGTTCTCCAGAGCAGTCGTAACTCTCAAGCGCGTCTTGGAGTCTTGGCCGGCATCCCATCCATAGTGGGTTTAGCCCAGGTCCCGTACACCGGATGTAACTGTCATTGAACCGCCAATATCCAATACAGGGAAGAAAGTCCCAATTCGACGTGGTCCTTGATTGGTAACATCCGCCAAGACGGCATTAACCAGGGCCGCCCAATGAGCGAGGGGGCATCTGGCTTATACTTTGCGTCTTTCTGAAGCCATGGGAGTCAAAGCCCCACGCACATCAGCACTGGAAAGTTGAGGTACGGCACAGCAGGCCCAGCAGGCTCAGCTTAGAACTCAAGTAGGCAGTCGGGGTGGCATTGGGTACGAGCTTGAGAGCGTTTAGCTTGAGTGTCTAGACCCTGACAGCTTGGTTGCTTCATTTTCCACTTTAGAACGTCATCTAAACCTTGATCGTATCTTATATCTTATGCATATATCGCACTTGGCCTAGCAGCTGTCCATCTCCCTATAGTTACTTACAAGTATGTAAGCCCCCATCATGGCTCACTAACCACGATTGTGACGGTTGTAACGGTGATAACCCCTGGTGACCGTAAGGGTAGCCGTGTGGTTTCAGCATCGCCGACGATTATCTCCGCACGAAGTTTATAATGATGAATGAATAACAAACATACAACATAAACGTACAAAAATAGGGGGTAAGCAATTTACACGCTATATCGTGATAACCTCTATTAAGGCATATCCTGGGGATCGGGAGTTTCGGGCCTTTAAGGTCCGATCAAGCTGATTCAAGCTTAAAAGTTCCGGTTCCACTTGCAGGCTCCAAATCTTCGCCCTAACAAACGCGTCACACAATTCAAATGGAAATCAACAACATTGAAGTCCGACTCTGACACCCGCCCCGATCCGTTCGACCTGTATACCGGCAATAAATCACGGACAATAAATCACGGACAATAAATCACGGGGCATCGGGCAGCACATCGGCGTTCCCTGCCCCATCATTTGCCACATTATTCGGAGATAAGCAGCAGACATGGGGCGTACCAAGCAACCAGAGAGACCCATCGCCACCGCCACGCCAGCCATCCTCTCGCTCCCCATCGAGCAACGCGTGCAGCTGGCCGTGAAGGACTGGAACGCCGGGGGCGGCTGCTTCAACACCCGGAAGACCGTAGCCCAGTACTACGGCGTCGAGCCCAAGCTGTTCTACAACCGGCTGAAGGGCGTCAAATCCGGGCACGAGGTCCGCCGGGGCAACCGGCTGCTGACCGCCGAGGAGGAGCTGACCCTCCTCGCCTGGATCAACCTGCACATCGCCGCCGGGGTCGAGCTGACGTCGCTGAGCGCCGCGTCGGCCGCGAACCTGCTGATGAAGAACAAGAGCAGCAGCGCCCGCCGGAGCGAGATGTGCGCCCGGTGGGCGCGGCGCTGGATGAATAAGCACTTGGAGCTGTGCGAGGTCAGCCGGACGAAAGGCCTGGCCCTGGTGCGCAAGGCAGCCGTCGAGGCCAACGACGTCCCGAGCTACTTCACCGCCTACAAGGAGGTGCTCGCCAAAGAGGGCGTCTTCCCGCCGCTCGAGTGGAAGACGAACGAGCCGGGAGCCCAGGTGGGTGTACTCCTGGGCCGGGTCTGGGCCTGGACCTACCCGGAGGTCGCGATCGAGGATTCAGCCGCAACCACGGAGCAGTATAAGCCGGAGGTCCGGAGGCTGGTGGCGGTCGTCGAGGCCATCTCGAGGGCAGGGAAGGCCGAGCCGCCCTTTTTGATCCTGCCCGTGAAGCACCTCGCGCAGAAGTACCCGACCATGCAGTTCGAGGATGCGGCAAAGCTTTTTGCGTCGCCGCCGGAGCAGCAGTTTGTTGATGTTGGGGTTCAAACTGATTTTCAACCGAGAATGTATAGAGCAAGAAGCGTTTGAACTGGGGCTCTGGGTCAAATACTAGCTACGTGATGTCAAGGCGCTGGACGGACATGATACTTAACGCAACGCCAACTATCACCCCCGAATACTTCGGAAGAGGGTCATCGATGGACAACAGCAGTTGGATAAACATTGGGCAATAATGACTGCAGTTGCTAAGGCTGGATCATACGCTGTAAATAGGCATGAGATGGTTATACGACCAGGATCCTTGCAAGAGGCATTCTTAAGGGGACAGTACGGTATACGGCCTTCCTGAACTCTAGAGATGTTGATCTTTACTGTCAGTTGACCACAACTGCAGACTGCAATAACAACTTCATTCCGTAATGTATAATACTAGTGTAAGAACAGTAAACATAATCGTTACTTCGTTGAATAAGTCTTTCGAAGGACACGCGGAAGTCGCTTTCTGGGAAAACTATCAGTTCAACTTATCATAAGACCGACCGCAACTTACAATTTATTAGTTTCCATGTGCTTTTATAACAATAACGAATCTGTCAAGAACTTCGATAAAACAGCTTTTATGTTAGAGTGAAGTGAAAAACAGAATAATACTCGATCTATCGAAGCATATGACCGTAGAGCCTTCTATTATTAGACGAATGGGATCCATGTGGATCACATAACCCCCTAGTACATTATCCCCTCACGGAATCTCACACGGCACTGGCTGTCCTAAAGTATAACGAACAGATAGGACTTGTAACATCTACCCCAGGTTACTGATGCAGAAAAGGGTTCAATACGACTAATGGATAATTCAAAGACAGTAAGATGTTTACCTGAAGTGTATCAAAAACCGTGGACGGCAGCATGTTCTTGGATCTGGATGGCGGGACGGGACGGGGACTAGGTCTAGATCGACTTACTAGAATCCTACTAACACTGCCTATCACATATCAACCTGACTATAAAACAGTTCTGAAGATGCAAAAGCGGGCCGCCATAAGCAGCTGAACAAATACCCCTGTGCGACTGTGCCGCATGCTTTACCTTCGATTATAAATAGACTCCTTGATCATGCAAGCTATTATTTAATGGCTCGATTCTTCGCTGTTCCTATATCATCATCTTGCTGTAAAGAATCGTAATTGCGCGCAGTCCTGTGACGAAGCCACCACATGTTGTGAGCGTCTTTACACCGTTGTATAAAGGAAGACAGCAACGTTTCGAACCCTTGGTTTCTTGCATATCAGTCGTAAGCCCTTGCGTAAAAGAGAAAGTATAAGGGCACGCCATTTCTGTTAGAGGGGTCACCATGCCGTACACCTACCAGCCTTTAGAAGGCGATGAGATACGGCTTCTGACTATCGAGCCGTACGATGGCGACGATGATGCCTCTACACTGATCAGTTGCACCATCGAGAACGTCAGACTGAACCCCGACTTCAAACGGGATCAGGACGGCTTCAAGGGAGACGACTACGTCTGGCGCGAGATACGATCTCCGCTCGACTCCGCCTCCATATTCGAGGACAGTGCCGATCCTCTCGTACGGGAGGCCGAGGTGCAAGAAAAGAAACTGCAGGCTGCCGAGGATGCGCATGCGGACGACGAGGAAGAAGAGAGCAACAACAAGCAGTTCCGCTACGAATGGGGCGACTACATAGCGCTCTCCTATGTCTGGGGCTTGTCGGAGGGCGTACAGAAACACACCATCCTCCTGAACGGGGAGGAGTTCCTCGTCCTACCGAACCTGTACGATGCGCTGCTCAAGCTGCGGCGGACCCAGCGGGTCAAGCAGGGCTTCAAGTGGTGGATCGACGCCGTCTGCATCAACCAGCAGGACCCGGCCGAGCAGGGCCAGCAGGTCGGCCGCATGCGCGACATCTTCGCCTCGGCCTGGCACGTCGTCATCTGGCTGGGCAAGGAGGAAAACAACAGCGCGCTGGCCGTCACGGCGCTGCGCTGGCTCGCCATGCGGAGCAAGGGGCCCGAGCCGCTCGAGGGCCTGTACAAAGAGGGCAAGAAGATCGACCTCAGCCCGGTGTTCATTGTGTGGGCCAAGGCCAAGAGTGCGTGGAAGACGGAGGTCTTCGCGGCCTTGTTCCACCTCCTCACGCGGTCGTACTGGCAGCGCACGTGGATATTGCAGGAGATGGCCATGGCGCGGCGGGATGCGCCGGTCATTTGCGGAGAGAGCTGCCTCTCTTGCCAAGATGTTTTCGACGCCGTGGCGCTTATCGAATCCGACCAGAACCGGATCGGCCGGGACATCATCGGCAGCGTCAGGCCGAGGACGGGACAGGAGTGGACTTACGAATTCGCCAGGGACAGGATCCCCGAGGAGAGACAGTGGTCGGCAGAGAGGATGTGGAAGCTGCTGCAGGACCTGGTGAACCTGCAGCGCGAGCAGCGGCCGGAGGAGGATCACCAAACCTCCGCCGCCGCCATCGCGACCGGAAACGCGGATCTAGTAGGTTTGCTGCGGGCGTTAGTGCTCGGTCGCGATGCCAACGTCACCAAGGAGAAGGACAGGGTGTACGGCATCCTGGGTCTGCGGGCCGTGGCCGAGCGGGTCGACATCACGCCCAACTACGACCTGCCGCTCTCGGCCATCTACCAGGACTTCACGGCGCAGCTGCTGTCCAAGGGCAACCTGGACATCCTCCGGCTGGTGTCGCGGACGTCGGGCGAGATCCACTCCCTCAACACCCTCGAGGATCTGGCGCCGGGTGAGCGGCCCGCCCGCTCGGCCTACATCAAGATCATCAAGAACGCGATCGTAGCGCCGCGCGCCTCCCGCCCCGTCGGCCAGCCCTGCACCCACAACCTCCCGTCGTGGACCGTCTGCTGGACCTGCCGGCCCCCGCCCGCGGCGCAGCTCCAGGGCGCGTACCGCGCCGGCGGCGAGGCCTCGCCGTCGACGGCGCCCATCTACGGCGCGGACTCGACGCTGGTCGTCCGCGGCCTGGTCTTCGATACGATCCGCTCCCTGGGCAGCTTCCACCCCAGCGAGGTCGACACGAGCTACCCGCAGACGGACAGCGAGGCGCCCGCCGAGACCGCCAGCGCGTACGGCAGCATGGAGGCGACGCAGGAGGCGCTCTGGCGCACGCTGGTGGGCAACACGACGGCGCGGGGCGGGCCGCCCAGCGCCGAGGGGCCGTGGCTGATCAACGAGCCGCGCACGTGGCTGCGGCAGCTACTGGGCGTGTACACGAACGGGTTCTCGCTGGCGGAGCAGCGGGACCGGAACAAGGACATGCCGCTGGCGGGGAGCTACACGCTGCAGCAGATCATCCTCGGCACGACGGAGGAGCTGAGCTTCCGGCAGAAGTTCAAGATCAAGAGCGGCGGCGACCGGGGCCTGTACACGCCGACCGAGGAGCAGTGGGAGGTGTTCTCGTGGGCCATCAACGCGCTGGCGTGGCGGAGACTGATGGGCACCCGCGGGGGAAGGATGGGCACGGCGCCGGCGGCGGCGAAGGTCGGGGACCGGGTCGCGGTGCTGCAGGGGTGTAGCGTGCCGATGGTGCTGAGGGAGAACGGGGACGGTTGGGTGGTGGTTGGGGAGTGCTACGTCCATGGCGTTATGGATGGCGAGGTGCTCGCGGCGAGTAGCAAGGAGGATGTGCGTGATATGAAGCTTTATTGAGGCGTGCTTGTTGTTTAAGTAATAAGTAATCACCATGCTTGAACGTAGGTGATACGTACATAAGTGCATAGCACTATACACCGTGCTCAGGGGTTCCACCATCTTGTCTTAAAACTTCCAAGTAGATCCAAGTGCTCTTGTCATGTGGGAATCTCAGGTAACTCCGGATATGCTTGTCTAATAGGTATTGCCCTATACCATGCCGGTATGCTCAATAATCAGGTCTGGCCGTGACAGGAGCAAAAGCCGCCTTATTCGAGATTCAGCGTAAGCTGGGCTCCAACTCATTCTGTGACTGCCGAACGGGGGAGAATCGTCCGTAGTATGCCAAACTGGCGCTGTTGGTCTCTTTATAGCTACACTACAAACACTAGCGACGACTAGCTTTCGACCTACGATGTCAGGATGCGTTCCCTTCCCGCAGCTTAAACGACACTACCGGCGAGTACTCGATCTCGGATCACCCACTGGGACCGCGACGGGCCATCCGCTCTGGTGACGACCGGCTAGTCACATCTCAAACCGTGTAAACCTAAAGTCAGATTAGAAAACATCATGACATGAGCCGGAGCCTGGACGTCTACACGGGTCTCTTCAGGATGCAGCGCCATTCTCCAAGCAACCTCTAAAGTTACCTTCAACCCAATATCCGGCGGCGACTTATCAAGCTGCAAAAGTCCGGTCCTAGAGGCCCATTTATTCCTCGATAGCGTAGTCAGTCGGTTAGCGCTTCCCACGAGGACGTTTATCAAGGCAAATAAACAACAAAACCTCCACATACGACCATACCATGTGGAAAACTCGGGATCCCGTCCGCTCTCCCCTAGATAAACCACATAGGGCCAGATTAGTAGTTGGGTCGGTGACGACCAGCGAATCCCTGGTGTTGTATGTTTTTTTTTTTTTTTCTTTCTTTTCTTTCTTTTCTTTCCGTGTCCTTTTTGCTAACTTCCTTAGCTCCCTTTGTATTAGTTATGCCCTGTCACTGACTGATAAGAGCTGTCTGTGGCGTTTGTAGTAATTGCACGATCTTGTAGTGCCATATAGTGTTCTTGCCCCTTAGAACCCGATTTCGAGTAAGTGTCTAGGTGGCGTTAAGGTTGTCGGAGGAGAGGTTGGCGCAGAGCACCTCAGCATCGGCTACACGGCGCATAGCCAGGGCGGCCGGAGCGGCACGGACGACTAGACGGCCCTACCTCCCATGGGAAGGTTTTGCTCAGACACATCGGCCTCATCATGCCGAACACGAAGAGCACCCAGGCCGACGCGGGTTTGGAGAACCTCGGCGTGACTCCATAAAAGCCGGGGAAGACTTGTCTGGAGATATGCTACTCGAGACTCAAGCTGGCTGGCTAGGGGATATTGAAGTAGCTGGTAAGCATTTCGAAGCTATCTGAGAGCGAGATCGAGACCATCTCATATTCGCCGATCGGGAACCAGATCAGCAGGGTCGATCTTCGCTGCGGATCCGGATGTGATTGAGATCCAGCCACTTTCGGGCGGGCCGATCATAGCATAGGCATTACATAGTTAGGTGGTAGGTGCTTCGTAGTCAGTGAAGGCGGAGTTTGCAGGCGGGACTAACTGCCTCCATAATATAATAAGCAGGTGGCAGGTCAATAGGGGATTTTGTTTAGACATGCTCTGAAGCAGACAGCACTGGATCCCATGCACGATATTTAGACATGGCCTGCAGCACAATATCGTTAGGTGTGAATTCTAAATCAGTCTCTCCTGTCCATATGAGAGTTCGGTAGTTTCGTTCTGGGCACGCGAGAGAAGAGGAGGGTCAACGCGGATGCGAAGACTCTACTTGGACTCGACTTGTATCGGAGAAAAGAAAAGCATTGTTGACATAGTGCCCTAGCTGTGTTGGTCAAAACGTGTAGGTACACTACCACTACACAAGTAAATGGGACACGAGGATGACATCATGACGCTAGACCCAGCCAACTGATCAGTGATCGATCACCTTTGAAGACATTGCGAGACTATGTATGTCAGTAATCTACCAAGTCTGTATTTCGTCAAACACCCTTGAGCTAATAATGGAAGCGACAGGTATGGCAATGCTTCATGTATGTAGGTAAGCCTCGACGATGAATCACGCTGCACCGGGAACATAAAGAGGGAAAAAGGAGGATTTTAAAGTCCGATGATGCCGGGATTTGCCAACGAATACATACGGGAGCGATGAGTTGTCTGCCTCCTTGCTCTTGAGTCGGTAACACGATTAAGTTATGTACGAAGTAATTATGTCTCGTAATTATGTACTTCGTCGGTCAGGTCTGATCAGCCAGTCAGCCAGATCAAGTCGGGTAGGCGTGGTTATCGATTAGGCTAGGCCCCGGGGCCCTTACCCCGGTACACGCCAACGCAGGGACCAGCGAGTGAGACAGGCACAGGCTCTGTTTAGTGGGGCCGGGTGGCTTGCTAAGGCTGCTAAGGATCCTTTCGGCGGGCTAACGGGGCAACGGGCGAATGGTGGCTTAGCGCCGCCGTGGCTGCCAAGGTACGAAGCGGTATGTACCCCCTTGGCGGGTCTCCCTGACAACCCCGAGGGCAGCGCAAGTAAATAAAATCGAATGGCTGGGAGCAGTGGGAGGGGATAATCTGTCGCATCACCAGAAAAAGCACCCAGAAAGTCGAGTGGCAGGACCAATTACAGCCCCCCGTTGCCAATTACACGCAGCAAGCTCTTACGTATCCCGCCCGTACGGACCGGATCGGTTTTTCCCATCTCGCTGCCTGTTGGGTCCTCGGGATCAAACCAATTGTCCATCTTCAGGCTATTCTTCCCACACTTTACAATACAGTACAATACCTGGTAACATCCCTATCCCCCTACTTCACCAACCTCCTCCAAATTGACCGCACCGACTGACGAAGTATTCTCCTGCACTGCCGTCAGAGAACCGGGAAAGACGGAGAACGGGAAGACCTTGCCTTGCCTTGTCTTGTTGGGTAGCGTCACTCGCTGCATACGTAGTCACCGCGACTTATCTCAGCTCCTATCTTTCTCCCCCTTCCTTTTCCCTCCCTCATCTTGCATTGCATTCCCGTCTCGACAGTTTTCTTTTGGAGCCGTGTGGAACAATACTACTGTTGTTGAACGTCTAAGTTGCAACCAATACCTTTACCTACCTGACATTACAACAAACACACCTCTTCGAGTCACTCGTTCACCTATTCACACCTGCCCGCTTCTCTCCCTCCCTGCGTCTCTCCCTACCTCCCTACCGCGCAGCTCACAATACCCTCCCGCTTTCCGGTTCACCTGGTTGATCTGACCCAAGACAGAGATAACCACCACAAAGTCGAGCAGCTGTCGAGTTAGCAGCCCAGTGACAGACGGCGGCGCGAACGACCCCTTCTTATACTTCCCTTTACGAGAAGGAAAAACGAACGGCCGAGCGAGCGAGCGAGAATCTGTGTCACTTCCATTCCAGCAAGTAACCGACTGGCTTGTGGCATTTGGCGTCTTGTCTTGACTATAGACCTCCCTGCGACATTCCATTCGCATCGATCCCGCACCATAGTTAGTCGACCCGACTAGCCGTGTACCAGACGCAACCTCCCACCGTCTTTTCCAGCGCTGCGGCGCGCATTCTCAGAGCCACACCGTCGCTCCACGGGAGGACGGGAGTGGGTTAAGACCTGAGAAGGGTTCCCCCGAGCTTTTCGGCCAAGAGAGAGATAGAGAGAGGATACCCCGAGTAGAGAAGAAGAAGAACAGATAAACATGGCGGAAAGGTTTCAATTAGGGTGGATGCGTAAGTAATAGATGATCCGTTACCCTCGTAGACGACTCCCCAGATCTCAGAAAGGAAGGAATGAGAGAAATGGATCTCAAGATCGCCAGCTAATATCGATGTCTTGCAGGGTTCGTACCGTTCCTAGGATACCACCATGTGTTGATGATTCTCATAGCGATTGCCATCATATTATTATGTAAGTCATATATAAGACCTTAGAATTCCATTCCCGTCGCCGGAACCCGTTGCTAACAATCCCCCCTTTTTGGGGGTTGAAACAGCACTCCTACTAGCCGGCTGCTCGTCATCATCACCGCTGATACCGGACATCTACCTCCTGTCGCTGTACTACGAGAGCTACACGGCGGTGCCGGACACGTCGCAGGTCGACTACAACTTCAACGAGGCCCTCAAGAACATCGTCCGCGACGCCCACCTGCAGGCGCGCGTCGGCTACTTCGGCATCTGCGTCAGCCCCGACGGCGGCGGCTGGCTGTGCAGCAACAATGCGACGGCGCTGGCCAACGAGATCTCGGTCGATCAGGACCCGCTGAATCTCGTCTGGCTGGCCAGCCAGTTCAAGGACATGATCGTGTTCCCCTACCTAATGTAAGTAGTAGCAGTGGTCGTCCGTCACGCCTCCTTCTCAAGCGAGAAGTTGAAGTGAAGTGGTATGAAACAACAAAAATAAAGAATAAACGCTGACAGAAAACCCAAACAGCATCATCGCCATAATCTTCGCCTTCGTCTGCTTCCTGCTGCTGGCGACCTTCCCGGGCTGGCACGAGGAGGAGGACAGCGAGGGGTCGGAGCGGGAGATCAAGCCGTTCCCGAGCCGGCCCGTGTCGCAGGTGGCGCTGTCCATCATCTTCGTGGCGACGGTGTTCGTGCTGGTGTCGGTGCTGTGGCAGCACACGGCGTCGGTGGCAGCGTCCATCATCGCGCAGGACTTCGGCAACGGCAGCGTCATGTCCGGCATCGGGTCCAGCGCCATGACCCTCGGCTGGTTTAGTTTCACCCTGCTCATCATCGTCACCATCGGCTTGCTCGTCATGATCCTCAGCATCCGCGTGCTGACGCAGCTGGCCGAGTAAGTTAGAGGTGATGCGGAAAGGATAATGATCATGATTCGTGATTTGGGAAGGGGAAAAAAAGAAACGAAGAAAAAGAAAAATGACGAAAAACAAATGTATGGCTGTGATGTGATTCCCGATATGAAGGGGGGAAAGAATGAATGTAATAATGATGAAAAGTCGTCGTGCAAGAAGAAAAAAACGAAACCAAAAACAAACACACACACAGGAAACGATGAACGGAAAGACGATGAAGCGGAAAGGAAAGGAAGGGGAAACGGGAACGGAAACGAGTGTTTATGTATACATCGAGGCGATCACGGCGAATGAGGAACAACACGACACACACCAACACCAACACCACCACATCATACCATACCATCACCACCACTACCATAGTCAGACGCCGCTACCTACCCCTTTATACCACACCACCCCACATCACATCACATCACAAGCCCTCCCCTCTTGCCTATTCTTCTCGATGAACGTACATACATACCTACACACGCCAGCATCTGGGACCGGAGTTAAGAGATAAAGGGGGAAGGACGGGAAAGGTCCAATTGTGTTTTCTGTCTTTTTCTATATCACTGCTACTACTACTGCTACTATTACTACTATTGAGGATTCGGGCGGTTGAATGTCCCCCCTCCCCATCTCCCGCTCTACCAGGCTGGCTTTCTTGTCTTTATATGATACGATCGTGCCGTTTTCGGCGTTTTTTTTTTTTTCTTCTCGGTCCCATCTTGTTTGGCGGGGTGAAGGATCTTGGCTACTTAGGTATCGTCGGTCTATGATATGGAATGGGTTGACCATCAAGGGGCTGGAAGAGCGTCCTCATCATCATGGAGGAACAATATACCAAATAAACAAAACTACCTAACCTAACCTGCCTGCCTGCCTGCCTGCTTTGCTTGACTTGTGCCTTTTGTTCCTTTGCTATGCGGATCCGATCGTGATATGACTTAGACTAAGTAGGATGAAGCGAGAGCAACCGACAAGTAAAATAAATGCATAGAGAGGTTTCGGGGTGATTTTGCTGCCGAACAGGGAGGTGTTAGGCGCATATGCAGTCCTGTATGTCACCTCGAGGTAAGGGGAAGACCTCGCATAGACCGACCGTCCAGCTATCGGCACTGTTTCTGTTTTGTCTGTCTGTCTGTCTATATAAAGTATCGTAGCTACTAAGGTATGGTTGAAAGAATTATAGCCGGTCTACGAGTAGTAACTACCGGAGGTAGGTAAGCATTGGATCGCAGATCAACTTGGTTAAATTACCTCCTGTCTGGCAACATGGCGGTTACTTCGGGTCATTATCCTACTTAATAAAACGTAATCATGCCTTTGCGATATTTTGACGATATAAATTTAAATGGGTATTTGAAGAAAATGGCATCAACAGAATATCCTCAAGACGTGATTTGTTTTCTTTCCAAGTCATCCCATTCATATTCCAACTATCCATGCATCCATCAAGTCGTGTATATACAAATTCAACCCCCATTCTTTTCCAAAACCCAAATCATACCGGCGCCAGAACAACAAACAAACCAGCCATCCATCCACCCTGAAGCGCAAAGCTTAGTATAGTAGTCCGCCCTACGCGATCCAGAACCAGGCCTTCTCCACCCAATTTTTCGGTACGGGCGCCGCGTCCATTTCCTCCATCTCGTCCATCTCCTTCTTGCCCGTCAGGGCGTCGATGTCGTCGACGCGGCGGTAGAAGGGGGTGCGCTTGACGAGCTTGTGGCCGAGGTACAGGGCCATGAAAATGGGCAGCGTGATGTAGGCGGCCAGGAAGTCGGACACGCTCCAGCGGGACGGGAAGAAGACCGGGTAGCCATTGGTCAGCGTCAGGAGCGACACCATCAGCAGCGCGAACCAGGTCGCGTAGGGCTGCAGGGGCGTCCGGAAGGGCAGGCTGTCCAGCAGGCCGTGGTGGGCCATGGCGGAGCGGAACCGCAGGTACGTGATCAGGATGACGATCCAGGCGATGAAGCCCGAGATGGTGGAGATGTTGGTGAACCAGGCGAACACGCTGGCGCCGCTGTTGTTGACGTTGAGGAAGCCGAGGCAGCCGAAGGCGAGGGTGGCGAGGACGGCGGCCCAGGGGACGCCGCGCTTGGTGGTGCGGCCGAGCAGGCGCGGGGCCTGGCCGTTGATGGCCATCGAGTACAGGATGCGCGACCCGGAGTAGCAGAAGGCGTTGCCGGCGGACCAGGCCGACGTCAGGATGGCGGCGTTGATGACGTGGTTGAGCCCCTTGATGCCGGCGCGCTGGATGCCCAGCACGAAGGGGCTGGCCGAGGCGTTGGACGAGCCGGACAGCAGCTGCGGCTCGTCGCTGGGCACGAGCACGCCGATGATCAGGGACCCGCACCCGTAGAAGACGGCGAGGCGCCAGACGAAGCGGCGCGCCGCCTTGGGGATGTTGCGGCGCGGCGCCACCGTCTCGCCGGCCGACAGGGCGATCAGCTCGGGCGAGGTGACGAAGGCGAAGCCGGCCTTGACAAAGGCGGTCCAGTAGCCGAGGAAGCGGCTCAGGCCGACGGCGGGCACGAGGTAGGGAACGAAGGCCCCGGGCTGCTGCCAGTACAGGAAGCCGGTGCGCACGTGGTCGGGGCCGCCGCCCAGCATGATGACGATGCCGAGGATGATGAGCCCGACGATGGTGATCAGCTTCACGCTGGCGAACCAGAACTCGGCCTCGCCGAAGAAGGACACGGCGACGATGTTGAGGAACAGGATCACGAGCAGCTGGAGGGCGATCCACACGGCCACGGGGACGGCCTCGGTCCAATACTGCAGGATGAGGGCGCCGGCGGTGACCTCGGACGCCAGCAGCATGGCGTAGGCGTACCAGTAGTTGTAGCCGGCGGCGAAGGCCAGACTGGGCTCGACGAAGCGCGACACGAAGTAGGGAATCGAGATCCCCTTGAGCGGGAGGTAGGTCACCATCTCGCCGAGGTCGTTCATCACGACCCAGACGACGAGCATCATCGAGAGGTAGGCCATGAAGAGCGGCGCGGGGCCGACGGTGGCGAGAATCGCACCGGATCCTACGAACAGACCAGTTCCGATGCTGTTGGGTATTCATTCGAGTTAGCTACTACCGATCATGATCATGTTTCCGTCATCGCGACTGGCTGACTACATAGTAACTAACTATGTAGACAGTACAGCTAGATTTCATTAAAAAAAGGGGGGTGACGCACGCTCCGCCGAGAGCCAAGAACTGAATGTGTCGGCTCTTAAGCCCTCGTTCTAGTTGATCGGTCTGCGCGAGGCTGATGTCGCCAATAACCGTGGCGTCGGCGTAGGACCTGTCGGTGATTTGGGGGCCCAGGGCGACCTCCTGGTCGATTGACTTTTTCTCCATCGTATCGGCTTTGGAGTCTCTCGCGACCCGGATCTAATAACAAGCTCCCTCCCTCGGGTGAATGAAACTGGCCTGTTGGCGGTCACCGTCGTTGATCGAGATTACCGGGGCCGGCGCTGATGTCGATACTGACTGCGATGCCTGGGTACCTAGGTAGCTAGATGGGATGAACGAGTGAAGGGGGGGATTCTTAGGTATAAGCGTATAAATATATATATGAAGTTTAGGTTCGGGGTCTCGAAGCTAGTGAAGCATCTCCGGAGACGGTTTGACCGAGCGGCTTGGCTGTGGATGGTCTAGCTGAGTGTGAAGCGTCAAGCGTGAAGCTACTCAAGCTGCTACCCGTGCAGCCCGTGGTCCCGTACTGCTGCTACCCTAATGCCCTGCCTGAGAGAGCCGCAAGCGCGAGTGGAATTTCGGAGAACTATGCAGGTAGTATCTAGACTATATGCATATCATGCTATTCAAGGTTGTATGTTGATGATGACATGAGCAGCATTCAACCTGGAGATCTTAGGTTATTGCTTGCTGACTTTTATGTACCTAGACACTCCCTTAGTTGGGTAGGCAGGCTTGACCCGGAGAACTACTTGCACTTGCACCTGCACCTGCACCTGCACCTGCCTGCACTTCCACTTCCACTTCCACTTCCACTTATACTTCCTTATCAATGGAAACTTGAAGTGGCAGGGTCTGAGTGAGGGTGCAAGAACCCTGGCTGCCTGGTACCCCATATCCCTGGAACCCCATATCGAGGCCCGCTTCTTGACATGATAGGCTACGATATTTACATGATGAGAATTTCTAATCGCCTTCCCGAAAGCGTAACCACCTGCAGCACCCTGCAGCACAGCTTTTGCCCTACGTACTACCACCCCATATGCAGATATGTATACCACCCTGATCACGTAGTAATCCGCTATAATGGGTGCGTGGTAGTACATCTACTGCATAGGTAGGCAATTCTTTAGCACGCACATGTACCTGTATGGTGTAGGTAATATGCTATGTAGGTACCAGGTGGATTATTGTTAGGTAACTCGCGGGGAAGGTTCCAAGGTTGATTGGAGATGTGATTGTCTTCCCCAGCCAAGCCCAGCACTGACCCGATCCAGCCCAGCCCTTGCCCCGAATGCGTGCGTGTTTGGTTCCAAGATTTAGGTACGTAGTTTAGGTAGGTCTCCACTCGTAAGGTCCTATAAGGTTACCGTCCTATACTGCTAGAATGCCATAAGTTAGGTAAGTAGGTACTTATGTAGCAATCGGTGAGCCATTCGAGCAATCCCGCAAGCCCTAGACTTCGAGCTAGAGGTTTAAAGCTTCCAGGTAGGTTGCACTAGAGCGCCAACAGCCGAAGCTCTTCGACTGTCATACTTCTGACTTTCAGAATCCAGGCTCTCAGATAGGCCTTCTCGGGGGAATCCGCTAAAGAGGCTACATGGGGACTAGATAGCCGGCTAGCAAACTTACTACCGGTATACCTGGTCCGTAGCAAACTCCCTACTTGGCCACTATAGCAGGCTAGGTACTGACTCCAGGCTACTGTCCCTATATCCAGCGCCTCCAGAGCGGCTTCAATCGGCTTAATCGTGGAACACTCGCTCCGTACTTCGTACCCTCACTCGTATCTGAGCTACCTAGGCTGCGGCTTACACAATACGACGCGCGGGGGAGGCGTTAGGCGTGAGGCTAAACCTCGATTTTCCCCATAACCAGGCACATTATGATCATTACCTAGTACTACATAGTAGTGAGACTCATAGTAGTAGCCGCCTTGGTATCTCTCGGCATGAAGCGATCGTTATCTGAGCATTACCTCACCTCACCCACTTCGGGTTACTTACTATTACTGCCCACGCTTAATCACAACATACGAAACACCATCAATAACCGTTGGCGGGGCGGTCCATGTCAGAAAGTTACCGGGTTACACGGTTTACTATCTATTTCATAAGTAATGTGTAGGTAGTTAGAGGAAAGCATCGCGGATACCGAGATCGGGATGTTCAACACTGATGGGCCGGCCCCATATCTGTCCGCGTCATTTGCGGAGGTCGGACTCGGTAACTCGAGAGGATACCTAGGGGTTTCACTATGACTTGACTCTTGCTAGGCCAGGCCATCACATCAGAATACATATGATCTCATCCCGTTCAGTCAGACCCGGGCTCGCGTGATAAGTACTTAGACAGGCCTCCTTCCTATCTATCTATCAATGCCTGATCTGATATGCCTTCAACAAACACATTATGGTAAGGCTGTAGATATAGTTAAACGCGCAATGCGTGATGTGATGCGATGCGATGCGTAGGCCATGTCCAGTTACATAACTCAAGACCAACATCGATCCATCCGCCCATCCAACAACATGAGTAGGCCAAAAATAAATCAGTCGGTCGGTTAGATAATCAAATAACTACCGACTGTATCCAGTATAATGCAGTTCGGACCAATCCAGTCCAGTATAATCCAGTCCAGCCCAAGGATACCTATCCATCACCCCTTCCCCGGAAAAAGGACCTCTCTCATTCCCCTGCATCAAGTCGGGCGCTTGAAAAAGTGCGCCTCGGTGTTCAGAACCCACTCGTCAAGGCTGACGACGTCCGGCTCCGAGAAGAGGAGGTAGAAGTACTTGAGGGTCTCGGCGAGCCAGAAGCTCTCCATCTCGTCGGTGCGGCTCGGGTTGGGCGACAGGACGTTGTCGATGGCCGAGTGGCCCGCCTCCGTCTGCGTGTGCCGCACGATGGCCTCGAACATCCGCCACCCCTTGTCCTGCCACGCGGGATCGCCCGTGATGCGGTACATGTACCAGACCGACTCGATCGCTTCGGGTCTATGATGTATGGTAAGGTAAGGTAAGTAGAGTACACAAGTAGGTAAGTTGATCAGTAACGGGAAGTGGGGGGAAGGAACACGCACGCAACCACACGGACGTGGCTAGTACGATGTGTGCTTATCTATACCTATATCCAGGTCCACTACCCGCATACTTATCTATAAGGCTAGGTAGGTAAATGGATGTCTGACTTTCCCAAAAACCAAAATATTCGGGCTCAACACAATGGAACGAAACGTAGCGCAAGGCTTCACTTACCGAAGAATGTAACCACGAAAGTTCACGCTCGCAAAGCCGGGTGGTATCCTCTCGGTCTCGATCCGGTTTTGCACGTATTCCTTGTGCGACAGGGGTCTTTCGAGTTCGTCCACGATGGGATCGCCTCGGAGAGGCACCTGATGATCTGCACTACCACCACGCTCGGTTGAGCTGAGGCTGCCACCGGCCGCCGCGATGCTTCCCAGTCTCGCGCGGTCCGCGTTCTTTTCCGGAGGAGGCGGCGGCGTTCTCTTCCCGATGCGGTGGTCTTTCTCTCCCTCTTCCTCCTCTTTTTCGTCCGCGTCCTCATCAGCTTCGGGCAAACCACGTCCCGTAATGCTGCCCTCCCGCAACTTCGACGTGTTGGTGTCGCCCGCGTCATCATCGTCGTCCTTGCCACTTCCGCTATCCCATCCCGCGTCGGCCGACCCAGCAATATGGTCCTTGGACGTAGTGCTAGTCTCGCCGTAGGTAGCGGCGGCGACCCTTTCCTCCGCCTCGGCAGCCAGGTCGTCCTTGTGCGCCTCCTGGGCGCGGACGGCCTTCAGCTCCTCCTGGCGGGCGTAGTAGTCGTCGAGCTGGGCGTCGCGGGTATCGGCGAGAGGGTCGAGGTAGCGCCACCAGACGGTCTCGTTCCAGGCGCAGTCAGCGACGGATGCGCAGGGCACCGCCGCGGCGCCCTCGGGCATGACGCCGATGGGCATGGACTCGTAGGCCCAGACGCAGCCGTCGGTCAGGCGCTTAGCGATCTCGACGTCGGCGGGCCGGTCGAAGATGCGGCCCCCTACGCCGAACATGCCGCCGATGAAACACGTCAGGTGCGCCACCTCGAACTCGGTCGTCGCGTCCGTCTCGGGCTGGCCTTTCGTCTGCACCTTAGCCGAGAAAAGGATGTCGCGGTCGCCCGGCACCATGGGCCGGAACAACAACCACTTCTTGACCGCCTCAACGGTCTTCACGTGCATCGACCGGTACTTCGGTTCCAGCCCGCCCAGGAGCAGGTATTGCTTCGGGAAGTACTCGTACGTGCTGTCCTGCCCGCCGCCCATGCTATAGCCCTCCCAGCCGTGGTGGCTTCCCGTCAGGCCTTGGGGAATACACTCGGCTAGGCCTTCCGTCTTTGCTTGAGACGGAGGGGATAGCCGTTTGGGGGTAGAGATGTCTCCCCCGTCGTCCGAGGTCTCGGTGGATGACTCGTAAATGGGCTTTCCACCCATAGTATTCGATCGGTTGTCTAAGGGTGATCCAATCTTACCCGACTGGGGCTCGTTTTGCTTGCTACCCGAAGCCGGCCCCTGGCCATGATTGGGGCCTTGATAGCTGCTACCTGTACCCGACTTGTCATCGGGCGTCTTTATGCGACTTCCCGATGAGCTGTCGGCCATCTCCTGCGACCCGGCTAATTCGGCCGCCTTTTGCGAAGCGAGTTCCGCCTCGGCGGTTTTATTACAACCGGAGGCATCGACGCGGTCAGGGAAAATACCATCGAGCAATGTTCCACGCTCCTGCCAGTCATACAGAGCGTCCGTGATACGTGCCACGGCATCGTAGTACCTGTCATCCTTGGTGATCTGGGCAAGTCGCGTAAATTCCATGGACAGCGACCCCAGCTCGGCCAGGTTGGAACCAGCCGAGGCGCGTTTTGGTCGCGACGCGAAGGTAGGCTTCCAGTTGTAGTAGAGCACGGGCATGCGATTGGGTGTGTCGAACACGCCCATGAGGATCTCGGCCAGCTCGACGGCCTTGTCCAACAAGACGGTGTAACCACCTACCTTGCCACCACTGACATCGTACGCGGCAATCAAGCCTCCCAGGTACCGAATGGTAGTCTCGAAGACGGGGATCTCATTGCGCGGAGAGGTCGTGAAGTCGATCTCGCCAACAGCTTGGACGGCGTCTTCGAACTCCTCTTTCATACCCATGATCCATAGGGTATCGAGCGAATCCACCATAGTAGCCGCCCAGCCACAGAACGGGTCGCGAAACTTCTTAGAGACGGGAGACAGTTCATCGTGCTGCCAGGCATATCTCTTATACCCGGCCCAGGCCCTCTTCGCTTCAGCTTCCACCTTGCGCAGACGGGTCAGGCGCTTCTCTCGCGCCGCGGCCGATTCTTCCTTGAAATCGTGCTGTATAGTTGGTATCTTCTCGGGCTTGCCAGTCGGTAGAGGAATGATAGACTCGGTGGGAACTGGGAAATGCTCGGGCACCTTCTTCCAATGGATTGTGGTTTTGTGTGCGACTTCTGGAGCCTTTTCAGGTGGTCCGTCGCCTGTGCCCTCTCCATTCTTATTGCCGAGGTTGATCTTCCTATCTGGAATATCAATCACAGGTGCAGGTGTTGTGTCGGGCCTCGCATTGTCCGTGCTGTCTGCCTCGTCTTTGCTCTGGCCTCCTGCTTTCTCCTCATCCAGACTCGGTGGTATCGGAGGTCGGCTACCTCTTCCGGATGAATCGTCTGGTGGGTCTTCGGTTGTCTTCAACTCTGGGATCTTGATCTTATTGAGTTCCCTCTCGGCACCAGCATCCGCGTCCTTGTTGGACGACCCGGCTGCCCCATTGCCGTCGTATATAGGTCCCTTGATCTTCTCTATCGTCTCGTTCTCGTCAAAGGTAGTGGTGAAATCGGTGGCGCTGCCTCCGGTATACGAATGTAGTGGTTTCTTCGAAAGGGATCCTGCGAGCGAGTCCCACTGATCGCTATTCTGAGAGACTCTATATAGGAGAAATAGCACAATGGCTGTCGTCAGGACAAAGTATCGGTATCTTCGTAAACGCAACATGGTTGCTTCAGCACTCGACAAGACTCGAGCGGTCGTCCAGTGGTTAATCCTCACAGCCTCTCGGTAATGGAAGCCCCGAAGCCGAGGAGAGGAGAGGACACGGAATGTCACAGGGCCAGAGGGTACAGGATGATTAGTTAAGACGCAAGATCAACATCTTTAATCCGAGTGCTTGGGGAACCTTGAAGCTCTCCAGTGGGATAATTTCCAGTATTGACAAACAAGGGAAGATGTTCGGCGAAGATCACGGGTGAGGAAGCAGCCCGGCGATCGTGTGTTACAGGCAACGCAATCAGGGGACAGGACCAAGTCAAGACATCTGCAAATCAATCCGTAAGACAGAAAGAGCAAGAGCGCCCATGAACCCAACAGATGGTGTGCAAAGATAACACGAAGAGAATGGAGTGGATATACGGAATTACTGTATAGTGTATAGGCAGTGTATAGGTAGTGTATATTGTATGTTGTATAGCGGGCTGGGAAAGGCCAACATTCACCAGGCGCTTCCCTGCTCGTTGGAGTCAGCGATGCTACGATGCAGGTGAACTTGAACAGAGCCGAACTGGAGTGAATAGAGTGAACAGGATCGGCAGCGACGCACGACACATACTCGTCAGGGCTCTAATCGCCTTCTGACCCACATTTTGCCCGCTTCGCGGATGTAGTCAGGGACTTTTACTTTGTCACGAACCTTCATTTTGTCACATTAATCAGTACATACAATTTATATGCGTTCCCACCCAAAAAGTATGTAGCGCACCGTATTGCAATGTTCCGCATAGATGCATCAAAATGAAGCCGGACCGGCCCCGACGAAGATTTTGACGATACTTATAGGCAATTGCTGCCTTCCGGAATAACCTACGATATACGATAATTATAAGGCTCGGGAATGCTAATTGCAGCGGTTAAGGGTGCTAATTGCAGCAATTAAGGGTGCTAATTGCAGCGGTTAAAGGTGCTAATTGTAGGTATTGATAATTATACGTACTAAAGCCGTATTGCTTTATTCGATAATTTGTTGCAAAAGGCTTATATGCAAGTGCCCTATATTGGTGTATGCGGCTGTATTGGCAAATAGTGGAGTACATAAGGTTGCACCTAATTTGTATGGGGAATTATGTAGATAACTTTACAAAATAAAGGTTCGTGACAAAATGAAAATACCTGACCACATCCGCGAAGCGGGCAAAATGTGGGTCAGAAGGCGATTAGAGCCCTGACGAGTACGATGCAGGCTGGCAGGGTAGGCAGCCTGAGGGTAGGTAGGAATGAACACTGACAGACTGACAGACGACAGACGACAGACGGGCGGACAGGCAGACAGACAGACAGACAGAAAGACAGACCAACTACATACCAGGTAGTAACTCACAGAAGGTCTAAAGGTCTTGGCTGGGCTGGACCAGCTCCATCGATTGGCTTCCCGCCGTCACGGACTCACGGCTCACGGCTCGGCTCACCTGCGATGGGCTTGGCATTCTTATGAGAGGCGGCAATATGCCAATATCCCCTACTGCCCAGCCCATAACTATCGAGACAACCAGATGGAGAAGGCTGGAAGGGGAAGGGGAGGGTTTGCTTAACTTCCGAGAATCTGAGCGTATTGACGTAACCGCGTATCACAGCATCTCAAGGGCAGGGCTAAATGCAGTGAGTTCCGTTACGTGGAGAATTAAAGTGTCCGGTCATGATATGATCCCCGGTTTATGCCAAACAAGCGAGCGTTAGTTTGGTGGACTTTCAGGATTCGGTGTTGCAGACGGCCGCTTGGCCACCAGGGATACGAGATACATGTACAGAGAGTGTACCGTAGGTATCCGACGAATGGCCATTTGGCTGCAGTATAACAATTTTGTAGTGATCTCATAGGCTCACGCACTAATGTGGGTAGCTGAATACCACTGAAGGGCCCCGAAGACCGCTAGAAATTAGAGGGGTGTTATGGTTTCTTACTTTCTGATTGGTTCAAACTCACCAATCAAAAAATTGTTAGAGTGCAGAAGTGGTCATTGGATAAAACAGTGTGTTTACTTACACATGCCAATTGACCGATGACAATGCAGACTTCAGACTTCAGCAGCGCAAAAGCTTAAGGTTCTCCAACTACATACATGCCCCCCCCTCCGTGTAAGAGCTAGAGGGGCGCCTGCCCAGGCCCCAGGCTGCCCTTCCCCGCCTACCCTCCGAAGTCCGAAACAGGTCTAGTACCTGGTAGGTAGGTACCTAATTAGTATGTATGTGCATACTTCGGGCCCATACTTCGTAGTAATGACCTGCATTAGTAGCCAAGAGGGCAGCTGGAGGGCTTGGGCTGGGCTCTTCTAGGACGCAACCTCTCAAGGTTCATACCGCACTGTACCTAAGTATGTTTACCACGATCAGTAATCAGGAGTCAATGATCATACCCAGGCAGCCCAGGTACAAGTAGTTTGACAAACAAGCTCCCGTAAAGAATCCCGTCCCGTTTCCCCAGGTCCGACGTTCTGTATATAAGGAATTGCTTCGCATCTAGCCACGGACTCCCAGATCGGGCAACAATCTGGACTGGAATGCGTGATGATTGGCTACGATCCGTAGAAGTTAAACCTTGCTAGCACCAACCACCAACCGCGAGCACCAACAGCGCTGCTTCGACAGTTTATATTGGACTACATCTATCGTAGGAATCGGGGGAGCCATGGCATCAAGGTCAAGCGTTGCTTTGTTACCCGGTGTCTGTCGGTAGATGGTTAGATGGCATCTAACTATGTACAGACCTCACGATGAATAGACTGGCATCGAACGGCAGTTCAACTTTGGACTTGTGTGAGCAGTCTCGAGTTCTTCAGCGTCGATTCGTTACCAAGCAGAACCAGATATATAGTTGATAGATTACTAGGCCCTCACGGCTACAAGACCAACACGGATTCATCTACGACCCACATGGAATGACCAGGTTCTTGTTAATCGGATATACTGACGGTCTCTGATATAATATTTTACTGATTTATTCATTCATTCGTCTGCCTAGCCTAGCCTAACCTCCTATTCTGCTCAAGAGAGCGGGCAAGCGAGTACTAGCTAGCTGATAGGCACTTCATCTCTCCAATCTCCAGTCTCCAGTCTCCAATTAGTCGATATTAACAACGACCTTCCCGAAATGCCGCTGCGCCCACTGGTACTCGTACGCCTCCTTAGCCTGGTCGAGCGCGAACGTCTGCTTGTCGACGACGGGGTGGATGTCGTTGGCCTCGATGGCGCGGACCATGTCCTGCATGAGGGCGCGCGAGCCGACGTAGACGCCGCGCACGGTGCAGATGTGGTTCAGGCACTCGATGATGGGCGGGAAGCCCTGCGCGCCGCCCAGGAACCCGATGATGCTGATGACGCCCTCGAGCTTGACCGCCTGCAGGCTCTGCGGCAGCGTCGCCGCCCCGCCCACCTCGATCACGTGGTCCACGCCCTCGCCGCCCGGCGTCAGCTTCTTCGCCGTCTCGCCCCAAGCCGGATCCTCCTTGTAGTTCAGCACGTGGTCCGCCCCGAGCTTCTTCAGCTCCGCCGCCTTGGCGCTCGTCGACGTCGTCGCGATGACGATAGCGCCGGCCGCTTTGGCGAACTGTTAAGAGTCGCAATACGTTAGACATCTTCTTTCTCTCGTGTGTAAATCACAACCTAGTCAGTTGCTTGCTTGTACGTACCTGCAGCGCGAAGATGCTCACGCCCCCGGTGCCCTGGACGAGGACGACCTCGCCGGGCTTGAGGGGCTTGAGGCCGTACAGGGCGTTCCAGCTGGTGAGGCCGGCGCAGGTCAGGGTGCTGGCCTCGCCGAAGTCGAGGTTCTTGGGGCTGTGGACGAGGCCGTTCTCGCTGAAGACGCCGTACTGGCGCAGGGTGCCGTCGAGGACGCCGCCGAGCCCGGACCCGGCGCCGGCCGGGTCGATGGGGCCGAACTGGTGGCCCTGGTTGAACAGCGTGACGACCCGGTCGCCCTTCTGGAACCGCGTGACCTTGGGGCCCACCTCGACCACCTCGCCCGCCCCGTCCGACCCCGCCACCACCGGGATGCTGGTCGCGAACGGGTACAGGCCCTTGGGGATGATCAGGTCCCGGTAGTTCAGCGACGCCGCCCGCAGCTTGACCAGCACGTCGTTGTCCCCGACCGCCGGCACCGGCGCGTCCGTCACGAGCTCCAGGCCGGCGAAGTCCTTGGCCGTGCTGGTGACGGCCCACTGCTTCTGGTTCGAGGGCGCCATTTTGTGTGTTCTTTCTTCTCTTGGTGTTTCTTCGTGGGTAGGTATCTATCTAGAAACCTGGTGGTGCGTGATGAGGGTGGTGATGGCGATGACGTCGACGTTGAGCTCCTTGGCAGAAAATAATCAGACTAGGTAGTATGTATAGTGCTCGGTTACTTATTGGTAAGACGTGACACTTTTATAAGCCAGTATTCAGACTGAGTTCACTTGAATTAGGTGTGGTCAAGGGTTTATATGTAGTTGCTACGCATTCAAACCAGAGCTCGGAGTGCTGGTGCTCGATAGAATATTGTCCCTCCTAGTAAACGCCGACTGGATTCTTATAAAGCAGCAGCGTAACAATCATGCCAACGTCACTATTGATGTAACAACTTTTCCCCGCCCTTCCCGTCGTACTATCTAGAATCACGGGCAAAAGCTAAGTCAATATGCAAGCTAGAATTACCTAAGTAGACGTAGTAGACGCAGGCGAAGAGCGGGTCGACGGTATTAGTCGTGCGTTTTACCGGAGCAGCAGGGGGGCAGCCTGGAATATCAATGTTATCCATACCATATCCATACCATAATAAGTTGGGGCGTCGCCTGCCCATTCAGCCGAAGAAGCGACTTTCGTTATTATAGATCCTACTAGAATACAACTATAGACTGTCCTACTATCGATGAACCAAGCTCCCAAGACAAGGTTGGAGCTCTGGACCCGGGGGCGGATAGGCGGAATGACCGGTCCCATGCCCCTCTCTGCTGTGCTCCGGGTTCGATGCGTTCATGATGAATTCAACCCCTCCCCTCGCTGTCCCCGCCCGCTTGCCCGCCAAATCATGGACTACCTACTTATGCACATATTACATGATAGTCAAATAGACGTTACAGTGCTGTAACTACATGCAGTAGAGGAGAAAGGGGTAGATTCATAGGGGTACGGTATTACTTCGTACATAGTCCATTACGTGACCGATTAATCAGGGTGGTCGGGCATCTCTACAGACCTGCGATTGCTGTGTAATCGAATGGTTCTTCAAGAACTGGAAAACTCCACAAAGCTTGGTTGACAGCGATCGACAACTCGGATCCACCACAACGGCCCTAGAAGATGCTAGGTTTTTTTTAGGTTCGGCATTCATAGACCTCTGCGCTGGTCAACCTGCTAGTCTCGAGCCTGGCAGTCAGTCAGCATAGCAGCATGGCCACCGGACGTCTGCCCCGTCCCATGCTACAACTATCAAGTGCCAGTAGTTATGTAATCATACGCTGGAAGGGTTATGAATCATGACGCGGTCCTATGTATGAAGGACGTGAGGTTCTTTCGGGTAGATGTCGATGTTGTACCGTATTAGTTATTCATCCAGTAGCCTTATATGCAATCTACAACCTCAAGTGAAAGCAAGCTACCTGACTGTCTTGAAAATTGGAAAGCAAAGACATAGCCCAACTGCTCAGAGCCGGCGCGTGGCCGGAAGGGTCATCTCTCATAAGTCATCTCGGATGCTAGTTGAACTGGTAGTTGCCGAAATGGTCGAGCGGCCGGCCGGCCTCTCTTTGAGACGAGCCATCAGTCCCGGGAACCCGATATGTCAAGCATACATCAATACCAGTTTCGATAAACCTCGATGCAGAGATCTAACTCCCATATTCCCTTTCCCGTCCTTAAAACCAAGTACGAGAAATCGCAGACCCCAAAACTTCACTTGGATCCATCCCCCAACTCGACTTCGTCTTCGAAACGAGAACCATCAGTTACTCACTCGCCTAGACGAGGGATTGGGATGACCGGCCACCGGGTTCAGATTCCGCAGTGTGATATGCGGCCTGTCACGGCCGCCCGACCTGTAGAGCGGGATGTACAGCGGCTGGGCCAGGTCCTCGAGTTCCTCCTTCAGCCTCGCTCTGTCCCTCTGGAGGACCAGGTGTTCGATGTCAAGACGCTTGTCCTGCTCGTCGAGCTCGGCCTCGGACGCCCTGTGGCGCTGTATCTCCTCCTCGAGCTCCTGGATCTCCTGCTTGATTCTTTTTATATCTGCCCTTGCCTGCTCTTTGGTTTTGTCCAGCCGCCCTTTCACAGCTGGCGTAGGTTCGTTATAATCGAACCGCTTTGCTTCCTTGAGCTTCCTCTCCTTGTCCTCCCTCTCGCAGAGAAGGCGGGCTTGCGCTCTATCGAGCTCTCCCTTGTTCTCTAGGAACTCATCTCTTTCTCGTTCCAGGCTCCTTTCCTTGCCCAAATATTCCCTCTCCTTCCTATCGATTTCCTCCTGCATCTGCCTGCCCTCTGCCTCCAGAATATCCGTTATATTTCCGTGGAGCACTCTCACTGACAATGTTCCGCGTGTCCACTGATCAAGAGCTTTGCAGAGCGCTGGACTCATTCTGTCCGCCGTCGAGGAGCCCCAAGAAGCTGCTGAAATCACTTCTTTGGCGTAGACAGTCTGTGGTGCATCGTCAATTGCGCCGTGGAGCCGCCTGTTCATCGAGGCGACAGAACCGCCCGAGCAACAGCAATCGAGGATAATGAGTACGTGGTGCTTCGCGGCTATGAGAAGATCCCGAATGTCTCCCCAGGACACATAAGTGATATCTTGATAGCATTTACTAGTCGTTATAGTTAGGTATGGGGATACGGTACACGTGCGGCCGTATATGCTCACTAATCAAGCGCGATCTTTTCGCGGTGCTCTTGGCTTAAGGTGCCGTATTTGAGATGACGCCACAAGGCGTGTGAATCGGCCTGTAACATGGGTATATCCTCAGGATAGTTGTGACTTGATTCATTAGCCGCTTGGTGACCCTTCGTAAGGTATATTCAAAACGAAGTGAAAATCACACCTGAAAAGCTCCAGCCCGTCTTGGAATGAGAACCCCCCGTGCCCATGATAGTAGAGAATCCGCAAACTCCCCTCCCCTGACAAGAAGGTCTCTAGCTTTCGTCGAAGGCCACTGTCTCCTTCCCAGGGGTTCTGCATCCTGATCTTGTATCTATCTGGCCTGTATCCCTTGCCTCTGAATGCATCGCACACTTGGACCGCCTCTTCGTCCAATCCTGGGAGGTCTGTATACTCGAACTCAAGTAGCAGGATATCGGAAGGGACCTGATGCGCTGCCATGGTCGCTTACGTCGCTATTTCTACCACTGACAGTGTCCCAGGAACCCCGAGGTTTGTCGGTTCACAATAATTGCCTTTCACCGGGTGCACACAAGAACAAATTAGCAAGCATGGGTTCTCGTCGAAACAAAGCTCGTCCTCGAGAAGTCCGGAGTGGGGTGCGGGGACTTCTACGTTGTTTATATATAGTCGCGCAAACTTCCCACAACGCTGACATGCGCGAGGGGGGTCGGCACTACGACCGAGGGGCCTGCTCAGCGGCATGAAGGGGTCGGGCGCTGCCAGTTACGTTACAATCTGGACCAGCTTAAACTGCCCAATTTGAGCAAAATTCAAGATCCGGCTGGCGTACCCGTACCGTTCGGCCAATCCCCGAGTCCTACGTGACGACGTCGTGTCGTACAGCATCAGTGGCTGCAACATAAAACATGTTTTGACAATAGAACATCGTCACGCCAACCTGGAGCCTCGCCTTATATCATTTTTGATTCGGCACTATCGAACTGATCCTTTCTCAATAAATGAGTTTATGGAATGTTTGGCAGCTTATCAATGCTTACTATTCATTCCTGCATAGGTACGAATCAAATCCTTATCACATATCACAAACCAAACTGTCGAAAGAAGGGGAAAGAAGTGGAGGGCGGAAGAGAAGGGTGAAAGAGAAAAGAGAAAGGAGAAAAGAGAAAAAAGAAAATGGAATGGGGGGGGGGGGGGAGGGGAAGGGAAGAGGGAAAAGGAAAAGGGAAGAGGAAAGAGGAAAGAGAAAAAAATATTAAAGAACGAGAAAAGGGAAAAGAGAAAAGGCTGTACCGACATCCCACCACCCAACTCCCATAGGGCGAGTCCCCCACCTATCCTCATCCTCCTCGCCGAAGCAAGGAGAGGCTGGGTTAGGCAGATAGCAGGACTCAAGGGGAGCCGGGAAGGCACAAATGGTCAATTCGCTATCGCTTTCAAAGAGAAAGAAATGAATTTCTTTCCTCCTGAGAATGGATGCCGGCTTAACGTGTCCGTGATCTTGTTTGTGTATATGAAAACATCGACACAAACAGTCAGTGGAAACACGCGGGAGGGAAGAACCGTGAGGCCCGCCCCTCCACTGTTTGATATACCGCATGGATTACAGAGCTGCAAGGAAGGATCTCGCCTTGTGCTCCACCTTGCCGCGCGGAAATGGGGGTAATGTGGCATGTGTAAGGGGAGGGGGGATTTCGAGGACGTAATACATAGGTGCTCTCATATAATATGGCATGGCATGGCAACCGCCCCATAGCTGCTGCATGCAGCCCTCAGTATGATTTTCATCAATTCATAGTCGTAGTCCTAGATCTTCGAGGATTAGCACCAGGTATCGTATCGTACATCGATTCTTCCTCATTTGTTTCTTTGAAACTTTCTTGATTTCGTCCTTCCTCGCAGAATCGACAGGATATCATTCGTAAAGACCAGTGAAAAAATTGAACCTCAAGAGTCGAATATGACCTTCTTGCGGCCGCGTCCCCGACCGTTGTCCAGCGCGTCCAGCTCTCGGTCAATGTCCATTATATCCAGCATTTCGCCCTCGATATCCCTTTCGTCTTCCTCGTCCTCCTGCTCAAGGTCGGCAGCCGCGCTCAGCTTATCAACGAAAGCTAATCCCGTCCTCGGCCTTGTTGGAGTGGGCGCTTCGTCCTTGTTCTGGGTTGAGTCGTCCTTGTTGGTCTGCTTGAATATCTCATCAGGACGAACGCCTGACCACTTCCTCCGAGGTCCAATTGAAAGATTGTAGGCCACGCTATTCGGCTGTTGCGGCCGTGGGTGGGCAATAATAGCACTGCTGTCTCTCGCCCGCTCGTTTGGTCTCTTTCGGCGACCCATGACTCCACCGATCCTCGTACCAACAGTTGCCTCGCTTTCCCGTACGATGACTAGTCGACTTTCTCCACAAATCACCACCTCGACAGGTAAGCCATCGTTTCCAGATGGACTGTTCCCATCGATTTCGCCAAACCGAACAATAGCTCCGACGTCAATGCATCGTTCGCCCATGAGCCCGGCTCCGAGATCGCTTAACCGTACCATCCGCGTTGGTTGCGCCCCACTGAAGATGTTCACGCCCCCACCAGCACCTCTGCGTACTTGTGCATCCCAGAACTTGAGAACGCCGGGTATCACAAAGACATGCTCGGCGCCTCCGATCCAGAGCGAGACGCTTTCATCCCCCGCTGTAGCTGTGTTCGCCGGTAGAGGCGTCACTACAATCCCCCCCTTTACCGCAGTTAGGCGTTCAGGACCATAGGATGTTGTCAATGCGTCTCGTCGAGAATGAGGAGTCATAGGTACGAATTCCGAGTTACCGCCAGAGGCGCGGTTAGACGCCGGGGTTCGCAGTGGGCTGGTTCCTTCGACATAGCCGCTGATGTTGAATTCGGTGATCGCATCACCACGGATACCGGCTCCAGACTTGCCGAACAGGGCGGGGCCTTGTGGAGAGACGCCGTCGATATCCCAAATTCCCCATTGGCCATCTGCCAAAAGTACAAGGATCGCGCGGCCAAGGGCAATCCACGATGCTGCGAGTACCGGTTTCCGCGATGATGAGGGTCGAGCGAAGGGTGGGTAGAGTGATATTAACCAGGAGCCCTGGGATGGGAAAGGTCCCTCGTATAAGTCATCATGGGGTATTGAGGCCGTAGCGTAATCGTAGATCCTAACGGCGTCTGGCGAGGCATTGCAGAGCAGTTGCGTGGGATGTGTAGGGTTGAAACAGACGGAGGTGAGAGGCTTGGGCAGGTATTCCGTTTGGAAGGCTTCTACTCGTCGGTCCTTGAATGTGCCATCTAAAGCTACATCCCATAGTCGTAGAACACCGGAAGCTTCACGGGTATGTGCTGCAACAACAACACGTGGGGAGGTTGCTGAGGTTGACCGTGATCGTTCGCCGGTTTTAGTACGTTCTAGGGTAGGCTTAGACCTTACGAGTGTCATGGCCAGTCCATCACTATACTTCCCCTGGCCGTTCAACAGAGTCATAGTCTCGCCCCATTTGCCATTTCCTGCTGTGCCGGCAACTAAGTCCTGGCGCAGATCATCGCGCGCTTTGCTTAGAGGTGAGGGAGGGGTGAGTGGTAGTGTGACGAGGAAGACATCGCGGCTTGCGCAAGAAGCGGTGAAAACGATCTTCTCTTTGAGGATATCGGCGCCACCCCAAGCTGCATCTTCGGCAGAACAGGGGGTCATCGGTAGCATGGCTAGATGATAAACGGCAGTGCCGAAGGCAAGATCGAGAGTCTGTGTAATTTCAGGGTACGGGGCTTCGTCGTCGACGTCTTCCTGAAACTGCGGCGTATCAACGAATGATGATTGTTTCCCTGCGGCTGCGGCACCCTCATCGTCGGAGTCTATGATCATGACAGCATCTTCAGGGGGGTTGCCGTTCTGTTTGCCTCGCGCGGCTTCTTCAACAACCTCCTGCTTGAACTTCCGACCCCCACGCCATACGATTGTAACACCGTTTTCGTGGCCATATATGAGAATGGTGGCACCTTGGGGAGAAAGGACGGGGTACGTCTGAACGGTATGAATGCGACGGGAGAGGTTGTAGCTGTAAAGTAGTGTCAGCAATATATCCATATATCTACGGCATCAACGGTCTAGTCGTCCAAACCCACGTTAGCTGAGTATTATGAGCCGTGCGGCGCGTCCGCGGTCGGGTAGGTACAGCCATCGCGCGTGGTAGGGGTGGACAGAATATCGAGCTTCAAGGCAGGGCTGGCTTGTATTTGGGGCTCGCAGTTCAGAAGCCTCGATCAATTAAAACGAAAACGTGGTTTGAAGGTTTTGTGCAGCTTTACCGGCTGCAAATCATTATGACAGCACAATGAGCATTGCGTGTCTCCAAAGCCGTGGTTCCGGGTAGTGGTAAATGGAGGACTGGGAAATGGGGAATGTGGGACAAGTGTGGAATGGTGATGGTGATGGCGGTGCAGGCGAATAGTTTATTGAGAATAGTTCGACGTTTATTCGAATTGCCTGACCTAAGGTAAGCAAGTATTGTACCCGACCAAGCTAAGGAAGGCGCGACGTCAAAAGACAGACGCGATCCAAAGCTGAGCAAACTCGATATCACGTGACCCACCCAGTCTTGCCCCACTTCTACCTCCTGCTCCTCCCCCTTTTCCACCCAGGCTCTCACTCACACATTCTACTATTCTTGTTGCTTGTTGAATGTCTGTCTCATGTTGCATATCTATTCAAGGGTTTGTAGAAATTCATAGTGTAACTTCCGTCAGACAGCAAGGCGCGTAAGTACAACGTCGAGGCATTGCGACCCTAGTTATCTTGAGCGCAGTTCACTCCAGTTTCTAGGGTGTCTTAGGGCTACAGTTGTCATACCTTCGCTAGGTCCGGCGTTTCTAAGATCCAGTCACTGTTCAAGTCAAGTCAGCGAGACGTTTAAGTGTTACCGTTAAGTACGACAAGTTGAGTACGACAAGTCTCAGGTTGCCAACTTACCTAGTTATGACGGCCAGTGTGAATAGGGGTTTCCAGGCTGCCTAATAATTATCTGCGAATTGAGAGGCTGGAGGACCGTTGGCTTACTTTGCTTCCCTATCCGAAGCACAGGTTCACCAATTAGAGGGAGACAGCACCTAACCTACCTGACCAACGATTGGAATAAGGTTCTTGCCTTCACCTCATAGCATGGTACGAAGTTGAAATGGTGCCCAAAACTTGTCATGAGTAAGCGTTTCGACTGATGTTCCCATCAGAAAGCAGAACTAACCATCTTACATAAGTAGTCACTACATGATCGCCAAGGGGAATAAAACGGTGGTAGTTAGGAAATACGACACTTAGACGGATATCACGTGACGAGTATAAGTGAGCATAGCCTACTGCCTACCCCATACTCTACTTATCTACCCCATCCCATACCCCTGACTAGGACTTGCGTGCGTTTCCTTCCTAGGTTATCAATGCCGCGCGACAAAACAGGTTTCTGATTCTCTAGCTACATATTTGTTGCGCAAGTTTAAGTCTAGGATCTAGGTACCTATATACATATAATTAGCACATCTCATATATTTGGCCCTAGTAATCCCCAAGTACATCTAATGATAACACAACACGCATCCTTATACGAGCTTCTCCTAAATAGCTAATAGTTAGACACATAGCTAGCTGGGCGAGATCTACTTAGGTAAGTAGTCAACGATCCCGGTGCGTAGTTGGCTGCGTAGGCAGATACCCGTATACCTTGATCTGAACAGATAGATTCCCCAAATGGACCCCCCAGACTGCAAGCCCTCTAGACGGCGGGTAGACGCCTAAGCGGTAAACACATCCGAGATTCCTAGACGATGGAGAAATAACCAGGCCGAGCATAAACCCCGTTTTTCCAGCCTTGTTCCATCTGGTTTTGTATGCAAAAACTACCATGGCAAGCAGGGCTGAACAGCGCGAAACACTGGAGATCTTGGTTTCTCTGCTCGGGCATATCGTTTTGGGCTATCAAGCCGTGGCCGTGTGGATGTGGGCGTGGGTGTGGACGCAATCTTTGTGTCGGAACGAACGCAGGTACTGTTCGTTAATGTCTAAATGGTGAGTTGAACCAATACAGCGAAGGGGGGATTACGTGCCCAGGGGAAGCACATCTTCACTTCACTCCACCTCAGCTCGCCAATGGGGAGATTTGTTTTCAGTGACAATGGATGGAAATGTATAAGAGCAGATAGACTATTGCTATAGGGGGTATTCGTGAGAAATAATGCCAATTATACGCTATTACAGGTGACCGAGGCACAGACAAAAGGGACATACAAGCCGGTGAACTATCGTCCATTCAGTGGACTATCTGAATAATATACAGCAGAGTCCCTTCGGTGTCCATATAATGCCTTAAAACCCCTCTATCAGAATTTTGCATACGTGCAAGCCAAGCCAGGAAAAAGAAACGCGCCCATGGTCACTCTGAGATCATGGCAGATCTTTTCCCCGGTTCTTAATATTAATCTCCTGTGCGAGCCTGCGATATCGAATGGCGAACCACGTGACTACACGTCGTCCCCGTTAAGGCAATGGATGAGCCTTGGTAGATCTCGCCAGAAATTTCGGAAGTGTTGTATTTTGGTGTAGGGCTGGATATATGACCGTGATCATTCATCAAGCTTTCTAGAAGGAGAGGACGGAATCGGGGGAAGCCCAAGAGTCGGATCGTGATCCGACGGTCACGCACTATAGCGTGAGGATCAAAATCGAGTTGCTATTCCCTAAACCATAATACAGATAACGCCAGAGGATCATCGGGTCGGATGGATCATCCGATGTCAAGAGCAACCGCCATAAACGCCGTCGATGCCGATGTGGGAAATTGTAACAGACCGGAAATCGTTCGTCGTGATATTTGCAATTCTGGGGGAGGCGCGCTCATGCATTGGTAACCTAGCATCCAAGTTAGAACATCGTCGTCAAACGCAATATCAAAACCACATACCCTGAGAATTCTCCGCGAGTAATCCTGGTTGTCAGCGATGCTGCCGTCACTCATTCTTCGGTTGACCATCACGGGGTCGAGCCGGGAATCCGACATCGACAGACCTCCGCTGCTCGACGGTGGCTTTCCACCACTGATGAAAGCATTCACGGCAGCATTACGTCGGTGCTCTTCCTCGATTTCGGTGTTCCTTCGTCGTCGCATAAAGAAGAAGACTGCTCCGCCCACTCCAGCAACAGCTAGGATACCGCACACAACTCCGACGGCAATGCCAACGGTGTTGGAACTACCTGATGCGGCATCGGTCGACGAGGCTGAAGCACTCTCCGCACCCTCCGTGGGGACTGTCGCTAAATTTATTAGCAAGGACATGAACAGACTCAGAAGTAGAAAATAATTACCTGTCGAAGAAGTAGACGAACCCGCGGTAGAAGTAGAACTTGCGCTAGACGAAGAGCTGGCAATATCCGAGTCGGCGACACTAACTCTCACACCAGAATTGTAGACCGAGAAGGTGTCGAGACCACCACAGGCCTCCGTGTTGATACCAGGACACGGCTCGGTGCACTGGTCATCATCGACCAAGTCGGCCTTGGGTGGATACTTGTCGCCACAGTAGCAGGAATCGAGGGAAGTGGCTGCGACATTCTTATTTTTACTCCGGCACAATTCATTGCATTTGCCCCTCGAGTTGAAATCACCCTCCTTGATTTCGGATTGCAGAGTAAGCTCGCCCTTGGACTTGTAGCAGCCTTTCACTGTATCGGAACCTCGAACAGGTGTCTGGGGACTGGGTTGCAATCCGGCGGATGCCAGAGAGGCAAAGGCCAAGACGGCGGCGATGGTGATTCGTCGAAGCGACATCATGGTTCTTTGGGTATATGAGAGTTGAATCGAAACGAACGATAACGAAAGTGATGAAACTGATAATGGAAAACTCTCAAACCGGTCAACGCCTTGAGAGATGGAGATTAAGCGCGATCTGTGACTGCGACTTGGATCCCGTCTAGGGGGCGATTGTAAGTACCCGTTCGTATTTTCCACTCGGCACTATTGAGTTGACCAACCAACAAAATGGATTCTCGGAAAGCTGAAGCGATAATCACGATGTCGAAAACATGTAAGTAGATGGAAGGCGATCTTTTCTTCTTTGGCGATCCAATCCGAATGTTTCTTGCCGACAAACCAAGAGGGCTAAGATGCTGCGTTGTTTCTCTTCTTTGAGTTGGTCAAAGGTTTGGGAGATAGACGGACCAGTCAAAGAACCCCGAAAGACAATGTGCTGTGACTAGGTGACTAAGTTTGTTGACAGCTCGCCCGCATCGACGTATGCCGCGCCGTCCTAAAATCTGGGGTGGAATGAATTAAGGATGGTATGGTGATGTCCTAGGCCACATTCAATAGCGGTGAAGACGACCCGATGAATCGAGGATGTCTTGCTGTGGATGGACCGAGGTTGAGTCGAGCAGTTCAGGTCGGGCCCGTGACACAGAGAACGCGAGGGCTACTCGGTCGGTAGACTGGTCGGCCGGCTGACTGGCTGGAGGCGTATAGTGACTGTTTGATTGAGTGAATCGCTCGTACGTATTGTTGTATTGTTCGGCGGTCGGGCCAAGCGGATCTGACTCTAATGTAGGCCACCCGTCCAGTTGGAAAAAGATGGGAGGCTTTCGTTAGAGTTAGAGTTGGTGTTGTGTGCTTACAATGGGTAAGTTTGGGGGAAGAGTCAAAACAATGAAAGAGAGACAGGCAGTGAACGGGGGTATACGAGCAGACGAGGTAGGGAAAGGAGTGGACTGCCCAACAGGAGCGAAAGGAAGAATCGGGGAGGGAGTACGAAAAAGGCGTGGTTCGAGACTTGGATGGGGATGGGGATGGGTTGCTTTTGCCTGGTGCTTTTGCCTGGAAAGAGAGGGAAAGGCGAGGGAGTGGGACTTCGGTCGGAAACCCAGGGACAGGAGAAGCGTGAGTGGGAGACCTGGAGACTTGGGAGAGTGGCAGCAGCAGCGTTGGACTTCCCTGGACTTCCCTGGACCTGCTAACTGCAGAGCCGATTAGTGAGAGGGACAGGCGGCAGGGTGACAGGACAGGGCCTTGGGGGCCACGCTCCACGGTGCAGATTTGGTTAATGGTTAGTATGAACCACCCCACCAGCATCCACTAACACCCACTAGCACCCGTCTGGTCCAATCCGGTGGCTCCAACCCTGGTCACCCATCCGGCCTGTGGACCGTTTTTACTACAAGCAGAACCCTAAGCGAAACGAAGGGAAATTACGCTAAGCTGGAGGCAGGGGTAACACGGGGGAATTGCCATTGTACATACAGACATACAGACATACAGGCACAAATGCACACACACACACACACACACACACATATGCAAGCCGTATGCACCAATGCACCAGATGCACCAGATGCACCAGATGCACCAGATGCACCAGAATGCATTGGATCTCCAGACCTCCAATCGAGCCATACATACCTAGTGGTGTGATTGGATAACTTTTGGATAACACGGGACTTGGTCATTCCTCGTATGGTCAGTGATTGTGCAGTCCTTATGTCCAATTTTGTGCCTGTCATATAAATATGCTCGTTGCTGCACACTTTTACTCGGGTTTCCTCCCTCGGCGCATCGCCGGCTTGAAGGGTGATGTTGAGAATTGAAATATTTTGTCCCTGCCTTCCATCCTTCATATATGCCGGCCTACATATGTGTGCCCAAGGTAGGTACGGTTCCGACAGGTAAGCACCGCACGTAAGTATCTCTCACCCCTGCATTAGTGTCAACTATAAGGTTCAGCCCAGTTCGTGTTGGCGGGTTGGCGGGTTGGCGGGCAGGCGGGTTGGCAGCTTTTGCAAGTTGCGTCTGGTGCTTGCGTGCTTGCGTGCTTGCCGAAACCACCACTTGTAGCACTCATTCGCTATCAGTCAGCTGGTTGGCCAATTAAACCACCACTTTCATTCTGGCACATACAAGACATGCTACCTAACCCGTAGGTACGGGGTGACGGGACATATGACCATGGCCAGCAGATCAAGGCGGGGAAGCAGGATGGGGAGAGGGGCCGAGACTGGAGGAGGGATTTCCAATGTTCAGGCAGGTACCTACCTACCTATGCCCGCGGCGGCCCGTTTGTAGGAACTGCCCAGGTGGAACTGCTGCCAGGAAATAAACCCGACTGCCCTGAATGAAGTCCTGCCGGTTGTTGCTTGACCCGCCCAACTGCCAACCTTCTGCTTCCATCCTGCTTCCTGCCTCCTGCCTCCTGCCCGCCGGTCTGACTCCAGGCTGATGACCCAGTTGTTGCACAATACCAGCGTAGCGACCTTAGCAACAAACCTGGAAGAACTCAACGCTCTGCACAAGCATAATCCCGCATAATGCCTTTCAACGTTCAAGATCAGCAGGAACCTTCCCTGATAGGATAGGCGTCGCGCACATCACATGCCTTTCATAAATCATAAAACAACCTCAGATTGACTGCCGACTGCATACTACCTAGTCAGTCAGTCATGTACCACTGTACTTCTAGGTTGCTTATCCACCTGCGAACAGACAACTCAGATTGGACTTTTGATATTAGCGCTGGCAAGCCTGGTGATGCTGGCAATAGGTATTTAGATCACAGGAAGGCATAGCTTCAGGTATGGCCGAGGTAGGTAGGTTGACTCATAGATGAACATTGAATGCTCTTATGGTCTTTGGCGTGCCCTAGCACAATCCTACATACCTAGTACCTACCACCTTCCGTATCTCACGATAACCGGCCCGGCAGCCAACCCTCTTGGTCAGACGGGTTCTCACCTTACATTCCACCAGTGCAACAAACCGGCTTCCAATTAGGTACCTATAGGTTTCAAGTAGTCACCTCGGTCGACACCGAGAATATCTAACAATCACGATTTACCATAACCAAGTTGACCCCCATCCTGCATCTCCTTTATACAGCTTTACACCTACCTACCTGTAAGACATAGACCAATAGGCAATTAGGTATCTTCGGTTCTGCGTTGGGTATAATTGCCCGGGTCGGTGGGCTTTCACTATGGAGTACCCATTTACCTCCGACAACCTATCGTTATGCGACAGCTGGAATTAACTACATACCTGGTATTGTACATATGGAGTTACCACAAACACATGCCAAGTTGAAACTCGAAACACCAGTCACGTCACTCAAAGAACCCGGCGATGCCTCTCTTGCCTTTCTCGCCATGTTCCACGAAGCATCAAGGCCTAATTCGGCCAGGAGCCTTCCCAGCCGGTCCTAACTGATCGTCTGCGATAGGCGGTTATGGGGCATATTGGGAACTGCATGTGGTTGATCTGCTTGACCCTTTGCCGCAATTCAGCGCTTATTTCAGTGTCAAAAGGCCTGTCCATCGATGGCACCAGCCACTTATCTGAATGGTGATATGTACCATCATTATTTTGTTCAATCTATGCAACAATTAAGACGGTTAAGTCGGTTACATAACTCACCTGTAAGTGGTATGTATGCACAATACTTAGGTATGTACACTACCTATGTACTGTAGGTGCCTGGTAAATCAAGCGTGGGCTCAAGCCTCAAACACACTGGCACACCACACGCAACACGCAACACGCAACACGCAACACGCAAGACACAAGCTGCCAAGTCGCCAGCAGCACCAGCAGAGCGGTCCAAGTTCACCGATGAACGGAGTACCTAACGAACTTGCTTGTTTACTGCCTTATTTACGAAGCATACAGGAAGCATGCAGGATAGATACAGGGCACAGGATCTCAAGACTAAGTACCTATCCATGGAAGTACCTAACAAGGTGGTGTTCGCGCATTTATTTTATTTGCGTCTCCTGCATGCTACATATAGGGAGGCTTGACACAGCCTCATTCACCTCGTGTTCCATATCTCCGAAAAACCGGACACCTGCATAAGCCAGGCACAATGTACAGAACCGCCAACCGGATGTCGGTCTAGCTCAGATGTATCTGGGATCTAGTGTCCGAAAACGATAGATCTCATTTTGATATTGGCCATTCAATGGTACTACTTGGTGCGTTACTACGTATTAGGCGCGTCGCCGCCATCCATCCATGCAAGCAAGACTATCGTTGAGCTTGCTGACAGCCGGCGGCAGAAGCAAGCAACCCCCTTGTTCATATGCAAGTCGGGAAACAATGAAATGTATTGGACAAAAGGGAGAAAAAATCCCAAGATCGAAGACAAACAATTCTATTCATCTGGAAGGTGAGATGTAGTAGTTATGACCTATGAATAACCTATGAATAACCTCAAACAGAGAGCCATCAATCGATCCCACTACGCATTGCGACATCTTCAAACCCGAGATTGGGAGATGCCACAACGGTACTGGTGAAACTTATCAGTGCCAATTCCATCGCATGCTACTTCGTACGTGGTAACTACTTACATAGTAGGTATATACATACACACACATATATTACATATTGTTAGCCGGGCAGCGCCGTCAGCGAGCGCCGGCGCCGTCACAACATGCGCGTCCGAGGTCTCCAGATTTGTTGGACTGGATTTTCAGTTACTTTATTTCACAATTGGAAGCTGACAACGCCCTGCGACTGGCCAAGCACCCCAAGGAGCGACAAGGATTTAGCACCTGTTAACAGGTACCTAGGTAGCATCTGGGCAGACACGAAAAAGGCACGTACATGGTTAGCTTACAGTCTAGTTAGTTACGTGTCACCCCATTCTTGACATTTTTGTCAGTGTGGCTGCGATGTAACATTAGGTAAGGGAAAGGGAAAAAACCTCGTTGGTCACCCAGACTCTTAACTTCACATACATACTAGTACCTGTATCAGTACTACATACATGTACAGACATAACTAGTACATAGCAAGGTTACGTGATTTACATTAACACTTGGCATATCCATAGTATTGCGCATCCTGCTCGTGCTCGCCCGGTTCTATCTGTCTATCGGCTCGGTTCGGTTCATGCGGTATGCGAAGAACATCGAGATGTTCAATTGCCAATTACCAATGGAACTTTTCCCATTTGCACGAATACTTCCAGGTTTGAATCCTGAATACTTCGGTACAGGAAGGACCAAGCGCCAGATCCATGTGGAAAGCGCCTCGGTGGGGGGGTTGTTTCACCAAGCCTGGACTTGGCTGGTCCGCCGTCAGCCCGCTGGCCCCCCGCAGCAACCACAGCAACAGCAGCAGCAACAGCCCGCAGCGGTAGTTAGTTACTGCAATACCTATTTATCTCTACCTTGGCAGCTTGGTAGGTATTGAACAGGGCGAACCTGCTACATACAGAGGTACCTACCCAAGTTAGCACGGTCGGGCAGCCAAGGGCGACCAGGTCAAGGGCGACCAGGTCAAGGGCGGATCGAGATCACGATAGTTCCAGGTTCAATCCGCCTATACACACCGGACAAAAACGATATACACACCGGACATTAACCGCATTTGGACGCACTCCACATCGCCCATCTCACAGCCTAACAAACCACCTAACAAACCACCTAACACACCACCTAATATACCACCTAATACATTATACTACCTAATACACCCAACAACAACACATCACCAATACCCTCACAGCACAATTACATACATATACCCAAATGGGGGGACTCCCACCGTCCCCCCAAACCCCCCGGACCTAACCCTAACCCTAAACTAATCCTAACCCTAATTAACCCGTATCTTTGCACGGGACCTAACCCGCAACTGCAACGCTACGCAATGGCGGCGCTGGCGTATGTATAGGTGCAGGTGTAGGTAAGTAGGTATATAGGTAGGTAATAAGTGGTAAATGTTAGGGAGTAACTTAAAGGATGCCAGGCTTAAAGGTGGCTTAAGGTGTGGCACGGGTGGCTAATGCGCTAACCTTACCAAATGCGGTTAATGTCCGGTGTGTATATCGTTTTTGTCCGGTGTGTATAGGCGGATTGTTCCAGGTTGGTTACCTGCACAGAATCCAGCGTAGCCGTGGTAGCTCTGCTTGGCGTGCATGCTGCGGCTCTGCAGCCGTTTGTTTCTATTAAAGTACCCGGTCCTCGCTATTGAGCGTTCCCATCCGTCCTGCCACCCTATGCAGCAGTGTAGGCATCTCCAGGATCTAGACCGCCTGCTCGCCCTGTAGTAAGCTATCTCCTCAAGAGCTAGGGTATTCGTACTCAGGATGATACATAATCTAGTTCGAATGAATAGTGATGGCAGCTTTTATGTATGTAGGAATGCACATTTTGTGGTGTCTTACGAATGACAGGCGAAGGTTCTTCACCTTCTTCACACGCACACCTTGCTTACTGGCTGGGCCCCCCTGATGCCTACATAACCGCACGGACTGCCATCTAATATGCCGAGCTCACCCGTGGCTTGCTCCGAGCCTCCGACGGGCCGGGAGAAAAGCTCGATCAAATCGGTCGATGTCGAACCAAAAGGGGCAGGTCCCCATACCTGCCTACAACTGCATATAGACGGACCTGTGTACGGATCTACGATTGACTGCTGACTATAGTGGACGTTGAAACGAAACAGCAGCGACTAGGTCATCCATCCATCCATCGTGACTCGAGAGCTTGAAACATTACGACGAGACCGGCAACCTGGAAAGAGGGAATAGACTACAGAAAACTAGGTACTAACTACGAAGTAGGTAGTTGGGTTCTTCCGTACCGCAACTATCTATTTAAAGCTGCTAGATCGAATCCTTCCATTTGTTTTCCCGCTGTCCTAGGGAATCGCCAGCAAGCTTACGCTCTCTGGGGCACTGCGAATCCCCTTAGGGTTCATGGCCTTACGACATCAATGTCCTATCACAGACCTATCGTTTCTCGATAGCTCACCGTTCATTGATAGGCTAGATCCTCATGATACCTCGAACGGACAACACTGTCGTGACAGCCAAGCTAGCTAATAGGGGATGGAGTGATGGCTAGGCGATAGCGAGTTGGCTACCCGTCCGAGGACAACTATGTACAATACCGTCCACGGCAATCCCGGTGACCTCTGAGCTGTCTCCAGAGCTACGAGAGCAAGTTCTGTGTACGTTCGTCGGTAGTCCGGTTATGACCACGCCACAGCCCTGACGCCGGGCTTCAAGACTCTTTTCCGGTTTCACTATCTTGCAGTATATAACGCCATTTTTACGTGAGGTTATCGCTACTTGGGTAATAGCAATATCGCTGTGTGATACGCTCAGGGGGGAGGCAGGGCCCCCTATGGATGCCTTTGAAAGGACTTGGTACCCCATGTCATCATCAGATATGTGCCTTCTCCTCGGGGTCTGAAGCCATTCTCTAAATCATTATACCGTAATGAATGTAGGTTGCATAGCTACCTGATCGACATGATCACGTATAAATAGAGGCTTATTGAAACAGATAATTCACACTTTCCTATATCGGTACGTAGGCAGCTCACCCAAAGGCACTCATCTTTGCCCGTCGTACTATTCCTGAGTGAATGCCCGTGTCTGTGCCTTGATTCATATCGTAGTATCCACAACTCTCGGTTGATGCTATTATATAATAAACGATGTCGTGTCGAAGGGCAGTATGGTTGTTATCGAGCTTCACGTCACATCGTAGACCTTGATTGCCTGTATATTGTACTCCTCCCGCCGGGCGTGTTCACGGAGGGCACGGAGGCTAGCACAATGGAAACAACTCACCTAACACAGGCTTGATGTTCAGGGTTTTGGTCATCAGAACGTGTTTATTACTGTTATAGCATGAGCCAGAAATGGCTACCCAGTCCTGTCCTAGATTCTTGATGAGACCTGATAACATGCCTATTGGGAAAGCTCGTAATAAGACTTAGAGGCGAAGATGAGAGTGATACCAGGCTCATATACTTCTGCCTATTTCCTAGGTTTACTCGACGGAAACCAGTACCCGTACTTAGTTCTGGCTGCAGCTTAGATAGTCGTATATAACGTGGTATGTATGGTTCGAAGTAACTATTAACTTGATCTAATTATTGTGTGGCCGTTAAAAGGAGGGGAAGCCACCGATGGCACACCGGTTCAACAGTCTCTCCTACCTAACTCAGTGTGATGGGCTAGCGCAGAGGGAACGATGCAAACGGGCTACAAGGGATTCAATATGTTAAGCTGGAGAGCAGCTCAGACGCAGCTGCTACGAGGCTGGCGTAAAGAGCTAGCTATAATACGTCACTGAAAGGACCCAGAATCGGACCCCTTGACAACCCAAGTGGCATAGATTTATGTACACGTCTTGTAGCATTACTTATAGCATTACTTTCGAAGTTCAAGTAACCATTTGGTTTACTTCCTCTGTCCCCCGTACTCTGTTCCCTTGTCCCCATTTCCTTGTATTTCCCCCTTCCCCCTATTTTCTTCTTTCCCCTTACTCTCTCCCCCCGTTCATTTCCAGTGTTTCTGTCAGTATCCAGTTTAAAATCCCATTTCCCCTTCCCGCATGTCAAAATTCTTGTTCACTAAGACGGATAATATCCACCAACACTGCTGTCGATATGACGGATTTGTCTATGATGTATGGCCAGGCTGGGAAGTCAAATAGGTACTTAACTTGATACACTAAAATAAAGGCTACCTCGACCTCGCAAGTAAATTTGATTCTTAGAGCAGCTGTGTGTTTAGTCACCACTATAAACATACATTATATTAGATGTTAAGTAGCACTTTAGTGTCTAAGGAAATACGACCAACTAAGTAGTTAGTTGTCTTCTACACTTAGGTATTCTGCAATCAATGCAATCAGTCACCCAGTCAATTTACGATAGAGATAAAAACGTCAATAGCTAGCCGACTGGCTGGTCAACTTGATTCACATTTGGCAGCAGCTGGGGTACGATAGAGGTGGAACTGACTACCTCCCCCCTATCTATCAAGAAGCAATTTCCAAGAGCAAACCCGCACCCCTTGTTCTTGACCTGACCCCGAATGGATGCCTTGACAATGTATGCGTTATCGCCAGTAAATGTAGCCAATCGCTACCATCAAACTCCCCACCCAAAGCTACTGACTATGCTGCTATGCGTACGACATGATGGAGGCTTTCCCTGGTGTTTTGTAGTGTACCATTCTCTCATCTCTTGAAGGTCGCGCTCTTCCCCGCCTTCTCGCCGTGCATCCGGCGAGCAGGCTTAGGTCCGTCGGCCGTCATGGCGTTGGTGTACGGGTTGAACCTGGCGTTCTTTGCGCCTGTTTCGGCACCCGCCTTACCGCCATTGGCACCCCGTCTCGTGTTGAAGACGGACTGCGCCTGGGTATAGTCAAATGGCTGGTAATCTTCTTCCTCCGACTCGCCGCCATCTCCAGAGCCATCCTCAGTGGTGGTCTTCCCTGCGGCTTGTTTAGCTGCCTTCTTCGCCGCCTTCTTAGCCTCCTTCTGTGCCTTCTTAGCTTCAGACTTCGCCTTCTTCCGTGCCTGCCTCTCCGCCTTCTTGGCTTTCTTTCGGGCTGCTTTCTCTTCCTCGGAGTCGACTTCAACCTCAATCTCTTCCTCATTGTCGGCACCGAAGGTCGAGTGATTATTATGAGACTTGCCAGTCTCCTCTTCATCCTCATCATCATCATCCTCCGAATCAGATTGCGGAGCTTTGCGCTTGAGACCAGTCTTCAGCGTAAATTCGGAATCCACCTTCTCTTCCTCAGGTTGTACCATGGACGCAGCATTGCGACGCCCTGTAGCATCCGTGGTTGACGTCTCGGCTGCAGCAGGCAGTTGCTCAGTGCCGATAGTTGCGTCTTCTAACATATGAGCCCATGGCAGTGAGAAATGTAAAGATTGTGCGGCTTTGTTAACGCCCGCTGAACCCTCATCCCATCTACTACTGAGGGCCACTTTGCCCCATAGTTGTGATTTCGAGGAGACTAGTTCTCCGGTGTCCGGAACGTTCTCGTTCTCGCCATTTTTCAGTTGAGGGAACACCGTTTGGGCAACTGCACCAATAGCCATCGAGGACGTCGTCGAGGTACGACGGAAAACGTCAACTACGCTAGGTCCATTTACACTCTCATCCTTGGCTTTTGTGATGACTTTGAAGAGATCCGCAACCTCACGCTTGGCTACATAAGAGGTATTATGTCCAAAAGTAGCATGTAAAGCTTTCGGGTCCGGTGGCAAACGCCTAGCTATATCGAACAGGGTCGCATTGGGCATGATGAACAGAGGGTCTTCATCCTGGCGGCGTGCAAGATCGTCTCGCCATTTGTGAACCGCACGGAATACAGCGAATTGTTCTTTAGTGAAGGTGCCGGATGAGTTTCTGATGAGCAGATTGAGCCAGCCGAAAGGCCCGTGACCTCCTTCTGAGTCGTACACAATCCTTTCATGTCTGCGCAATGAGGTGTCCTTGGATCGATCCAGAACCTGGCTTATTAAATCTTGCTCCGGATTGCTCCGGTCGGAGTTCTCTAGTAACTCGTTCCGTATCATGTCGTAGATATAGAGGAGATAGTGGGTATCTGATCGCGCATAGTAGAACATTTCTTCAGGAATCGGCCTATACCACAGGTTAATTTCATTAGATAAGACAAACAAATATATGGTAAAACATACCGGATCCGCCAGTCAGCCAATTGATATTTCTTGTCGGCGTCGAAATCGACAAACCGCTTGAGCAAGTACGCCAACCCTCGTCCTGGATAGCCCAAGGACACGGCCGCTTCATACGTGTCAAACAAACCAACGATGTACAAACCGCAGTCTCTCTGGAGCCATAATATATCCATATAAGCACCTTGTAACACCTGTTGCGAGTATTAATAGACGGGCTTCATATGAGGTTTGTTGTAGAGTGTGTTACCTTGATGATTTTAGGGTCAGCAAACACCTCGTTGAGGACCTCGAGTTTGTGGCGCCATGGCTGGAGTGTATCGACAATCCAGTCCTTTTCACGCGTACTGATCTGCATGAGAGAGAGCAGGCCGGAGTAGGTTCTGAAGTCATGATGTTCGGTGTCGATGGCTATCTCGGTGGCCTTCTTGAGCTCTTCGAGCATCTCTAGGACGCCTTCGTAGGTATCGACATAGGTAGCGGTCGTACTCTCGATGGGTTGATATTTGATGGGTTCTCTGATCTCAAAGGCGTGTTCCGGGTACTTGAGATTCAAGATTTCTGTCTCGTAAGGGTGTTTGTATCTAATTCTGCCGTCAGCTCCCCAGTTCGAACTACTATGTTGAAGGTCACGCAATTTCTTGGATCGCTTCCTGCGCAGAGACTTCTCGTGCTTTGTTATTTCTTTGGGATCAGACGACACTGGTCGCTCTAGTGGCCCATGTAGTAGCGAAAAGGACAAGAAGATTGAATAGTCGTACTGTGTGGTCTGGCCTTCATCGGTGAAAGATTTTAGGCTTTCTTTAAGCGGGACGAGGGCATGTGGCTTTTTGGTGAGTATCGGCTTCCAGGGGGATGTATCGAAGTTGTCAGGTTTGACCTCAAACTTCTCCTGTGGCTTGAGAATGTTCGCCCGTCGAATATTATGATCGAGGTTATGAGACTTGGGTTTCTTCGGTAGTGGACCCTAGAAGAGCACGATTAGCTGGATTGCATATAGAACGGAACACATAGACAGCCCCTCGTGTTTTCTATGTGGCATGAGGTGCGGTACAGTCTTACAGTTTCCTCAGTCGGAGCACCTTTCCTCTTTATCAGACCCGTGTACTCGTCGAGGCAAGTGTCTGCCTTTTCCAGGAGAGTATCCACGACATCTACGATGCGCGACCAGTGAACGTCAATGTCATCGGCATCCTCTAGCTGAGAGGCTTTCAGATCTGCCCCCTTAGCAGCAGACTTGATCAGCGACGAGGCTAGTTCTAGTAGATGCCCGTTTGTCTCGTCCAGGCGGTCTTCGACGGCGGGGTTGCTTGTCTTCTGGAAGCTGAGATCCTCAGCGGCGAGCTGGTTGGTGGTTCGCGTGGCAGCGATCAGGGCGGTCTGAACCTTCTCTTGGAGGGACTTGAAATCCTGGGAAGGATCCATGTTTGCGGTCACTGTTGTCGTCGCTGTTGCCGTCGCCGTCGCCGTCGCCGTTGCTGTTGTCGCGCTGACTTGCCCGCGTCGCCGCCGTCCTCGTTAGGAGAGCTCGTTGGGGTTAAGTAGCTACGGTCGACGGGTGATGAATATACCGTAGTGTATTAATGCATCCAGAGCCTCTGCATCAAGGTATGAGGTTTAATGTACGTGAACCTCCAGTGTTGTAGTTATGTTGTAAATGGGTCGCGTCGGCAATCGTTTGGTTGCGCTCTCGAAAATTTCTGGGACAAGCTGCGGCGACAGGGTCCGGTCGGTAGCAATTACCACCGCGATGGATACTGACTTAGAAGTAACTGCTACTTGAGCTTGAGTAGAGATATCGGGCAAATACTGCTTTTTCTCATGTAGTGGGTACTTTCCTCTACTTTCCTCGATCTCGCAGCAGGGGAAGATCCCAGGGGCTAAATCCCATGGCGGGCCCTAAGATAGCGATAAGGCAAGCTGGCTCTGGCCCTGCAACCGCTATAATCGGTAGCGCTAGCTCAGGTAGCAGCCCCGATGTTCCAATCCTGGAAGTCGGTACGAAATACATATCAAGGTTCTTATATGATATCAAGCTTCAATGTTCTAAGTCCAAGGTCCTCTTTGATGACGAAGGCAGCGAAATATCGTATCTTACACAACATCAATATACACGGCATACCTACACAGACATATACCTCACACGATACCAGGCTGAAGTTCCTTCCCTTAACTGAGATTTCTAGCACTCGTTTATAGTATCTCGGACATGTCTGCTTCGCTTGCCCCCGAATGCAACGAGGTGAAGGAGTAAGTCCAGGGCAGCCGGCAGCTCCGGTTATACATTCACCGTGCCAAGCATCACGAGGACTAACCAGCCTCGTGTCCTAGGCGATACGATACGTGCTTTCTTAAGTGGTATAGCGAGAGTGAGTGCATCCAGGAGGAAGAAGATATGCGCTGGACCCGTCTATATATAAGAGACTCATATATAAGTGCCGGTCTTCACTAACGCTATGTCTACGGTAGAGTATCTTCGAGGCAACGGGAAGACAGATGACAACGAATGCGCCAGGCTGTTCAAGGATTACCAAAAATGCTTAAACGTAGGTCCAGCGCATCCCTCATCCCTCATCCCTCATCACTCAGCCTTGATTATCTTGATTGTAGACATGTGTCTATGAGACCCGATATTCGATACTCACCTGTGCGCATACCCGACATTTAGGTTGCACTGAAGGAACGGGGCATAGATAAGTTGATCAAGGATGCTCGGGAAGACCAGAAAGACAACGACGCCCTTCACATGGGTCGAAAATGAAGTTGTTAGCATGTATAAATGAGGAGCGGGTTCCAACTTGCACACAACTCCAAGATCTGGAATACGGGTTGGAACCATAAGAGCTATGCCGCATCGTCCATATGAGTTAGCGCCCCTCCTTTTTCAATCTGTATATATATATCCATTCTCCTGCCCTGATCCATATGTATAACATCGGAATACCTACCCATGTCTACCCTTGTTTACCCGTGTATGCGGCGCTGTGCCCCTTATACTGACTTTTTTTTCTTTCATAGTCTTGAAAGCTATCGACTACCATCTGCCAACACGGAAGATCGGCTAAAAGCTGCTCTGAACGAGGAACAAGACATGGCAAGGGTCTAGTGGGCTTGGTATCCAGGTGATCACAACTCGTATTCCATGGAGCAACATCGAGCGTATTAGGTACTAATAAATGTTTCCGGCTGTCTAAAATGACGAACATAAATATCAGCTCAAGCGCCTCGTCCGATCTATTGCTGTTTTCCTCCAAGGCTCCAACCGATCGGCGAGACCTGAAAATGACGTCAGAATTGCTTTAAGCTTGTTACGAGCTCAGATCTTTTCCAACGCAGGGTTTCTTTTCATCCATTGTAATTGAATTATCTTCGGTACCTATTTGGCCCGATACAGCTTGTTAATGACATGTCTCATTCCTAGGTACCTTAGTTCGACAGGTCTGACAGGTTTAAGAACAACATGGCCAAGTTACAACTCGGACACGGGGCTATTCTCATACCATGCAAAGCGGAAGGAGATAGAAAAAGAAAAGGAGGAAAAAAGAATATGTCGTTTATGCGTGTAAGAGACTGCCCAGCTATGGACTTCACTATCGATAAAGCAATTGGCCAGAATCAACCAGTCAGTCGATCAGAGTCAATCAAACAGCTACATACCTACATACAGCCTACCTCCCTAATGATTAAGCATATGCAACTGCAAGGGGCACTACCACCATGACCACCACTACCACCACCACCACCACAGCATCACTCCAGGGCCACCAGCACTAAAAACCTGCCATTGGACATACCTAGTACCTGTAAGTTGTCACCAGAGGTCAGAGCCAGGACCAGAACATGACCTCGGAAGAAACACGAGCTCCATACTTCATACATGCCGTCTGAAAACCTGTTTGCATATACCGTCACACGTCCCGGATCCCGCAAAGACGCAAGTGCACTATACCTAGGTGTACTCTTATATTATATATTACAGGCAACCTACGTTACCTACGGTAGTATACTTCTTATACTTCGGGTTTCTCTCTTGCTGGGCTCTGCTCTATCTGCTACTACGGACTAGCATCTGCTATCGGGACTCGAGCTTGGCGATCGATCACCTCATCGCGACACCCACACCCACACCCACACCCACACCCACACCTACACCCACAAGTGCACGCACGTTTGCTGCCCTACCACAGCGCTTAGCCCACTTCCCGCGTGGCCTCGAGTTTACTTGCTGTTATCTATCAGCCTATCCAAGTACCTAAGCTCCCTTCGTCTCAACTTAAACATCGTGCATCGTGATAGTCAATCTCGGCAAATCTCCGTGGAAATCAGGCCACTCAACCAACCCAACGAGGGCTGTTACGTAGACTCATACTGATACTTATACTCTCCCTTGGTACTGTACCCTCTGGGAATCGTGTCCTCTCCCGCGCCCTCTCTTTTGTTTCGTCTTCTCTCGGGATTACCAGCTCAACCGGAGCACTCGACCAACAACGGAGCACTCGAGCCAACCGTCGATCCCCTCGACCTCGACAGCGACAGCGACAGCGACAGCGACAACGACGACCTCGATACCCACGAAACGTTAGCAGTGGTAGAGCAGGGACGCAGCTACCCGACTTAGTGTCAGGGATGCGACGACGACCTTTGCGACAGCAACGATAACCGTCCTATGCACCCTTTTTCCGTCCTCACCCTAGCGATCTTTGTAGCTGGCTACATCACTGCTCGATGGGATCTTGTCACTCGCCTCTACGAGCTTGCAATTTTCGCCTGGGATAAGGGGGTTATTGTACGTTTGCAACTCCTGGCTTGCTCTTCTCTGCACCCCCATGCCCCTACATGTACCCAACACGCCCGCTCTATGCCCTGCATAGCTATACAGCTATATAGCTATCTAATCCTGTCCCGGCGAACGAGCCAAAGACTATACGAATTGTACCGATTGTGAATCTGCGCTTTCATTGGTTGAAGCTGGCTAGCTAACGAGGCACTTGGTGAAACTCTTCAGCTTCGAATTGCTCAGGGATTCACATTCCTAAGCCTCGTATTTCTGGCCATATTCATACCTGTGCAACACATAGCCCAGACCGAGGCTCAGCTGGTACGACAATGCCTCCTGCTCTCCTTCCCGGCTTCCTGTCCTCCCCCCTATCTCCGAGACATGTGGTGGGCGACCTCCAACGGCTGACACCGAACTGCTTGACTTTGTAGCATCCGCGATCACCGACTTTGGGGATCTCTGCTCGAGAACAACTGAGGCGCCGAGGCTCCTTCTAGACGGAGTGCTCACGCCTGGTATTGTCATGCCAGAGAATGATGGGCTGCTGAGGGTATTCTGGCCGATCCAAATCGCCACATCTGAGGTGCCCGGCGTCATCGTTGGTTGGAGGAATTCTGCGCTCGACGTTGTCGTTGTTGCTGTCTTGGACCATGTAGATGTGAGCCGAGCCCTGCCCATGGTGCCACTGCTGCCCCGTATAAGACATGTGATGCCTAATGCCCTCACAGCCAAGGAGTGCCGAGAACGCCCTGAAGACCGGGGTGCTTTTGCGTAGCGCGCCGCATCCAATCCCGCGCATCTTCGAGCTGTGCGAACAGCCGTCTCTGCATGTCTTAGGCGTCACCAACCCCAGCCCCGACTCTGACCATGACGTAGACCCTTCGTGGGTGCGGGCGACAACGATACCACCTCTTCGCATACCCAGTATCACCTGCACGAAAGCCTCGAGCATTCAAATTATCCTATTCGAGCGTCCCAACCCATACCGGATGCAGTACATGTCCTTGGACCCCATTGCTCTGGCGCTTACGGACAAGGAGGATACCTCTCTTTACAACCTCTCTGACACTTCCGAAGCTGAGGAAGAGAAGCAAGAGCGAAAGAATCAGGAAAGAAAAATGCAATTGGTCGAGAAGTTGAAGCAGCATTCGGTCATCCAGCATGCGCCTACGCCGAAGGATAAGGCACTGTCCAAGATTGTGAATCAGATCAACTGGAACTGGGAGCTGGAGCAATTGCTGCAAAAAAATGTGCCTTTGATTGGTGCCCGACCCAAGCGCGCCCTCAGCGTCTCGGAACGCGTGGTCGAACATGCCACCACGATGCGGGACTTCGTCATAGTGTGGATTTGGGATAAGATCATCCTCTATGCGTTTCCCGTTATCCGGAAACTTTTCACGGCCGTTCTTCTGTTCCACCGACTGGTAGCTGAGGTGCTGCTCTCGGTGTTGGAATGGAGGCTTCGACCCAGCTCCCCCGCTCTGAAGGATATATCCGCTACGGCCCAGCAGGTTGAGATTCGGCTTCAGCAGTTTTGCTATTGGCCCATGCAGTATGTCAAGCTTCGACTGCGCAAGAACGATTGGGAGAGCGTGACCACGAGCCATCCCGACTATATCCGCTTCTACAACAGCCTCTGGCTCGTAGCCAACGACGTCATTATTGGGATCGCCCTGGGCTCTTATATCATCGAGAATGCTGGGTGGGTCGCGGAGCAGATCAGCGTCTTGCTAGGCACGTACACTGTCAGTTTCCTGCAAAGCAGCATTGAATGGCTTATGGGCTGGCCGGCCGGTCTCAAGCTGAACAGCGAGCTGGCCCTCTTTCTCGGCGACCTGTTTCTCTGGGTTATCGATTATTGGTCCAACTGTATCGATACGTTGAAACCGCTGCTGCCGCACATTGTCTGGTTCATTGGATTTTCGAGCTTTGCTGGCGCCAGCATGCCAATTGCTATGTTCTCGGACCTGCTTTCGGCGCTCACCCTGCACATCTACTCGTTCTATCTTGCCTCGGCTCGAATATTCCACTGGCAGCTCACCATCCTCCTCTCCCTCTTCCAGCTCTTCCGCGGCAAGAAATATAATGTCCTTCGCAATCGAGTTGACTCCTGCGACTACGACCTGGACCAACTGCTCGTCGGCACCATCCTCTTCACGCTGCTATCCTTCCTCCTCCCTACAGTAGTGGTGTTCTACCTCAACTTTGCCTTGGCGCGCATGTCCATCATCTCGCTCAAGGCCGTTTTCGATACTATGCTTTCTTGTCTAAACCATTTTCCCCTATTCGCCTTAATGCTTAGGGTCAAAGACCCGCGGCGTCTTCCAGGTAAGGTTCCTCCCTCGACTCGAGTCGACTCAACCAAATCTGGAAAAGGAGTTCGTTGTCAGCTAACAATAAATCACCCACTAGGCGGCATCCGTTTTGAACTTCGTGATACCCATGATAGACTTAGTATTAATCCTACCGACTCATCCAACCCAGCTTCCTCAAGGAGACCACCGACTTCGGTCATCTCGCTCAAGGTTAGTTATCCCATCCACCCATCCACTCATTCCCCCTTTGAGCTCGATCGATCTAACCCGGTTGGCGCCAACAGCCAATCCCTCTCACTTTTACTGCCATGTTCCATCAGTACTTCCAGATGGGCCACCGCATCCGGAAGCATTACCTCTCCCCCCGGGTCCTGTTCTGCCTCGTCACCGGCCGCTTCGTGCCGCCGATCCACCGCAAGAACCTGTACGCGCTGCAGTACAGCATGCTCCCGGCGCGGCGGGCCGGCATCATGGAGATGTGGGAGACGTTGAACTCCCTGCCGGCGAAGAAGCGGCCCATCAACATCAACCCGTACAAGTTCCCGCCGAACCCGAACATGGCAGCAGCTCTTAATGGTAGAGGCGGCAGCGATAGGCGTCATATGAACGGACGTGCAAGGGGGCAGCATATGAATTAATGCGAGTGTAATGAAATGACAGACCTAATACAGTGATTGTAGTTGTTGATGTTGGAATAGAGGGGTTAAAAGCGCGGCGTTAAGGTTATACATTAGGGGAGACGAACAAGCACTTACGTAGAAGGGGGTGGTGAACTGTGTATAGGTAGATGATGTGTCATCACATCCGGATCTTTTGTCTGAATTCTAGCGAATCCAGGACAGCTTTGCGTGTTTGGGGGGTCATGCTGTGATGTGACTGACTTGACACTGCAACGCTTTCCTTCTCTGCTGCTGTGTACAGAACGGAGTAGACAGGCAAGGCGTAGTCATGTGATAGCAAAAGTCGTTCCCAGCTAAGGGATCCTCAGATGAGCCGCATTAGCCAGGGGCATCAAACACTGATCCATCTGGGACGCGTCAGAAGCAGATAAAATCATGCTTACAAATGTTGATACCGCACCTTTCCTGCCTACGCACCTACCTAAATCCTTGGCTGAATATAGGTCGAGAGGACCCAATTGGACTCTTCCTGGCCTCTCATCGTTCGACGTATTAATTAGTAGGGTCCTAGTCAGTCAACTAGAATTGTAAACGGCTGACTACTTGTTTGTTAGGTATTCATCCAAAATATCGGTATCACTTGGATGGTTCAAATATCAGTCGGCCATTAACACAGGAAGCCTTTGAGCAACACGGCCACTGGAATCAAGTGTGGGTTTTGTAAGCAAAATAAGAAGCTAGAAGAACTTAGAAGAAGCCATCTCTGAGAGGCCACCGGTTTCTGATTCCTGTAATCAATCACATTCCTCGCCCGGCTCTCTCCTACCTATTGATTATAACTCTGCCCCCCTCGCGCCCCCCACCCCTATTCTCTATCCCCTCTTCATCATCTCAAGTTCCGCAATGCGTTGATATGGATGGAGCAGTTCTCTGAGAGCTATTGATCTTTCTAGGGGTTATTTGACATTATACTGGTCAGTTTCAGCTTATGGTTGGTTGGTTGGTTGGTGTGATCATCTGGCTCAAGTGAGTTCGTTAGTTGCGTTTACACCATGCTCTTAGTTGATTGCAGGTTTTCGAGCTTCGAATCCACAGAAGAACAAGAAGAAGGGAAACACGAGGCAATATATAAAAAAAAAGAAGAAAAAGAAAAAGAATTTCAAATAAAAAAGAATTAAAGCGAAGCCCTCGAATTTGGTACGTTCGAGTCGTGCTGAACGTATTGCCGCCACATGTGGTTTGGCTCCAAATCCGAGAGGGGTCTGTTCCTAGTTATAAGTCTGAGCTACTTCGCTGGAAGCCTGCCGTCTAAAATACTGTCTTATAGACTTGGCCCTAGGTAGGATGCATGACCTTCTGCTCCGGCCAAAAATGAGCCTGGACCGGCAAGATACACCGACCAGGCACGTAGGTAATTGGTTGCTTGGCGAATTCTCGGACGTCATGCACATGTGCGTGCCCGTTTGGCATAAACTTGGATTGTGGTACCAACCTACTGTCTTTGGGAAGATGCTGTAGATTAGGCGATCATTGAAGGCTGTTTGTCCTGGCTGCCTGGTTCATCATCAGCTGCTTTTACCCCCTTTTCTGAAATTTGACTCTCAATACTTCACAAGACCCCTTATTAGATAAGCCTCAGGATTAGGTTATTTAGTTGTTGAATGGTCTTGTGATGCTCAACGTAGAAGACACTACCACACGTCGAGCTATATGTGTCTTACCTAGGCTGTCTGTCTTCATTAACCCATCCAATCTTTCTGGGGCATGGGACATAGTATATCAGAGAATAGACACAACGATGCTGCAATTTGTAGACATCAAAGTCAAGAAGCTATGCAATGAGAAGATAGAAAGTGGGAGGCCAAGAACCCTAGAAAGATATTCGATCTAGCTTTTATATTTACCTCGACGATTCCACGTGACGTAGAAGGGTAATAACACTATCATATGTCCTGACGAAGCGGCTGGTATTCCTACTGATCCATCCACCCTTCAACGCTAGCAATGCAGCGGGTGGTCGGTCAGGGGATGGGAATCGCCGAGTTTTCTTCGAACCGGACAGGTAGTATCGCCCGGAGCCTTGAAGCAAAGGATTCCAACCCGTTGACATACAACACCCTAGCGTGCCACTCCATGTTTTTACCAGAAGTAGGTCATCCGGGCGGTATCACCCCCCTTTACCTCCTATCCCCCACCTCCAGGCCCTATCGCGCCTTAGCTCGGAAGTTTCCCAACAAAGGGGTAGGCGGTATAATGTGCCAACACTTCCGCACAACCAAAAAGATGACATATCGCTGCAAACGACTGTAACTAACGACGTGTCATTTGGGTAGATGCCTTTCGCGAAGCTGTGGGTGCACATTCAATTATATAACATCGTGACGTATCAAAACGCAGCATAAACACTGATCGATGTGTGTGTATGCATGCACGATAAAGTCTCGGAAGCTGTGCTTGTGCTCGTTGATAGACGCGGCGCGTTTCTAATGGAGCAGCTGTTCTGATACCAAGTCGATCCAATAAAGTCGATACTTTAGGTTACCGACTGCGGTATTGCTACCGTACCCCGTAACAAGCGGGGCCGATTTTCGGGCAAAGGCGATCGATCTGGTCTATGAGCTCTTGTATTCTGTAGGGCTTGGTTGTCACACCATCCTGGGAAACGGTCAGCGCTGGCCAATTCTTTGCTGAAATCGAGGACCGCAGAAACATAGAAACTTACCATCCCGGATTCAATCGCTACACTCACGTGTGTGCTACGCACATTCGCTGTGACGGCGATGATGGGCAGATGGCCGGGGAGCTTGCCCTGCTTCTCGAGGTCCCGGACCCGCTTCGCGAACTCCAGGCCGTTCATGATGGGCATTTCTATATCGCATAAGACGATGTCGAAGTGCGTGTCCGTATGCGTATCCGTATTCGTATGCGTCTGTGTCTGTTTCTGTGTCATTGCGGCCGTCGTGGAAGTCGAAAGGCTCTTCTGCTTTTTCTCCCTCTTCCTACTATCCCCCTCATTATTGTTATTGCTGCCCGACGCGGGTGGCGGAGTGGCAAGGATCACATCTAGGGCTTCCCTGCCGTGGTTGGTGGCCTTCACGACGAAGTTGCGGTTCCGGAGCTGCTTGCAGAGGACCTTTTGGTTCACCAGGTTGTCCTCGACGACGAGTATGCTCCGGTTTGATGGTGGTGGTGGTGACGATGACGATGGCGATGTCGTTATAGAGAAGTTCTTCGGCACGGACGCTCGTCGCGGGATGCTGAGACCGTCCTTCCTCTCCGGTAAAGACATTGGCTCCATGTTTGCCGTCAGACTCAGGGTTTTGTCGACTGGGATCAGAGTTTCGGTGGCGTCCGGCGCATCGGGAGGGGGAGTGGTCTTTCGGGTCCGGACGTAGAAGGCAAAAACAGAGCCAGAGTTAGGGTCGCTGGCCATCCCAATTTCACCCCCTAGAAGTTCGGTGATCTGTCGGGAAATGAACAGACCGAGACCGGATCCGCCGTATTCGATATGCGTCTTCGGAGACACCTGGGCGAAGCGCTTGAAGAGTAGTGCCTTCTCGCTGGTTGTTAAGCCCTTGCCGGTGTCCTTGACGCTAAGCGATAGGAAGATGTCCTCTCCCTCGTCAAAAGGACCAAAGAGGACGGGAGCCTGAGTTATGGCGGCAGTCTGTGATGCATTCTGTGATGTAGTTAAAGGACGTCGTCTGGGAACTAAATCGACTCCTCGAAGGATGGCTGGCGGTCGGTGAGCAGATGCCGATACAGTGACTGTGATTCGCCTGATATGCGACGGTTTGGTGAACTTGATCGCGTTGGTGACTAGATTGATGAGGATTTGCATGTATCTGTTGGGATCGAGAAGGACCCAATCAAGCCCAAGACGATCAATCGAATCATCCTTGACGATCTCGAGACCGATGCCAGCCACTCTCAATTCCGCCTCGAAAATCTTCAGTGACGAACGGACCAACGCCATCAGATGAACAGGAACAGGCGAAACGACCAGCAGGTCGGAGTCTAGCTTGGACAATGTCAAGACGTCGTCTACGATCTGCTTCTGGTGCTGTACGCAGTACATGACGGTGCGAGCCGCCTCAAGCGCCGCAAAAACTTGTCTCTGTAGTATCATCTTGGATGAGCGGCATGTAGAGGGTGATGTACTATCAAGCACAGCATCAAGCAAGGTGGAAGATTTCCTCATCGCTTCCACGATCTCTTCCCCGCAATGAAGGACCGCCGACAAGGGATTCCGGATTTCGTGACTGACCATGTCGATGAACCGTTCTTGCTGGGTTTTCAGCCGGATGGCCTCCTCCATCTTGTTGGTCAGGACCTGGGCAGCCATCTTGTGGGCGCTGATGTCGGCTACCCAGAAGTCGATGTAATCTAGTGTGCCATCTGGCTTGTACTCCGAGAAGCCCGTAGTCAAGATGTAAGTATCGATGGTGATAGCCCCTTCACCTTCAGGCATTGTATACTTCTTGCTTTTGATTCGTATCTCAATGGATTCCGCTCTATCGCTACGGCCCATGTGAAAGAAGAAGTCCTTGGCGCGCTGTATATCGTCCTCGTGTACAAATTTGAGCCACGGCTGCGGATCAGTCATAGTGTTAATATCGTCGGGGTTGAGGTCGTAGAACTTGAACCAAGCTTCGTTGCCATATTGCACGTATCCCTCGCCGTCGGTCCTAACAATCCCGAGCGGGCAATGGTCTGCAAAGTTGCGGTATTTCGCCTCGGAGACCTCGAGTTCCCGCGTGCGCATGAGCAGCTGCTGCTCCGTCCACTTGAGCTCGCTGATGTCCATGACTAGCACCATCAGACTATCGATCTCATCGGATTCATTCAGGTCTGCATAACAGGCGCAGATGCCCGTTCGATGTTCGGAGTACATGTTGCCTCGCCTAAACGGCTCCTTCGAACGGAACTGGAACGTGCCTCCTGACTTTTCACTCAGAATGCGACTGTGCCATTGACGAAGTAGTTCGACATCCTCAGGGACAACGCCGTCTTCTAACCTAAGGTCTACCCCGACCGAGGGGGTCAAGCCCGTAAACCGATACCAGGCGTCGTTAGCGTATCGAATCTGCTAAGCGTCAGCATGTGGCAACCCTGAAAGTGCGCGGCACCATTCGTACCTTTCCATCGTTGTCTGTCATAGCGAGGCCGACAATCGAGCGTTCAGCCAAGAGCGTGAACTTCATCTCACTCTTCTGGAAGTCCAAAGTAGCTCTTCTGGCCAGCTCGGCTCGCCGGTCCACCTCCTGCGACAACTGGAGCCTGGCAACCTGAGGCGCGAGGACATCTGCCACCAGCTTTAGAAACTCCCTATACATCACGTTGTATCGTCTATACGGATTAAGCCCGACTATGAGGAAGGCCGCGATCTGTCCGTCGGTATTGATCGGCACGACCACGAACTGCCTGCAAGGCAAGCGATAGCCTCTCCACCCAACCCCCTCAAGCAGACCGCACAGCTGTTCGTCGTCTGCATCCACGGCCACCATGGACTGTTCACGAACTGCTTCTAGCATGGACGGCGCGAACCCGCTGAGGTTGTCCTGCAAATCCAGATATTCGGGGGCGAGTGCATGCCCGCGATCCACGCCAATAGTTCCCTGCAGGTGGCAACCGTAAGAATTACTAGGCAATCCATTGGTGCCGGTCTTCTCCTTGGCTGAATACAACAGAGCGAAAGGTAAGTCTTTCTCGTCGCGCTCGAGCCCCTCGGTGGTGATTTGCCAGAGCTCACTGATCGTTTTGGCCTGAGCGACGTTGTGAGCAAGCTTGGTGACACATTCGTTCCGTCGCGTCCAGATGACATCTTTGGTCAGATCGAAGGTGACAGTGTACGACCCCACGACGTCGCCGTTATCGTCGATGACCGGGATCAGCTTCCAATTGCAGTACGTCTCCTCCAGGAAGCCGTGGCGTTCGATGAGGAGCATAGAGGCTTCACCGGACTGCGTCAGGCCTACTTTGCGCTGTTCGCACAGGATGTCCTCGAACACGCCGCCGAAGTTGAGGAAGACCTCGGTTGCGTCCATGCCAAGGATACTGGGGTGCTTCTGACCAATCAAAGGCATATATGCTTCATTGTAGATGATGGCATTGGTCGGACCCCAGTAGAGGACAACGGGGGCGGTATCAACCATCATAACGCGTACGATGGTGCGCAGCTCCGTTGGCCAACTGGCCATGGGACCAAAGCCCGTCTTGGCCCAGTCGACATCGCGAATGAGGCGCTGAAAGGGCGACAGCGACGGCGGAGGGGGGTCTCTGGTCCAGTCGAAATTGACCTTTACCTCAACCGCAGTTCCGTTGGAAGGCATGGGATGCTGCGGTACATGGTGATCCAGGTATGAATGGACGTTGGCACAGTCAGAGGCAGATACAGACACCATGGGGTATCGATCGTCGGTATCAGAGTGGATGACGAATACAGTCGCTTATCGGAGGATATGGTCCGCGATCCGCTATCCGCGATCCGCGATTTGACTTTTCTCTCTCCGGTCGCCAAAGACAAGCAAAGCCAGGGGATGTCTCAGTGGCTGATACATTCACCACGCGGAAGTTGTCGTCGGTTTGGGAACGGGGGATTTATCAGACGACTGTACGGATGGTAGGGTATCAGACCGTCATCAAGACATTGGTGAGGAACGCAAAGCAGAAGCAGCAGAGGCAGAAGCTGGACTGAGCAACGAAGCTCACGCGTGCGCATTACGCGCAGCGCTTCAAGCGCCTTGGCTGCGAAGGCGTCGGCCGGCTCTTTTAGTGAGCTACAGTGAGCTACAAGGCAGTTTATTAGTGGCTTTCACGCCAACGGCAACCAGCGGCACCAATGGAGCGCAACGGAGCCATGGAGCCATAGAGCCATGGAGCCATGGAGGCTGTTAGCTGGGACGCCATCTTCCCGTTCAGCCATTGTCCCTTGCCCTTCCAGGTTCTTTCCTTGCCTTGCGCGGCGCCGTCTGAGAGTCGAATGTCGCGGAATGCTTGCGGAAGTCCACCTCTACCTAGGTACCTAGGAGGCCGGTAGTGTGTATGAGAAACCTTGGAACAATGGAACCTGATGGATGCCGGAATGACCCATCCTGGCTACGGTCTGATTGGGTGCCCAGACTAGCTATGCAGGTAGGTTTGACGCCATCGTTCTCGCGAGTAATCAGGTTTATTATGTATCATCAGGTTTATCATCAGGTCTATCAGGATTTTGTGTGTACTTCTAGTGTGAGTGTGAGTGTGAGTGTGAGTGTGAGTGTGAGTGTGAGTGTGAGTGTGAGTGTGAGTGTGAGTGTGAGTGTGAGTGTGAGTGTGAGTGTGAGTGTGAGTGTGAGTGTGAGCGTGAGCGTGAGCTTGAGTATGAGTTTGAAGGTGTTAAGTGTTGGTGTTGGTGTTGGTGATGGTGATGGTGATGGGCAGGTTGTGTAGTATAAGTGGTAGGACAATATTGTACAATACCTACAACACCAAGCCACAAGAGACGGCAGGTACTTACTATGTAATCCACCCCTATGTACTCCACCTGACCACTATAACCACCTGAAGTTCACCAGCTTCAGATCTGACGGCAGATCTCAGATGAGCTCCCCGCTTATTACGACGGGCTACAGTGGAGAGCGGGAGCTGGAGATAATCGATCAGTTATACATACAGTAAAGTATATACATACAGGCATATAACCCCCTATTGTCTACCAACTACGTCTTTTCGTCAATATATTCAAAAATAATACACACTATCTATCTAGGTAGTTGGGCAGTAAACCATTAGGGGCACGTATTCAAAAGGGGAAACGAAGCGGAATTTTAAATGCTCGCTGTTGAATGGCAGAAGACCGGCTAGGTATGAGTGCATGGCTGTGTCAATCCCATTGGTTGTGTCTCGACACCCCCTCTGCTTGACTGACTCCGAATAAACTTTGGTTAACGCAGACGGATAGTCATGTTGTGATAGATGCTGTGATAGATATCAGTTATCTAATTTTGGATCCAGGTGTTGTTTACGGCATAATTCGATTGCTCATCTCGATGGTACTGAATGCTGAATATCGAATACTGAATACTTCCTACGGATCGTCTGACAGACCAGTAACTTATAATCCCATTGAAAGTTATCATTGCTAGTTACGTATTTAGTTGGAAGATAACTAGAGGGGTTCTGATTGCTGACGTTTACACAATCTATCAGTCCATGTTTGTATCAGTCCATGTTTGGATTATACCTACTGCAACTGACCACCTATTGTAATCACAAATACCAATGTAGCAGTTGATTAAAAACACAATAGGGGGTGATTTAGGCATCAATCGGACGGTCCCGACCCTCCGCGCCCTTGCCCGATAGTAGAAACTTAACAGGGATACACAACCACAATTCATCTCCTACGTTGTTATCGGTATCGTCGTCCCGTCCGAAAATTCGCGTGTGACTACAACAACAACAACAACAACAACAACAACAACAACAACAACAACAACTCAATTGCCCGGCCCCGGATTCACGTTCTCGGCCCTTCTCGTTTTGCTCTGTCCATCTACTTATTTTGACAAAGACCTACATAAGCGGACCTAGCAATCCCAGTCCTCCGAGGTTCTCCTGACTCAGGTGGAGCAAGACCGGAACGGACTCTAAAAAAATGGGGTCGTACATCTCCGAGCCGCCGCTGCCGCTGCCGCCGCCGAACCCGGACCTAATAGCGCCCCTGCCGCCGAAAGACGTGCTGCTCAGCCTGCGCACCGGAAAGGTGCGGCCCCTGGGCGGCGTCAAGATCCTGTCGGGCATCAACAAGCAGGCGCGGCAGGGGCCGGTGCAGCTGGCGAAGGCCGGGCTCGCCGGCGACGAGCGCCAGTTCCCGCCGCACCGCAGCCCCGACAACGCCCTGTTCCAGTACGACCCGCGGCACTACGCCTACTGGCGGAGCGCGCTGCCGCCGGGCCGCGCCCACCTCTGCAAGGTGGGCGCGTTCGGCGAGAACCTGTCGATGGCGCATCTGTCCGAGGACAACGTGTGCGTGGGCGACACGTTCCGCCTGGGCCCCGATGCCCTCGTCCAGGTCACCATGCCGCGTCAGCCGTGCTTCAAGCTGAACCATCGCTTCGAGTACCGCCCCATGTCGCGCCTGACCCAGTCCACCGGCTACACCGGCTGGTACTACCGCGTCCTCGAGGAGGGCTGCATCCAGGAGGGCGACGAGATGGTCCTGGTCGAGCGCCTCAACCCCGCCTGGTCCATCGCGCGCATGCAGCACTTTACCTACACGGAGCCCGATAACATGCGGGCGTGCGCCGAGATCGTCCGGCTCACCGGCCTCAGCCAGCTGTTCCTCGACCTGTTCCAGAAGCGGCTGAGCACCGGCGGCGGGGTGGAGGACATGGGCGGGCGCCTGAACGGCGACACCGCCGTGCTCTGGCGGTCCTACCGGCTGGTGCAGAAGAAGCCGCTGACGCAGCGGGTCCAGAAGTTCGTCTTTGCCGCCGAGGAGGACCCCGTCGATGACCTCGACGACGCAGACGACCTGCAGTTCGGCAGGTTCCCGCATGTTCGGTTGAAGTTCGGGAGGCCTGGCGACGACGGCGACGCGCAGTACACGAGAGCCTATTCCGTGGTCGCGGGCGACATGCGATCGTTCGAGCTGGGCATCGCCAAGGACGACCACTCGCGCGGCGGGTCGCTGTTCTTGCACGACGAGTTCGCAGTGGGCGACGTGCTGAAAGTGGCCAAGGGCCACAGCGCGCCAAGGTCGACGACGAAGGGCGGCAGCTCAGTGCAGGAACCGCCGCAGGCAGGGATCAGGAAGCACGTCTTCGTGGTGGGCGGCATCGGCGTGACTGCGTTTATCGGCGAGATCCGGGCGCTCGCCGCCGCGGCAGAAGGAGGAGAAGTAGCTGGTTCAGCTACTGCTGCAGAGGTCGAGGTGCATTATGCGGTACGCAGCAGACGGGAGGCCGCATACCTGAGTCTTCTGCCCCCGGAGAGAACGACGGTGTATGCGAAGAGTGACGGCCAGCGCTTGGACGTGGAGAAGGTGATTCCGCCGCTCCCAAAAGACGCCCTGCACCCGGACGTGATGGTCTACTGCTGCGGCCCGACGCCGCTCCTCGAAGCCTGCCGCGAGCGGTGCGAGAGGCTGGGATACCCGCGGTCGCACACGCACTTCGAGGAGTTCGGCGGCGCCGCCACGGGCACGGGCGACCCCTTCGAGGCCGAGATCAAGTCGACGGGGAGGCAGCTGCAGGTGCCGCGCGAGAAGTCGCTGCTACAGGTGCTGAACGAGGCTGGCTTCGAGATCGAGGCGTCCTGCAACGTCGGGAACTGTGGCACTTGCATGGTGGACTATTGTCGGGGCGAGGTCGTCCACAAGGGCGTGGCGCTGGATGAGGAGCAGAAGCGGGATACTATGTTAAGCTGCGTTAGCCGTGGGAAGGGGAGGGTCGTGATTGATTGCTAGGAGGGGGAAGAAGGGGGTAGCTACAGTAGCTGGGAGCCACGTACCCGAGATAATTATAACCTTAGACCGGCGGGAAAGGCAGACTCTGTGTCACCACAAAGAGGCGCTTTTCGCCAAAGCCTTCTTGATTGTAATTAGATGCCGTATTGCGTACCCGATGTGGTTTTATTGGCAGTCGACCAAAGCCACTCCAGCTTTTCTCCGTATTTTCAAAGCCCATAGTACTGTGCCCTCGTTCCCGTGTGTGTACTGCGTTTCCGTGGGTTCCGTAGGCATAAAATGGTTTTGGTTGGAGCATATTGTTTAATGTAGAGCCGCCGCCCACTTCTGTCCTTGTATGGCGAGGGGGTCTATGATCACCACCGCCAGACTTGGCGTTGTAGTAACTCTATGGAAAAGCTGTGTGAAAGGAAGGGGAGTGTCTCAGAGCGGTACTATTCTTGGACCGCCACAAAATACGCTGTCTCATATGAATCTCATCTGAACAACGTATAAGTACAACGCGATTGACCGGGCAAAAGCGCCGAATTGCCACTGCAGTAAGACCTGAGCCCGTTGAATGGCGATTAGCGGGATTATAATATATCCCCGTCAGGAGTGATACGCGAATATCGTAGCCCCCAGCCCCTGAGTGTATACACGTGGTATTGCTGAGGCTATCCGATGTCGATGTATGAACGCCAGTGAGGTAGTTTCGGATCTCCCGATGTGGGTTGCACGGGATGGATGCATGAAACCCGGTATGGCCTTGATTTCGCAGATTATCACCGTCGGCCTAGATCTAGGTCTGCTTGGCTGAGTTACGAGAGTCAGCGGAGATGATGCGTTGTCGCCGTCGGCGCCTATGCCAAAAGTCATATATAAGAGCAAGAGGTCCCAGATGATCACTGCCTACTTCCTGCGTTTCTAGATTTTCGCCAGTCCTCCCATTTCCCCGTATTTCCTTCTCTCAAGAACCTCGCGAGTGCTGAGGGCTTGTTGTTGGCTCTGCTCTTCTTATGATTGCATGTCAACCACGTATATCAAGAGTCTATCTTCAAAGACTTACCTCTGATCCTTTGCACTTGTCACATCTGATTCTGGTCAGCACCCTCTTTGTATCCCTATTTGAATCAGGTTCATCATTGAGTATCAGGAGATCTCCAACGTCAACAACTCTTATCCTAATGTGTTGAGGAAAGTGTGGCCACAATCTCGATTCAGCTCTTCGTGAACAGCACAGCAGCAAGGCAGCACGGCACCCGGACCACCAGCTTTGGAAGGACCTTCGCTTAGGGAACACACGCCTACTTGCTGTCAACTGCCCACCTCGCAATTTTCGTTCCTCCCGTCTCACCGTTCATTTCATTTCATCTCCTGTTGGCCAGATAGCCGGGCATTACCTACGGGTGCAACTGCGATCATGCCACAGGCAAAGGCGAGCACCCGATGGCATGGCACAAGAATAGGCCTACAGCGTGTAGCAAACCAAGGCTCGCTGTGAAAGGGTAGAATCTGTTCGGCAAAAAAACAGGGCAACTCGTCACACCCCTTTCCAGTGGCAAAGTAGCGGAAAGGTCACAAGGCCGGCCTGCAAAGTACCGCTCGAGCTGATAACCACCATATCAGTCTTCATTAGACTCGGCCTGCCCTCGCTGGAGCTACGGCGGAGATCACATGGCAACAACTTGCAACTCCGAACTTTCCATATATATCACCGACTTCAGCCAGAGGTTGTGTATACGGATTTGATAAATAACTATCCTGTCCTTTCCCCCCAGCATGCCAACTTAACAGGATCCAGGACGAACTTCGAACTCTTTCAGCTAACTTAGATGTCCATCGATAAGACATTGGTATTACACGGACTTTAGAACGGTTACTGCAAAGTACTTGCGCGAGACCACCCCTACTCCACGAACCCCACGAACGATAGCCTACTTACGTACCACTCCATCTATGTCGACATTCCATTATACAACCCATAACCGTCTACACTCTCTAACCGGCGAACAACCCAACCTATCATCTCAGCCCTCGCTTTACTACGGTATTCCAGAGGCAGGGATATGGCTGCTAAGGATTGATAAACAGCTACTGCGCCCAGTGGTATTCATGACGAGACTGCCATAACTCTCAACCTCGCAGCTGTCGTTATCGCTTAAGACTCCATGCTATTGATGCCCGAGCCTACTGCCTCTCACAAGCCATACTCTCAGAAGTTAATGAAGAATGCTGCATAGCAGCGGTGTTTGCTCCCATCCCACCCCCTACTTCTTCTTGTTCCACTTCATCACTATCAACTGTACTTAGTCTATAGCTTCTCTTAATATCAAATCAAATGTACTTATGCTAACATTGACCTGTCTTCGTTTAACTCATGGCTGAATGGCGCCATCAAGTGTCCTACATGTCGCTTGAGAGAGAATGTTGGGCCCCTGAGATACAGCATATACCGCTCTTTTCAGAACATGTTCAGAGGGAGACCTCCACCCATTTAGCAGCAGTGGCGAGGATAACTACCAACATCTGGAATTACCTTGTCAGACGTACGCCATCTACCAACGTTAATTCTGACTCTTAGCAAGATGGCAAGGACCCTACCGGCTCGTCGGGAGCAGTGCAGTGTGCACACAGGCATAGACGACTGGAATGCTCAAGAATCCAGTGCTACAGTACATTATCACTATGGTTATTCAGCGGGATATGGACTAAATCTGTAGGTATAAATTGAGGTCTTTGGGTCTTTCTTACAGCCAGAAACCACATCATCCTCATCACCACATTCAGCATCAGCACATCAGCATCACTACCAAATACTGCACACCCTCTCCCCACTACCATCCACGCCAATATGAGCACTCAGCCCACAAGAGCCGACCGTGATGGGTATGTGTATCATCCAAAAGGAATCATCTCGTTATTGACTCATTTTGACCACATAGCGCCACGCCACGGCCGCCACCGATGGTGCGATATCACTGTACTGTGAACCCGCCCGCCAACCACCCCGCCGCCGACAACGCAAGTCCCGTTTGGGCTTGCCTCGTGGACTTCCTTAGGGATGGTCTTGCGGGGTTCTTTCGGGCTCTGATGGATAGGCCCATGACGTTTACCTTTACAAGAACCAAGACCACCCCTACTGAACCCAACGCTACTACTACCACAAATACCACACAGCAAGATGTCACGAGTTTCAGTATGTCAGTCAATGGTGTCCCGGGCCGCCCTCATCAGGACTAGAGGCCTGCTCGCCCCCCACCCCCTTTCCGATAGGCTATAACGATCACAGACGTGCGAACGTCTAAGATCTTCCGGCCCGCCGATACTACACAAAGAAAGGGGCTGGCGTTGCGTTGCGTTGTATAGCATCGATACATGGGAGCGTTGCTGTACGAGCAACCACTTAGGGGGCGGAGTTTCTTAAGGAGGATAATGAGGCTGAGCATTCGGGGAGGTTGGGCTTGGGATATGCGTGTCGGCATAAGATGGGAAGGGGGTATGCAGTTTCTATGAAGTTCCTGAAAGAAACAACAACTAAAAAAAGAAAAAAACAGGGAGGGTGTTTTCACGTTGGGGCGTTGCTATTGTTTGCATTCCACTCAATCTACTCAAGGCGCAGGTCGTCATTACCTGGGTCTACAGACTGGATCTATAATTCACTAGTGATCCGGTCCGTAGCTGATATCAGAGGACCATTTTCCCACATTAATAGATTGTCATGTTCCCCTATTTCCCAATATCCCCACTTTGGTTAGCTGAGCTACTATGGCACAACATGAATGTGAATCCTTCCCTTGTTCAACTGACACATAAGGATTATGACTTGGAGTTGATATACGAACTGCTAGTCAAATCCACACTTAGAGAAGCAAGGAAACGAGTGAGACCATACCAAACACGCTCAAGAGAGCCTGTAAGTAGCATGCGGTATTACCCTGCATAGTTCGGCACAGAAAAGTTCAAGCTTCAACCAACTGCCCAAGATTGAAGATCCTCGACCTAAAGTCCGTTGACCTATAGAACGCCATGATGCTGTGCGTACTTACCGTAGCACCTTAACACTCTCACCATAGGCACAGCCTTAACAGACACCGGTAAGCTGTTTGTCGAGACATCTGAATATTACCAAGTGAAGAGCCACCAACTTTAAAACGTCAATCATCTAGGGGGAAGTTCGATTCATGTCACTACCGCTTTGAGCAAATATCCACCAATGAATTTCTACAGCCCGCGGCGTCCTATGTATCAATGGTACCTATTCCGTCAGGCAAACAACTATTGCCCAGATAACAACTACATTCCCCCCTGACCGGGGAGCGCAGTGAGCCCTATCGAGAAACCCACCAGTTAGCACACGCACGTCGGAGTTCCAATATATTCCACGTTGCACGAGGGGCAGGGGCCGGGGGTGCGACGTCAGCGAACTTACATCCGTCCACATCCTCATCGACCGTGCTCTCGACGGCGCACTTGTTCTGCTCGGCGGTGCTCTGGACCTCGAGCACGCTGCCCTCGCAGCCCTGGAACATGCAGTCGGAGTCCATGGCGCGCTGCAGCGAGTCGCCCTTCCAGCCGAAGACGTAATCGGCGTGGGTGCCGTAGCCCTTGCTGTCGGCGAAGCTCCACACGAAGGGCTGCGACCCGTCCTCCGGCCACATGCCGTTGAAATACGTCGTGTCCCACATCGTCTCGTACGCAACCTGCGGCATGCGGACCGGGTGCGATTCGGGACAGGGACCGGCCGTCGCGAAGCCTTCGCCGGCCGTGTTGTACATGTGCGACTGGTGGTCGGGGCTGTCAAGGTTCTTCCCGTCCCAGCATCTGAACTGCCCGTTAGCGGATAGGGGTAACTAGGATATAGTATCCATATATATATATATATATATGGAAAGGGGGCCACGAACGAGGGGAAGTGATGGATGGCCATGATACCACCCGGGCAAGGCTCCTTGGGGAACTCGATCGTTTCGGAGCCTCTAGTGTATACGTCTTGTAGGCAGGTATAGCGAAGCCCCGGGTGGCCCTTTGCGCCATCTTCAGTATCGGTCTCCGGGCTGCCGACCGTCATGCGGAATCCCTAGCATCATTTTCACGACAAGATCAGCTTTTCGAACGAACCAGGCAAGGGAGACGTGATACAAAGAACACCCACGGGCTGGAAAGCCGTGATCTTCTGGTCCCCGTTGGAGCCGAAGTCTTGCTGCGTGTAGTAGACGGTCATGCCGCCGTTTACGCGCGTCACGCCGTCGTCCAGGAAGGCGTTGGCGTACTGCGGCACACGCTTGTACGTGCCGTTGGCGTGCCGGAAGTACAACACAGCGGTCCAGTAGTTGGAAAAGTCCTCGGAAAAGACGCACGTCGTGCAGGTCGCCTGCTCGCCGATGTCGCCCTCCATGGTCGCGTTGAAGGCGTTCCCTCCTACTATCTGGTGTACATGTGCTGAAGGTATCGAGCCGGGCTCGACGAGCGGATCGAGGCGCTGGACGCTGAGGGCCGAGCATCCGAACCGGAGGGCGGCCTGGACTAGGGCTGGCGCAACGAGCGCAAGGGTTAGAGAAAAATACCGCCTCATTTTTGCGGGCAAGAGACCAGCAATGGGCCTCGGTGATGATGGATGTTATTACCTAGGTACGAGAGAGCAGGAAGCACAGGGGAACCATCAGTTGGAATATATATACCAATTATGATCATCGTCCTATCGAGATGTCGCTATGCGGCAGGGGCCTAGAAGGAGTGCCGCCAGCCCGTCTTCCAGGGTTCTCGGTATGAAAGTATTTAACCGTTTTCTATTTAAACGCCGGGATAAAGACACCCAATCAAAGGATGATCCCCGCATCGTGAAAGCTGACACCCTACTTACAAACCCCTGTAGAACATTACCAGATCCATACTTCAACGTCCTCCTCCCGGCTTCCCACTCGTCGACACCAGTCCAGCCCAAGGTGTTAGCACACTAGGCGAGTATTTGTTGTACCATTCCTTTCAAGAGATAATATATGCAGCCTTAATTAGAAGCATCACATGCCTAGCTACACGTCAATTCTTGCCGGGATCCGCCATAGTTCGGCATGATAGTGGTAAGGGGTAAGAGCTTTCAACGGGAAGAGTTGGTCAACTGCCGAAGCATCACATACATAGAGACTAGCTATTCTAAGGAGTTCAGGGGCACCCATTATAACACCCCTGAACGAAGTACAGCTCGGAGATGCGTGGTTTTGTCATTCTATATGTAGATCGATCTTGATTTCAATCACTTCTATTCTTTCCAGCGTATTTCGTTCGTAGACCACAATGTTGTCGCATTCAGGAGATCAAAGATAAGAAGGATTCGGAAGCAGGTTCGTTATCATACAGAAGGAAAGAAACGACTTTCTAGTCTAAGGAGCGGGGAGAGCTCCAATATATACTGTGCGCCAAACCGCTAGGTGCCGATCACCCAATTATGTAATCCGAGCTCTCCTATCTAGCCCCTATATCCCGACAGATATACGGGTAGACGTTACGAAGCAAGGAACTTCTACGATCTTCAGCCACGGATGGATTCCACATGTGACTATGAGCTGTGACAATTTACACATTATTTTATTTTTCTCTATTCAATGAAGTATTACGTAATAACAAGCCCTTACGAATAAAAGCTGAGGAGCCCATAAAAGCGTTTTGTTGTAGTTGCAGAGACTCTTTTTTTCTAAGCGTTTTTAGCCCTCCTTGAAGCCCTTAAGCCTCTTCCTTGTATTAAAGGTAAAGATCGTTGATATTGGTGTAGAGCGTACATCCCAAGAATGGAATGCAGCGGCATCTATATATATATAACTATTCTCAGCACTGAGGTAACTTGTTACCTATGTCACGAGGCTGAGCCTCAGTTGTCCGCTGCCTTCAGATTGATCGCACATTCATTACGCAAATGCGACCACGACTGTCCGACATAATCTACCGTGCCTCACCCCCACCCGCCTTGCGAGGTCAGTTAGGCTGAATAACATTCCAATAACACTGGTTCAGGAAGTAAAACTCGAGCGCCGCGGCCGCATAGCTCTCGGCATTCTGGTCCACGGGCGTTGTGGGCTTGTACTGGCTGTTGTCGGCATTGTACGCGTCCCAGAGCTGATGCAGCTCGCGGCCAGCCTGCCACGGGTCCATGTTCTTGTACTGGGCCTTGTCGGCATCGGTGCCCACCGTGTACACGTCGACGGTGCCGTGCGACTGGAAGCCCCCGCCGTAGGGGTCTTCGCGGTCCGACAGCCCAGCCTGCTCGCCCACGAGGTCCAGGTGCGTCATCTCGTGCAGCAGGGTGAGCCCGGCCACCTCGAAGAAGGGGAACTGCTCGTCGGGCTGACACCACTGCCCGCGCCTGGTGCCGTTCATCTTGCTGCCGAGGTTTTGTTTGGTCTGGGCCGTGTTGGCGTTGAAGAAGCGGTCGCAGAGGACCATCTGGTAGTCCGGGGTATTAATATACCGTACAGGTCGGTTGTGGGTTGGGTTCCTTCTATGACACAAGTCACACACATATGAACACGCATATATTACATACCGATGTTTCGCCAGGCCGGGGGTCTGTGGCAGCCAAAACCGAAGTACTGCATTCCGAGTCCTGATCCGAGCCGCACTTAACAGTGAAGTCATACCCCATTTCGTCGTTACCGGTGGGGAGATGAGCGTCGTAGATGGCCTGTATCATGCCTTTGACTTGGTCTTTATCACCGTCGCCGAAATAGTGGGAAAAGCTGGATAGGGGTTTGCATGGTTAGCATGCGAGCACTTGAAATCTGATCAAAATGCAGAGGCAGCGGCATTCTCTTCACTCACGCAGTACTCTCGGTAAAAACATTTCCGTTTGCGTCTTTGCCGTTCTGCGCCGTAATCGCCAACTGGATGGCGTCGCCATAGGCCTCTTCGGCCTTGCTCTGGAAAGTCGCGCTGGAGCCGGGAATATTGCGTGAGCAGCTGGCGTCGTAGACCGCGGCGCGGCGGTAGATGGGGGACGCATGGCTCCCGGATGTAGATGCCTTGAGGGGAGTGGCCTTGACTGAGGACCCTACGATGAGGGAGCAGCCGAGTATGATTTCGCCTAGGTTGAAGTGCATCTTGGGCAAAGTTTACGAGTATTGTGTGAATGAAGTGGGACTTCGTTGGTGCTTGATATCAGAGTGAGATCGTTTAAAGGCAGTGTGGGTTGATCTGGAAATAACAAGCTTGTCCTTGGACTCTTGTCCCTCATATTTATATATGTGCTCGACACCTTCCTGCTCGCTGTGTCATCCAAATGCGGTCATAGGGATAGATCATGTTCAGCTTGATTCATTTACCTGTAACACAGAATCGAGATCGACGTCTGCCCCCCTCCTGCTTGACAATGGGCCGTTGTCAGGCTGACGAGATGTCGCTTCCTCAATTCAACATGGATCTTCACCGAGCAAGGATTCATGTTGGTATACCTGAGTGAGACCATTGCACCAGCCTCAAATCCTTCGCGGTTCAGCGTTGCTACACGATGGAAACTTTTGTTCAGAAGCAGGCCTCATGTTACGATACTTCCAAAGGAGTTACGGAACGTATTGCCTGCCGCTGGGGATCAGCGCACGTAATGACTTGTTTACGTCGAGGGCTAGATGTTCTATTGCTTTGGAAACACATACACATACAAGGTCAGTGAGGTTTTTGGAGATCCTCGCGTTCATCTATGAATATCTCTTGGGTCGGATCTACGCCTGGCCTGACTCAGGTCTTATAACCTCGCCAGGCTACACTTCACGGCCCCCAACACTACGACGTCATGTGTAATCCTACACGGTATTGCCACGAAATCGTGGGGGGCCTATTCGCGGAGAGAGAACTCAGAGGACATTTGAAACCCAAGGAATAGATTTATATATAGATGTTATAGGTGTTGCGTGTAGTGTCGTCAGACGCCCAGTAGAATCTACATTGCGCTCAAACTGTAGGTATATATATATATATATATATATATATATAATGGGGCCAAGCCACTGGGTGCCGATCACCTGGTAATGTAATCCAAGTTCTCCTATAGTAGCCCCTATACAGCGGCAGTACAGAATATCCAATGTCGTAGTATACATGTAGCTTTTTGGCGAGCTATTGTCCGATGTTTGACACGACGCCATGATATTCGACGGAAATATGAGGTTGTGGATCTGGTAAAAAGTTCCTTTTGAGATTGAAGATTGTTTAGGGTAGTTACACGTATGTATGGTGACCATATCATTGCCTTGAATATATGATTATATATCGGGCTATGAACATGCCAGCTCAATAATCGTAGAGGGCCACGCAAGGATCTACTGGGCGGTTAAGTCTGGCGCATCTCCAACTCGCTGACCAACGCGGGTAAGCCCTAGGGTAGCACATGATTGTTACGGCTGGCAGGCGTTTGTAAGGCTGGGTTCAGCGCGAAGTAATAATTACGTCACAGGGCGGTTGGTGGCGAGAAGAGAGGAAACAGCAGTGGCCAGTCATCTAGGGCAGTGTTTCAAAGTTCAGTGCATCTCGATCAGGCTACCAGCCTACCACTTGACGTCCACTCTCACTGCATCTCTAATATTTCCTTCTTCCATCCATCAACACTCATCTCACAATCTTAGAAAGTAACGCACCCAAATTAACTGCGTTGATCAAGAAATGGCGTCCCAGCAAGACCAAAAAGTGCAACTCTCCCTCTCCCTCAGCACAAGCGCCCCACACTCAATATCCATCCACGATGCGTACCCGGAGACACCCCTCAAGCTCCTGGCCACGATCACTCAAATAGCCTCGCCCTTCCCGTCGCGCGCCGTCACCATCCTGACCAAGTACTCCTGTCTGGACACGTCGCCGGGCGGCGACGACGCCTTCTTCATCCGCGCCATGGCCTCGCCCACCAACACCAACCAAGCGGACGGCACGCCCCGCGAGCTGCCGCTGTGGCCGATCGGCCGCCGCATCACCACCATCCGCGTCTCAGGCGACCCGGACCTGCGCAAGCGGCCCGCAGACGACGGCTTCGTCTTCCTGACCGTCCCGCCCGTCGGCGCCGGCAGCACCGAGGTAGTTCTGTCCGAGCTCGCGCCCGCGCGGCTCGTGCGCCGGCTTCCCAGCCTCGACGGCGGAGAAGAGGAGGACGTGCGGGACAAGCTGCGGCGCCTTCTCCGGCCCGGAGACGCGTACCGCATCGCGCCCAGCGACCTCGGCATCCGGTGGTGGGCGTTCGGCAGCCTGAGCCAGGAGCTGCGGGACAAGAAGATAGCGCGCTGGAGCTTGCCCGACGACCTGCCGCTGGTGCGGGGACCCGGCGAGGACGAGACCGAGGACGTGGCTCGCCGCCTGCAGGACTTGGTGGATTTGCACGATGTCAACTACTTGAGTTCGCGCAGTGCGGTGGAGGGCGAGGAGAGGCCGGTAGTGGCGCGGATGCGCGCCGAGGGTTGGGTGTTCGGGGAGCCCCCCACTGGGTTAGAACTTGTATGTGCGGAGGGCAAGGGCGAGGCTGTCTTTGAGATTGTTGAGTGATACCAACGGTCCGATGTTGAGTGCTGCGAAGAAAGGGGCCTTGCGACTTTTGTAAAAATATATCCATGGATTAAAACGTAATGCCATACTTTCAAGTTGGCCTTGCGTCTGCGCCTCCTGGGCAGAACCCATGGTTCCCCGTGGCATGTCTGTAATGGTATTACTTGCAACTCTTCTAGGCTCATATACAGTGAGTCAGCAAGTTGCAGAAGATCTACAAGAGTGGCTCCAGAGCCAACTCACGAGGTAATATTATGCGACCGAGGGGAGTCTCCCATCCGACCCTGCTGTGTCTTGCGAAAATCCAGTGCATATAATGAGTAGTGCACGTTGGTGCAATGAACAGAGATGACCTGGAACTGATAACCCATTGTCTGGACTTATATTTTCATTGGCAATTCAGGCAAAAGACCGGGAGAATGTCCGTCCCAGAAAAGGCTTTCTTGAGTCCCTTTGCCGCAAGGGCATATGATGTCCGCAGAACGTCTAAGTCAGACAATATGATAATTCGGTGTATAAATTGTTATTAACAGTCGCAAATCGCAGAACGGGCTAACTAGGCTATGCGGACCAACTCAACTTAAAGGAGTCCCATATCTACCAGTAACCAGTTAACTCTGTTGCATGCCAGGGACAATCGTAAAGCATGTGACAGTTTGACCCATGACACATGAATAGCACCTGAGGACTCTGGTATAGCGTCTAGACTATCCCATAGCCCAATGGTCATACCAGCGTCTTCTACCCCATGCCAACTAGCCTGGCCCTTACGGTAAGGGCTCATAGGTATTGTGTGCCTTCCGGTTGGAGAAGACGAAGTAAACGGCCATGCCGACAATGGGGAAGAGGAAGACCACGAGGCACCAAATCAGCTTGTTGGCGGGAGGGCGGTTGGACTTCAAGACCTCGACTGTATAGGCGCGGCTAGTCAGCGCACACACACATATGCATACGTACGAAAGGACAAGGGAAAAACGCACTAAAGACAATAATGTCGAGAATCAGGACGATGAATCCGACAATGCCACCACCGGTACCGTACTGCCACGGAGTCGCCTTGGTCACTGTCATGGTCTCGTCGGCGATGGGGGCCGCTGCGATGAGGGCGGCCATGCAGAGCTGGAGAAAGAGGGGAAATGCGGCTGACATCATGATTTCGGAAAGTATCTCGTTGCTACAATTGTCGATGCTAGAAAGGTCTTGTCTATCTTGTCTAGGTAATGTCAATGTCAATGAACAATGGGTATGTTCGTTGACGGTGATGATGTGACGGTTATTATGCTGGTCTGTTCTCAGGAAGTTGAAAGCGGAAGAATGAGTTGTAGGAGATTCGAAATAGGTAAGAATGGATGGATCTGGAAATGCCCCAATAGCTTATCCTTATCAAGTCTTTATCTGCAACGAAGGAAGTCGAAGCTGCTGCCTGGAAAAGGAAGGATCCTGTAACGAGCTTGGAACTCTATGGTTTCCTCATGACGTCATGACTTTGTGCTGACAGTTCCAAGCAGTCAATGCGATATACATTTATGCAGCATTAGCGCTCGGCTAAATTAGTGCATGATCTACATGTTAGATGCATATTAGCTCCGTATGTCGAGTACGAAGTACCTAGGTACCTAGTTACCTATAGGTAGTTACCGGCTCAAGGCCACTGAAACCTTCCAACCAAACCTCTTGAACAACAGCGAGCAGGGAGAATGAGAAGCTTCTAGTAGAATTATTATGCTCTTCACATCAGCCGGACCATGATGGCATTTGAGAATCATTTGGAATCATTTGAAAATCATGAATTGTATTCATCCATGATTCGTCCCTTGTATTTTCTTACTATGTGCCAGCCAAATAAATCTAAGTAATCCACTCCGATTCGCCCCTATCCCAATTACCTGCCAGCCAACCAGCCACCCACTTACAAATAAAATATTACACCGAAATCGCTACCTTAAACTCCACCCCTTAAACTACGTCCATTCATCCATCCATCAGACCAATCAAACCCATTGATCAAGTTCGCCGTCTGCGAACGAACGGCGCTTACGCCGTGCCCAGCGGTCTTCTGTTCCGGATGTTCGTGTACTGGCTGGTTGGGTACTGGAGGTTGTTGCGGCCGTTGTCGAGCACGCCGAGGGCGGTGCTCATCTCGACGACGCGGCTGTCGGCGCCGCTGCGGTCGCCGCGGGCCTCAAAGAAGAAGGCCCCGCCGAGCCCGCGCTGCTGCAGGTACAGCGCCTTGTAGTCGACGCTCTGCTCCGTCTCGTACGAGACGAACTCGCGCGCCGTCGCGTCGTAGCTGTAGCCCGCCTGCGCGATGCTGTCGTACATCTCCGTCGCCCCCGCCTTGGGCAGCTGGTTGTTGTAGTACACCCCGGCCTCGGTCCTGCCCGACAGCTGCTTCCCGCCCGTCCCGATCCCCGTGAACGCCTGCGCCAGCCCGGCCGTGTTCTCGAACGACCGCCCGTACAGCGGCAAGCCGATCTGCAGCTTGCGCGGCGTCATCCCCTGCCCCAGGTAGTACGTCACCGCGTCGTCCGTCGCCACGTCCGTGGCGCCGTCATTCATGAACACGTTCGACTGGTGCGTCGACACGCCGCTGTAGTTGCCGCTGTAGTCGTACGCCAGCAGGTTCCTGTATATTGGAGTTCGTCGTCAGCGTTGCCTAGCTTCCAAATACCAAACTGCGGATCTAGAGAGCTATGTCATGTAAGGGAAGGAAAAGGCACGTACCAGAGGTGCACGTAGGGCTCCATCGCCGGCACGTCTACGGCCACGTAGTTGGACTTCTTGGCCGAGATGGCCACGGAGATGGTGAACTTGTAGTTCAGGCGGTGGGCGAGGGAGTAGGTGTTGAAGGCGAGGGTGCAGGCGCGCAGCAGCTTGACGTAGTTGGCGCGGTCGATGGCGGCGGTGGGGTACTCCCAGTCGATGTCGATGCCGTCGAAGCCCCAGTCGGTGGTGAGCTTGACGGCGGTCCGGCAGAAGGTGGCGCGGGAGGTGTCGTTGGCCGCGGCCGACTGGAACTTCGTCTTGGCGCTGCCGCCCCCGATCGACACCAGCACCTTGAGGTTCCGCTTCTGCGTCTTGAAATAAAACAGCTGCTGCACCGCGCCGTACGCGACGTTGCTCGTCTGGTTGCTGTGCTGCCGCTTCAGCGCCGGCGCGATCCGGCCCGCCGGCGACAACGCAAGAGACTCTGCCGTGATCGACCCCTTCCCGAAGGTCATCTGCTTCGTGTCGATCTGCGGGTTGCCCCCGGACACCGTCCCGTTCGCGTTGACGGACGCGAACGCGTAGTAGATGTGCGTCACATCCGCAACAGGGAGCTGCCGAGGCGAGTAGACCGAGTCACTGCCAGAGTGAAGGACACAACTGTTAGCTTCGGGACGACACACGGATCCAGGACCTCTTTCCCAGGAGTCCTAGAAGGACCGAAAAGGGCCCCCAGCAACAAGCAACGAGGTGATGGTTACGTGACTAACTAATTGGCATAATAGACAGCATTTAAGTGGCGTCTCTTTGGCCGCAGGCGGGCGGGCTGGGTGTGGTTTGCTTCAACGCCGGATAGGAAAGCATCGAATAAGATCAGCGCAAGGGCCCAGAACACGTGGGTCTGCATCGTGATGCTGCTTCCGCTGGCTGCTGACGAGGACTATGGTGGTGGTAGTGGTAACGAGTGGAAAGGTAGACAAGACGGTCCTCCGTGAGGTCGGGTCAGCCAGCCAGGAGTTCTATTATATGGCCAACACCTAAAGCATAATAAATCACGAAAAGGGGGGGACTTCCATCGGACATCCTCCTCGTGGGGCCTGGCTCAAGCCGGGTAACAAATGCTTGGTCCGAGATCACAGACTGGTCGTCTTTTACACTACTTGGTCTCCCCCCTTCCTTTCTATCGACGGGGAGTATAACTGAGTTTCTGTTTTTTTCTTCTTCCCTCCCTCCACCCTCGCCGGACCGGAGGCACTCAAATTACATTTTCCAACGCGTGTGGGATACCTGGCTAACCCGGCGAGTTATAAGCCCGTGGCGGACACACCCCACGATATGACCGCGTGTTTGGAATCCGGGGGGGTCTGAGGGGGTCTGGACCCTGGAGTTGCAAGGACCTTCACTACCCCTGATTCTGAGGCGCTTGGCTCGTCTGGGCGACATCCCCGGACCTCTCTATGATTTCTATCTGTTTAAGCTTTCGTGGCTCTGTTTAAAGTTCGGGCGGGCCATGGCGCATCCCGCGTCTAGCGGTGATCTATACTCCATCCGCGCGGCGTTCAGCCTACTTAGGAGACCATCTCCCGGGATACCACGCGTACCATGTATTGCGTTGCTGAAGCGTGCTCTGCTAGTCACCAGTTTTCGGAGATAAAACAAGCGCGATCTATCTAGTATCGGACCCGGCTGGCTGGAACGCTTGATGTGGTCTGGACCCGTAGAATAAGCTCCTAGCACCGGTAACTGTCAAATTCTGCTAAGGCATGTAGTTCACGAGAAAGACAACCTATCAACTCGATCGGTCGAGTGGATGCGACGCGTAGTTGACTCTCCTAATAAAAGGGAAGCCCAAGGACAAGAAAACCTGCTCAATAAACTTACTCATTCAAGCCCCGGAGTGCTGCCGGAGGAGGCATGACACAGTAAACTCCAGAGGAGCCAGCAGTTGCACCACCTTCACAAACATATGGGTTAAAAAATTGCAACCTTCCTCCGTCGGGGTTTTTTGACATGAAACAGAAATACCATCTTCGTTTCACGTGGTAGCCCTTTCACAGCTGCATACAAAGTGAACTCTACTTGCTTACCCGCAGGCAGCAGGTATCATGCGGACCCCTTGAGACTACCTCACCGGTAAGGAATATGGAAAGGACAGGGGGGGAGGGGGGATGGCACGACGTCCCCTGTTAGGTCCTTGAGACATATCCTGTGCATACGTGGTTTCAATCTCTTGATATAAACAGGAACTAAATTAGATCTATCGACTGATTCTACCAGTATAGATCGTCAGGTCTGTGGGAGGCCGGGGGGGGTCGTCTTTCTGCGCAGCTAATGGACTTAGCTGTCTAGCAAGTACGTACCGGGCATCTCGATCGTTCGAATGTACTCCCAAAGGATTTGTCTGGTTTCGATACGAATTGTATACCTCTCAAAAATGATTCAACCACCATGCCTAGTCTAATCCCCCCTCCGTTTTGATGCGATAGGATTTCAAGTTGTTGTGAAAGGAGTGCCCGGACGTATCAATCCCCCCAGCGGATACCCTGTTAGTGTAAGTGGTGAAGGTCGGGGGCCTATAGGTAAAGGACCTCCAAAGGACGCCATTCTAGCTTTCATTGACCGAGCGCTCGCATGCTAGAAATGCCAGCGTAGGTAGAATACATGATACACCTAATATGTGGGCTGGCGGTGTGGGACAGCAAGAAAATCAGAAGTCAAAGTTGCCGGAGGTGATGTTGAACGTTGAGATCGCTGCGAATGAGAGACAGGTTCCGTCGACCCCTTTCACATGTGAGAATCGATGCCGTGATGATACCCTGATATGCATTTTCCTCGATTCGTTTACATCCCGATAACTGATATGTGAAGTTCTTGTTGATAGCTGACGTAGGTGTTAGGGGAGAGTATGGACATTGCCAAGCATATGCGGCAGCGTGATGCTAATCTGTCCTCTCACATTGTAATGGTAGATATATGGCAAATAATTGCTTTGAACAAGCTCGACGGGCTACCTTTGTCGGCTACATCACGTGTTATATCATTGATCAATGGTACTCGAGAAGTCATGGCAACGAAGTCTGCATCGCAATGGTATATACCATAGACATCGTTCCGTCGACGCATCTAAATATATCATCAATTTTAGTATATGACATTGGCCATGGTCGAACTGGAGGGGCGACGATAGCATATGGGCCTGCGCAAAGATGGTCAGTAGTTACTCGGGCGTCGCATTAGGTTCACGGCGGACTTACACGCTCTCTAATCGAATAGCCCATACCACCATATCAGGCGAGTTGTGGAGGGTGAACCCCGTCTTGTTTCTTTGCTGCTAGGATCATGGCAGTACAATGGTAGACCCCGACTGCATATCCCCCTCCCCCTCCCCCCTTCCAAAGGTTGGTATGTAACTTCGGCGAGAAAGAGCCTCCTTTCCTGCCTGTTATATACGACTGGACAAGAAATCAAGTGATCTATCAAGTCGCACCCCCACCACCACCACCACCACCCCCCCCAACAGCCTCCTTCAAGCGCGCAAGCCGCCCCTCGACCCAAACCTTCTGCCACGCCTCGACCTTGCCACCAAGGACGACGCACGTATCGGGCTCGAGGAGGACGACACCCCGCGCGACAACGGCGCCCTTCCGCAGCATCAGCTTCTCGCCGATATGCAGGGTGCCGACGCCGATGCGGTCGATGCGGCGCAGCTCCAGCCCGTGAATCTTCTGGCCCTTGCAGTCCTGGAGGACCAGTCGGTGGGTGGAGTTTCTCGGCGCTGCCGCAGCAGCGGCGGCAGCAGCACCACCACCACCACTGGGTCGGCCATTACCCGCTCCCAGCGTTGGTCTACCGCTGTTGCTGTTGGCAGCAGTAGAAGCGCCGTCGTCCGTGACTTCCCCGTCTTCGCCATCGCCGTTGCCAAGGGTGCCACTAGTGCTAGTAGGAAGGCGGATGATCTCGCGCCCCCTCGTCTGCTCGCCGCGCGCAATGGCCTCGAGCTCCTCGACCTGCTCCCACTTGCTCTTGGCGAGGTTGTCGATGTCGAGGACCTGGACGGGGACGTCGTGGGGCAATCTGACCTCGCGCGCCTGAGCACCCGTGCCACCGACGAGGTTGGCCGGGAGCGCGGGCGCGGGGGCCTCCAGGAGGGCCGGGTTGGTGAGGTCGGCGGCCAGGAGGCGCGACTTGGCTGTTGCCACGAGGGCCGGCAGCGGCGGCAGCTGCTGCGGGTTCCGGTTCGACAGGGTGGACGACTGGATCCAGGCTAGCGTCGGGGCCGGGAGGCCCTGGCTTTGGAGGCCGGCTCGGATCTGCTGTCTCATGTCCATTGTGCCTTGTGGTCCTTCCTTCCTTCCTTAGGTTGGTAACTTAGAAGGAGAAGAGGGGGGTATTTTCCCGTTCATTATCTTTCCGGCCGCATCATCAGGTCAGCACATTTGAGTGGGGATGACAGGCTGCGTATGAGTGATCAAATGAGGTGTTCTAAGTGCCTGATAAGTCGAGGGTGAGGTTTGAATACGGAACGGCGCGAAGTATCGGTACGTACGAGTACGTGACTATTTAGGTATGCAACTACCAAGGCTATATAGAAAGGCCGATTTATGCAGATATTCAACCCCGCTCTCTATGTTATAGGTGGGCCGTTAAGGGGCCGTGGGGTCTGGAACGGGCTTCTTTCGACGGTTAGATCGACCAGCTTTAGTGCATTGCCTACATACCGGGTAGCTCCCGCCACAGTGGCCGAATGCTGTAACTATCTGTCAACTACCTGTAGCTGCTAATTAAGGTAGGTATGTACATACATAATGTCCTTGTACTCTCCAACCACTTCTTCCTTCTCAACATAGAATTAAAAGATCAAAGTAATTGCCATATCCCCCCTATTGAATTGTTGTTATACAACACCACCAATTGATATCGTCCTCTCCGCCCCTTTCCTTCTCTACTTTTCCCTGGGATATTTATCACCTATCACCCTTTCACCAGCCTGTGTAGCTACTCCCTTCCCCACCACCATGTCCACGATAGCTTCGCCCCGGGACCCCGGGACACCGTTCCCTCCGCGACGGATGCCTTCCTCGTCCTCAACCACGCGACCGAGCCTCGAAATCCCGGCGGGCGGCCCACAGCAGCAGCGGCAGCGCTCACGATCACCGAACGCTTCGACAGCAGCACCGACGCCCGGCTCCCCTTCGCTCTCGGCCACCACCAACCCCGGGCGCGCGGCCCGCAACAACCGCGCCGCCCTGCGGGAGTACTACAAGCTACCGAAGGGGGCGGGCGCGGGGGCGGGCACGCCGACGTCGCCGCTGCCCGCGGTCGAGGTGACGGACCCGCTGGGCATGCACATGCACCAGCTGCAGCAGCACTCGGAGATCGCGGCGTCGGAGCTGGACGCGCCGGGGTTCGCGGCGGCGGCGTACGTGGGGCGGGCGCTGGCCGAGAGCTCGCTGGAGGAGCTGCTGCGGACGTACGCGCGCGTGGTGGGGGAGACGCGGGCGCTGGACGCGGAGAAGAAGGCCCTCGTGTACGACAACTACAGCAAGCTGATCTCGGCGACGGAGACGATACGGAGGGTGAGTTTGTGTTTGTTCATACTTGGGGGAGGGGAGGGGAGGAGGAGGAGGAAGAAGAAGAAGAAGCTAAACAACGGGCAATACAAAATATAGATGCGCTCGACCATGGACCCCCTGAACCCGATGGCCTCGACGCTCGACCCGGCCATCGCGCAGATCTACACCCAGGCATCGTCGATCCGAGACTCGCTGCGGGAGCGACTACCCGCGCCTCGACCTCCATCGCAACCACCTCCACCCGTACTCGCGCCTACACCTTCGAACGGATCATCATCACCACCAACCCCACCAACAGCGACATCATCATCCCAAACAGACACAACAGACGCAGCAGCAGCAGCAGATACGGAAAGACGGAAGAGGACGAAGCAGCTCGCGCTCGCGGCGCTCGAGGCGCCCGACAAGGTGCGCGCGCTGGTGGCGGCGGGGCGGGCGGACGAGGCGCGGCGCGCGTGGAAGATGCCGCGGCGGCTGCTGGTCCTGTGGAGGGACAAGGGGCTCGGGGGCGGGGCCGACGTCGAGGCTTGCATCGCGGATGGGGATGCGGCGTTGAGGGGGGACCAGAATGGGAATGGCGCTGGCGATGGCGAAAAGGGGGATGGGGACTGAATGGGGGAGAAAAGAAAGAAAGAAAGAAAAAGACAAAAAGAAAATGGAAAAGGGCAAGGGCCGACAGGGACAAGTGACTGAATGATTAAACGATTAATCACCGCGTCGATTTAAGTAGGGAATTAGGGACCTTGATTTTAGCGTAGCGATGAGGGGGAGGGGGGGGGGGAAGGGGGGACCTTAAGAGGTTCGGCTCAGGAAGAACCACTAGCTAGCTGACCGACTACGTGAGTCTCTATGGATGGAAACTCGACCGAAGGGCTCAAGCCGATGATGCTGGATACCTCTGTAAATTAACTAGATTCTGCCGGCTAGCAGCATTATGTCCGTCACCAATACAGGTGGCATAATGATATACAAACAAGCATTACCAGTGCTATCCTGCTACCACTTCAAAGGTATAATCCTGTGTGTCGTGTTTCACCGGACCAACACCATCGTTTTGACCTATCATACTACCCTCAACTAAGTTTGGGTAGGCATTGTAGAATATGTGTACATCGATACTAGAGCCCAGGGCGAACTGAGTAGACGAGTAGATACCTGAGTAAGTCTCGTTTCGTATTGGTTGAGAGGAATCGGGTCGGACAGAGGTTCCAACTCGGGTGGACGGCCGAGGGGGTGGTTACGAGGGAGATGATCCCGGCGGGCCTTTCCCATGTCTATTTTTATTCTCATTCGCTTTCTTTTTCTCGTTAAGCCCCCACGAATCCTTCTCACGCCTTGTTAAGCAGGCTTCGAGCTTAAGAAGGTGGTCGGCCATGGTATGACGACGGTGGGGGAGGAGATGCGATTGTTCCTACTAGAAGCCAGGAAAGTGGTCTTTATTTCAGCATTGGTCCTCGGGCATGACAAGGAACCTGGTGGGCAAGCTTGGTTTGAGGGTAGTAGAGTCCGAACTATTGAAGAATGAAAAATGATTTTATTCTGCAGTTATATATAAATGGAAGCGAATGGAGAGCGGATGGCAAGCTTGCTGCAGTGCCAGTCATTGTGGCAAGTACAGATTTGAGATTACCTTTCACATATCCGGCAGCGTGACGGTACCCAGGCATCTCGGTCGAGGGCAAGACCGCAGGGGCGAACAGGGTGGTCCCGGACTGTATGCCGCCGAGCAATGGCCGCGACTGGTCCATGGCTGAGAAGAAATCCCCGGCTTCGCTAGTCGTCTCCCGACCGTTCCTCCGATCGTCCGGTGGTTGTCGTGGCAGTGGCGGCGGCGGCATCAAGTCTCTGTCGCTTACGGAACCGCCTCCAGCACTGCCTCCGCCTCCTCCTCCATCTCCATCTCCGTTACCGCCTCCATCTCCACCACCATCATCACCGCCGCCATCATCACCCCTATCGTCCAGCCCCCAAACGGCCCTCTAGGCCAGCGGCCCAATATTGATGATGTCGAAGGGATCGCGATCGGCCTGGCTGACGACGACGCGCGCCGCCGCGCCTTCGGCCGTAGCGGCGTAGGGTGTGTCGCGCAGCCTAGCCTCGAGCACGGGCTTGAGCACGTCCGAGAGGTACCTCCGCTCCGAGTTGCTGTGGAAGACGGTGGCGACGACGCGGCCGAGCTGGGTGTGGCGCAGGGCGTCGTGGTGGCTCATCTCGCCCGTGACCAAGAGCTCGACGTCGGCGTCCTTGGCGCTGGTGCTGGTGCCGGTGTCCAGGTCCTTGAACACGCCGGCGCCGGACCCGGCGCAGACGGCGATCTTTCCGATCAGCGGGGCCTGCTCCTGGCCCGCGCTCGCGCCGGGGTCGTAGAGGCGTAGGTGGTGCGGTAGGGCCACGGCGGCGTACGGCGAGCCGGTGGTGCCGGCGTTGAGGCGGCGCAGCAGCGTGTGCAGGTCGACCTTGTGCGGCAGGTCGAGGACGCGGCCGTACCCGGCGGCCTGGTGTTGCTCCGGGGGCAGCACGGCCCGGGCGGCGGCGGAGACGGGCTGGATGGGGCGGCGCGGCACGGGCTGGCTCCCCTGGAGGATGTCGCAGAGCCAGTCGTTCAGGCCGCCCACGGCGCCGTCCATGGCCGTGTGCGGGCAGTAGACCGAGATGCGCTCGGCGGCTAGGCGCAGTAGCTGCGTCTGCATCGGGTCTTGGGTGGTGATGGATTTCAGGGGGCGGAATATGACGGGATCTAATAAGGTGGGTTTGTTAGAGATGATGATGGTGGTGATGATAATTATGAGAGTACAACAAGGTTCAGGTCAGATCAGATCAGACCAGGTCAGGTGTATGCATACGGTAACATATGATTATACGGGCATTCTCCCTAAGAGCCTCGTCGACCACCTGGGCGGTCAAGTCGTTCGTGAGGAGAACACTTGGAGGGGGGCCCGTTGTAGTAACCTCGGTGGATGATGAGGGCGGTGCCGCTCCTAGCAATACTAGGTTCCGGTTTGTCAGCGGTCTATCATCTACTGTCGAAGTTGTAGTTACCAGCCGGCATGAACTCACATCCGGTGTTATCCCACGAGCTATCAGCCAGCTCTTCAGGGAACCTGTGAGGTGTCAGTTTCATTCCAAGAAGGGGTAGTAGTTTGCCTGGAGAAATGCATGTTTGGAAGGATTTACTGTTTCCGCATGATGGCCACCACGGTATCGGCGAGTGTCAAAGGAGGATCCATATCCATGGTGTTCATGGTGCTCATAGTGCTTAAATATCTGCAAGATCGAGGGGCTTCTCTTCGAACTGCTTTCGAGACTGGTCTGATCCCAACTCCGGCACCTATCGACTGAGCAAAGTTATGATATTGAGAATGTAATACGAGCGATGCTGCTGCTGTTACTCTTATGCAAGAAACACCCGTTCTAGATGCGTATCTAAAATGTGAATAAGAAGCAGAGACTCGGGAAGACAACATTGAAGTTCTTAAACCTTTGTAGATATTCCGGGGCACACCAACGTTGAACTCGTGTAGGACCTCGGGCCTTATACAGTAGGTAAGTACCTAAGGTGGGTAGCTATTCCTTCCTTCCGATCGAATAGTTTCAAAGTTATGCTATACAGAAATAGGTAGTCTGCTAATTAATAACTTGGGCTTTAAAATGAAGTCACGGCGCGGGTATAGATAAGCTAACGCCACAAGAGCTTCAGCCACGCCAACTAAGGAATTAATTAAGTATTACCTACTGTAGTCTAACGTCCAATTCACCCCGCCATTATCTGAGCCAATGCAGCCGAAGTCGTCATTCCGCGGGGCAGTTATAATTTATAACCTATACCCGACTTATGTACTTTCCAAGGTTGTTATTCCGTCACTCGGCTGGTTGAATCGGACGGACTTACTTAGCTTTAGGTAATTACCTATAACTCTTACATTACAAATCGTTTCGACGTCCTACACACATTGACACTCACCCATTTAATCATTGATTCAACCCGCTCCTTCACATCCGCCCCCAAACCATGGCTGCGACAATAACAGAAGACTCGCTCAAGACGGCCCTGACGGAACGGCTAGGCGCGATCCACGTCGAAGTGACCGACATGTCAGGTATGCACCCACGCACGCATGCATCTATCCATGATATTCATTCTGCCCCCCCCCCCCCCCCCTTCCCCCGAACTGAAAAGCATTTTGAGAAATCACCAAGACAAGACATAACATAACACACAAGCACCTACCTAACCAATCTAAACCAGGCGGTTGCGGCCAATCCTTCACCTCCCTAATCGTGTCGCCCCAGTTCGCGGGGCAGAACAGCCTGAAGCGGCACCGGGCGGTCAACGCGGCGCTCCGGGCCGAGATCGCCGCCATCCACGCGTGGAGCGCGCGGTGCCAGACGCCCGAGGAGTGGGAGCGGGAGAAGGCCAAGACCCGGGCGCCGGGCGGCGGGGATGGCGCCGATGCGCCGCCTCTGGACGGCACGAGGGAGGGGAGGGTCGAGGGCGTGAGTGCATGAGTGCATGAGTGAGTGAGTGAGTGAGGAAAGGAGAGGGAGGTGGTGGTGGTGAAAGGAAGGGGAAGAGGGAAGGAGGACATGAGGCAGGCAAATACAATACGATGCGATGCGATGCGATGCGATTCGATACCACGCGATCTTCTACTTTCGCGACGATGGAAGGGGCGGGGGGGCTTGGAGGCTGGATAGCTACGATGGAGAGAATCTAAGGACAACTAAGGGAGGAGGTGGCGGATGATATGGCATACGAAATGTCTCAAGGACCACCATCCATCATCAACACCAGCAGCACCTTCGCTGCTATGATATCATGCTATGGCATATCCGGCGCCGTAGAGGGGACCAGTATCTATGCTGGAGCCTACACATGGCCAACTGCCTAGCTACTGTCACACCGATGCATGCCTATAGGGAACAGGGAGCTCAGCATCCCAAACCGCCTATGCATTATCATCACCATCACCATCACCATTATCAGGCAGAAAGGGGCCTATGTATATAAAGAAAAGGAAAGGGGGGCCCAGAGCCAAGGGACAGTTGGGACCTGAATACACAAAGCGAACAAACAAACAAAACCAAGATCAACATCAAAACTACCTTCCTGGTTTCAGCAAATACATAGTTATCATCACATGAGTGGATGAATGGCGCCCATGGATGTGTATGCGATCCCCGTCTTCATTTCATGAAAGTGATTGGTACTTTGTATCTTGTCTAACATCGTTCCCACTACTGTCATCATTACCATCATGACCACCTTCCGTGCTATTCCGACATAAATCGAACCATCCCATCGGTCCATCTACCTGTCTCCATAGGTACACTTAGCCTCTTCTTCAAAAAAAGTAAGGCAATGTAATCTCCGTCGATAAGGGGTAGGTATCATGGACCATGGCAGTAAACACGGTGCGCTTTCTTGCTTCCTTGAAGACCCACGACCCATACAACAGAATCAAGTCTCGGGAAATAGTTTCCCACGCTCCTGACCCTTCATATTCTTGCCAACCCCGTCGTAGATAGCATCGGCGGCAAGGCCGACGCCTTGGAATGCGGCCTCATTTCAGTTCCCTTCTGCTACCTAAAAGAGCCCCAACAAGTCCTCATTCGTAGCCTTCTTCTGCTCAGGCGCCGGCTGATGTCCGAGCTGGACCGAAGCCGGCGGCGGCTGGCTCGAACCGCTCAGATCCAAGCCCGCGAAGCCATTCATGAGATCATTTGCGCCACCCATACCAGCACCACCGCTACCACCTGCAGCGCCAGCAGGGGCAGGGGGCGCGTCGAATAGGCCCATCATATCGGCCAAGCCGCCGCCCGGCTGCCCTGCGGTAGGGCTTGCAACGCGGTCTGGCGTCGCCGTCGCAGAGCCTTGTTGCTGGTGCTCGTGAGACGCGGGGGTCGCGCCATCGAAGTCGATGTCGAGAAGGTTCTCGATATTGCTCTGGGATTGGGCGCCGCCGTTGGAAGCAGCGGCAGCGGCGGCGGCCGAAGCGGCGATGGGGTTCTCGGCCGCGTTCTCGCGCTGCTCCTGGATGGCGGCGCGCTGGATCTCGTCGGCGCCGAAGCGGCCCTTGCCGACGAACGACTCAGGCGGCTTGTGGTAGACCGAAGCCAGCGTCGAGAGCTCACCGAGCAGCTGCTCCAGCAAGGCGGGCGGAAGGCTCGTCATAGTAGTGGTGATGGCTGGCTTAGGCGAGAGGATGATGTGCTAGATTTGGGAGTAAAGGGAATCGATCAGTTAGCAGGTAAACTCTAGACAACATAGGCTGGCTGTCGGTGCGGGTCTTGTCCTACTTACCTTGGCAACTTCTAGGTCCCCTGACAGCAGGCGCCAGTAGACATATGCTCTGTCTCGGATATCCGGGTTATCGTTCTCCGCCGTAGCTGCCTGCAGTACCTTTTGTACTAGCCCTTGGGTATTGCCCGGCTTCTTCAAGAACAGCTTCACGATAGCCGTCAGGATCTGCAACTGCGTCTGAGTGAACTCTTCCATGAATCCCTCTACAAAAGTTGCCAGAATATCGTCGGCATTGTTAATCTTCTCGGCGTATTCTCCCACAATCCATATCAACGCGCCCCTTGCGTTTGGCTCGTCTAATTCGTCAATGTGCTGACACAGCGTCGGGATCACCCCTTCGTAGCCCGGGTATTTTCGGAGAATATCCTTGATGACCACGATTACCTCTTGGACGACATAGTTGACCTTGGTAGCGATAAGGTCCAGTAGAGCGTTCACGCATTTCTCGCTGGCACCCTCGATCTTGATGGCGACCTGCCCGATAGCTTTGACGGCTCTCCGCACGAAATCCATGTCCACTTCCAAGGCGTATTCCTTCAGTTCGGCCAACAATTGCTCGTAATTCTTCTCATTTGCTATCCGTACCATAATCTCCAACTTCTGGAGCTTGACATAAGGCGGATCATTGTACTTGCAGAAGAACACCCTCAGCTCTTTACTGAGGATATCCGGCTTGGCTTGAAGGAGAAGGTCAATGTTGCGCAATGCGACGTATTGAACTTCGGGAGCTGACGCAACAAGGGTGACTGCTCTTGTTAGCATACAATACCACGTAGTTCGACGAGATATACTAACCTAGAGGGGGAGCCATCTTCTTGAGATACTGCCGGACCAGTTCACCGCTGACGAACTTCATATGTATAAAGACAACCTTCACGGCTGCTAAGACGACACTAGGGTTGACGTGCTGGAATTGAGGTGCTACTCGCTCGCATATGTGTTCCGATTCCTTGACATCGCGTGGGTTGTAATCCGCTAGTGTGGATAGGATGGTCACTCTACCCCATTCGGTACACTCGTTCAGGGCCATCAACAACTTCTTGAGCGTCGCTGGTGTTATGACTAGGGCTCTCGTCTCCGGGGCCGTATCAGCTATTTCCTCCAAGGCTTGGACCGAGTTGGCGACAACCATGGGGTTGGGGTCACCAATCATCTCCTGCAACGTCTCGAGGAAACCGTTCTCTATGCACATGGTCGGGTTCAGGTCGAAAAGCTTGGCCACACATATCGCAGCGGTCTTGCGGACATAAGGTGATTCGTCTCGTAAGGTCTTCCGCAACGGCTCTTCCATGTAATCCACCATCTTGTCCACCCTAATGCAACCCATGGTCCTGATGGCGAGAGCTCTGATCAGAGGGTTCGGGTCTTCGGAGTCTTGGGCGAACGTGTTCACAGCTAGAATGCAGAGATCGGGATGCGACTTGGCATAGTTCCTGATATTGTCCCGTCAGCGCTTATTGGACACTTTTCGAAGTGGCCAAAAGGGGTATATAGGGGGGTGGGGGGCATGAGGCTACAAACATTAGGTATAGGTAGACCAGCTTCTTCTGGTCAAGGTCCGACGTCGCGATGTTCTTCAATACGTCGGGAAACAGCTGGGAGACATCCTTCCCCAGCGTCATAGCCATGATGGTCTTCTGGATGGACTCCTTGCGTTCCCAGGCATATTGTGATACCAGCCCAGCCCGTAATTCGTACGTTTCTCCCTTGCGGGGTACGGCGAATGCGCCGCGGATTCGATTGACGGCCATCCTGTCAGGTTCGTGAAGCGGGCGGCGTTGTGGTGTTGTGGTGTTCGTGTTTCGTTATGAGGAGTGCAGACTTCTTTCCGACTGTCCTAGTTGGACACCTAGGAAGGCTATTATGAGGACATTCGCGCCGTTCCTCTTTCCTGAGCTTGGATGGTTATGATTCAGGTAGAGCCAATCGCTGTGGTCTGGGTTCGCTGTGGTATGCCCTTTAAGCCCTTTATGCGCGCCTTATTCAAGAATTTCACGCCGGCGCGAAAGGTGCAGGTCGTTGCCAAGGCGGTGACGGTGTCGTGTTGGTAATAATAAGGCGAAGCTTTGTTAGGGTGTTGATTATGGAATCGGTAGGATGGATGGACCTTCCAAGTTCCTAATTACAGTATGTACGTATACATACGTAGCATCGGGCCCCTTGAAAGAGCATGACCTGTGCTTTCCCCAGTCGGTGTTAATGGTGGGGCTTGGGAGACTTGTACGTAAAGTTGTCAGCGTTAGGTAAGGTTGTCACTGCATGGCCGGCTTTGGCATGCGCCACAAGTGCATCATAAACATCCATGGATCCTGACCATAGCCCAGCCCAGCCACAGATACTTAGTTACATACATACCCGTAGACATGAGTTACAGTCCCTCAACCTCAAACTTATATTCGCCGGTCTGGATGCCATCACCAACCTTGAACCGTCCTATCCAACTAGCCTGGCTGCATGCTATATGAGCGAACATCAATGCATTAATGATACGTACACATTCACACCTAGCAAAGGCCCACATGTGCAAATCACCACGAGAGTAAAGTTTATAAACCAAAGTACACTACACCACAAAACAACCACCACTGGGGCTTTCCGAGAGACAGCTCCGTCTATATGGTAAGGCAGCCACTATACCATATTCACTACGTACAAACACTATGGCTTGCGAATTATTCAGATAGCCCAGCTCAAATGTTCACCAAGGGGTTCAGGCAATCATCCCTCCCATCCCACGCCCCACGCCCCACCCCCCACCCCCTGGTTGCTCTACTCACTCACACAATCCCAGGCCAACTTCCCCAACCTGAGACGCCTGTTCATCGAGGCCCGAACAGATGACGAGGAGAGAGAAGTCTCGCGGAAAGCTGTAAGTCGACTCGAAACAAGTGGAGAAGGGGGGAAGGTTGAGAAGGCAACACGGGAAAGACAAAGGCGTAATTCGGGATCCAAGCCATGAACTAATGATTCCAACATGCTTAGTTCTACAACGCTATATTCTTCATGGGCTCGGTGGCCGTCTTCAGTCTGATAGCGCAGAGGATGAACGCCAACAAATGACTACTCGCGTAGTAGTGAACTCAGCGAGAACATCATTCCCGTTTCGTGAATTAGCTATTGTTTGTCTGTCTGTCTGTCTGTCTGTCTGGGTACAGCTAGCTGGCTAGCTGGCTGGTTGATTATCCGCCCATCGAGCCCGTCCTCCTCAACTAAGCCGGGCTCATTATCATATTATGTAGTTAGCTGAGATGTCATCCATCATAGCTGGCCAAGTACCGACCTAGCACAGCCTCCCCACCCCAAGTAGAATGAAAGATTATATGAAAGGACAGCAAATTGCGAACCATTATTTCTGCCAGAAAAGCCGAGCGGGCAAGCAAGTTTTGAAACCCGCCTTTTCGGATCTCCTAGGATAGTGGCATGAGTATCCCGAGTAGTTGCCCTGCGTGAAATGCATTCCATATTATCAATCGGACTCGCTCTCGTCTCCCAGGAATGCCAGATCCGCCATCCTCTTAGAGACTCGGGACTTGGCCGTCCCCTTGCCGTCGACCTCGTCGTCCCCATTCTCGCCACCATCATCGTCCCCATCGGCCTCTTCCTCCTCCTCGTCAGACCCTCCCTTGTTCTTGTTCTTCTTATTATTCGCTCCTTCCGAATTCCGGCCCCGCAAGGAACGTCCGCGGCCGCCGCCCGTGCCCCAGAGGTCGTTCATCTCGTTGACGGCCTCGAGGTCGGCCAGGAGCTCGCGCTCTTCCTTGATCTCTCGGGCACGGGCTTCGGAGAAACGCCCGCGCATGCCGATGTCCGTCAGCATCTCCTTGAGGTGCCGGATCTTGGCCCGGCTGTCGTCCCCGTACTTCTTCAGCTCGAAGCCCCATATCTTTCGCACCCCGCACTTCACCAGCTGGCCCTGCAGCTTCTTGATCTCGGCCTCGTCTGCGCTCATCGCCTTGTTGGCGGTCTTGGCGGCCCCCGCCCCCGCCGCGCGTGGCTTAGAACCCGAGGTCCTTCCTTTGTCTTTGTCTTCCTTGGACTTGCGGCCTCTCTTCTTGGGCGGAGGCTCATCGATAACCACGGAAGATAGGTCCGAGTCTGAATCAACGGCTGCGGCCGGCTTGCCATCTTCGTCCTCGCCAGTGGGCTTTTTCTCATCCTCGGACTCTCCTTTCTTGCTTTCTTCATTCTTGCTGGCCTTGCTCTCTGGACTGGGGGTCACTTTGCTAGCCTTCTTGGGGCTTGCTTCCTCATTGGCAGACTCCTTCCCGTTGACAAGTTCGTCCTCGTTCTCAGACTCGACCTTGGACTGTTTCGCGTTCTGCTTCTTCGCGGGTGTTGCACGCTTCCTTTTTTGTACCTGTGGTGAATCTTCCACGTCACTAACTTCCTCTTCATCCTCAGAATCCACCGTCTTCTTGGACTTGCGACGCGGTGCAGCTTTTGCTTTCTTCTTCGGCTTTTCTTCTTCTGAGTCGTCGAGGTCGCTAAGTTCCGATTCGGAGTCCTCCTTCTTTGCCTTACGCCCTGCCGATGCCTTCTTGGCTACGGGCTTCTTTTTTGGCGGCTCCTCTTCCGACGAGCCTAGGTCGCTTAGCTCGGAATCCGAGTCTTCTTTCTTTGCTGCAGCTTTATTTGTAGTCTTCCTCTTTTTCGGTTCGTCTGAGATGTCGCTCAGCTCGCTCAATTCAGACTCGGTCTCCTCCTTTTTGGGAGCTGGCCTCTTGGGGGCAGGCTTTTTGGCCTTTGGTGCAGGTTTCTTGACATTGGCAGCTTTTCTCTGGCGCTTCGGCGCAGGTGAAGAGGAAGGCTCTTCGCTACTTGATCTTCTCTTGGCTCCATTCTTTTTCGTCTTGTCTGCATCTGGTGGTTCTATCTCACCGGACATCAACTTGTCCTGTTGGTACGAACAAGTGTTAGTGGACTGTAACATGGCTCCGTGTAACAGGCGAGACGGCGGCGCGGGGGCGGCGGGGTTCCATGATTAGCGAGTAGAGTACGTACAGCAAGTTCTTTGATCAGGTCTTTACTGCGATCTTTCCATTGGGGCGTGTCCTTGAAATAGGTAGCCTCGAGCTTCAAGTCGTCGACGACATGTTGACGCGCTTTGTTCACGGTCAGACTGTCTGGATCATTCTTGAAGATATCGAAGACAGCATTGCGCAAGGCCTGTTCGACTGTTTCGTCGGGTGGAGCCATTGGAAGGTATGGCGCGATGTATACTTGGGTATGGAACGCAGACTGGCTGGCAGAGTAATGTGCAAACTGTGACTACAATGTCACGATGATGCCGAGGTATTAAGGTTATGCGATGCGATGCAATGCGATCGATAAGTGGCACTGCCTATCACACAGCCTTGGTTGACTTCGGATGGCTGGCGCGTTGGAGGAGACGGACGACAGATCGAATTGGATCCATGGGACAGACGGAGTGGGACGGAGCATACAGGGTCCACTTCTTTATCACTTAGCCTGTACTTCAACGTTGTTGCTACCCAATCCCTTTTTAGGTACTTAGTTTAGTTCGTCCGGTCGCGTCTTGGCAGGCACCCGCTCAGCTAAGTGTACTATGCACATATAGGTAGGTATGCAGGTATACGGTATTCACAGGTATCTCCGAATACCACAGCCTCTCTCAATGAATGTTGCCTTTTATAATGGATAAATCGTTTAGGGGTAACTAGGAATATATATACCTATGTTAATAGTTCTGATAAGCTGTGAGAATTCCCAGGTGGAAACTCCTCACTGTAAGATGTACTGCTGCAGCAGGCAACATACGGACTGTACCAAGGTGAAAAACCGGTGTCTTTGTCAGACAGTCACGGAATGGCTGAGTGGCATTCAAAAGATGGGATCCTCGACTATGCATTACTTGCAATAGCCACACCCTAGGTGTTCGTTATCCTTATGAAAGCGAACATAATATAAATTAATGTATGGTGCGTCCGAACTGATAACTTCTGCTCCTGGATCTTTCACGAGATACTTAGCCATGGCATTTATTCTATATGCTATAGATATAATGGTCTTGACGAGGTCTTTTAGAAGCAGTTCGTGTTGTCACTATGTCAAAAAAGCACAAAACAACAAATATTACACCCAACACGGGACAGGTACTATTAGAACTTATTCTTGGCCATGTGTCTTTCATCCATTAATCCCCATGTAATATGATACTCCTCTGGAAAATTAAGACCAATGATATAAAATTATTCGCTAGCTAGCATCTGACCATATTCGAAGCGAATTTCGAAGTCGGTGTATCTCGAGTTGTCCAGCCTTTTCATTACCAGCTTCACCGTAGAATTATTAGCTGCGGCTTGATAGCAACCACTTGGCGTAGCAAGTTCGCTGCAACAAAATCTGGCCTGGGCCGGATAACACACTTGTCCACGCGTCGAAATGTACCATTCAGGAACTTTCGTAGATGTAAGCCTTCGATATCCTCAACTAGTTGTCCTGTCGATTTATACCACCTCGGTCTGGCTACTGTGATCTCTAGGGGCAAGTACCAATCTCCTTCCTGGAAGTAGGGCCATATGTCTGCATATGTACGCATTGTATCGAGCAAATCAGGGGCCAAGGGCCGACCAATTACCAAAAGTTCCGGCCAGAAATCTATGCAACCCGTTGTGGCCAGTGGACTACAGTCGTCAGACATGAAGGGGTACGCCATCGGTAGGTGAAACCGGGTATTACGGTGTTCATAAAACCCAAGAGCCGAATCTAAGTCCCTTCTATCGTCCCATGAAGACCAATGCCAGCTGGGCCCACGGCTTGGTTCATCCCTAATAAAAGTGTCCTGAGACCCTCCGAAGTTGTACACATTCCACAAGAGAGACGGCAGCAGAGTGCTGCTAAGTGTACCATGAGCAAAGGCCTCGCCACTGAGCTTTTGAGTCTCGCATCCGATGCCCTCAATGGCTCGAAAAATGTCCTTCTCCGGAAAACTCAATTTTGCTTGGATGTAGTGGTCCAGAGCCGTGAGCCACCCTTGTTGTAAGATGATGTCTATCGATATACCGGCTCTGTCCCAAGTTGGGGTTAGAACCCAGAACGGATTTCGGATTCTGCCGCTTGGGACAGAAAGAGCAAGGTACGATGGGTCGAGAATACCATCGGGGGCATCTTCGCTAGCAGTTGACTCCGAGCATTGCCAAATAACGCCTTTCGTCGTAAAAGACAACATCCGACGAGACATTGCGCATTCCTGCAAAACCCAGCCTCTTTTCAGAAGTGAACTCCTGTCAAGATGGCGAAGAGAGTCTTGGATTTGCTCAAGTCGACCTGTGTAGGGTTTGTTCATCTCAAATAACTGACGTTCTGCTCCCAGAGTGGGCGACCATCGAAAAGTAACATGACCCGCTGAAGATGGTTCTATATGCGTAAATATCCCTTTATTTGCTCCATCGGTAGTCGCAGCACCGATGTTGATAAGACCATTCCGATAAACTTCTCCCATAAGGAGTGATTCCTTTTCCCAGTCATCTCGGGCTTCCTGTTCGTCTCCTTGGATAATACAGTAACAATCGACCCAAAGATACTTGATTTTTAGTCTCCGAACTGTCAAGATAGCGTGTTGGATAGTCAGAGGTAGTTCCTCGATGTGAACACCTTTAGCAAACTGAGTTTTGGTGTTCGTATCGAGTACCATAAACCGCTCTTTACCCCAGCAGTAACTTAACGTCGCATAATCATCTTCTCGCTGGAGGTCACAGCCATTGATCAACTTGATATAGTCTCTTGAAACATCCAGTAGTCTTGACGGCTTCCAGCACCGAGAAACTGAACACCGGTGATGGTTGGCGTTGCAGTGTGATAGCCACTTACAGGCCAGCACCGCGATATCCTCATGGCCGTTGTACCTTCTCGATCGGGAATGCCTGGCCAACTCATCTATTTTTGATGAAGGCGAAAGTACAAGTGTGAAGGAGACAGGTGGCCAATAGAAGTAAAGTTCGAATTTCAGGTCTTGGGTTTTGTCGTTCCATGGTCTAACAAGCGTATATACTAATGGAAACTCCTTGGCTTCTGTGTCCCACGTCTCGAGTCGTGTACAGATCCAACACCCATGTTCTTTTGCGGACAACCAGCTTTCTTCAGATCGGTGATGGTGTTTAGCAAAGTTTCCATAAGAATGCCTATAACGCCGAAAAATAGACCCAATCGCATCTTCTCGCTCCCGATCATCCGGGTACGATTCTTTCCAGTAAGCATCCCACCACTCGTATGAGTTATCTGCAAATATGGATTTACAAACATCACAGAGAGCGTTTGGTGGAGTCAGATCTAGGGGTTCTGAGGAACTATCCATGGCGGGAGGTTATAGTTGAACCGAAGAGAAGAACTTGAGAGTTTGGTTGGCAAGTTGGACGTGGATAGAAGGTCACACGTCGTGCATGTCTCTTGGTATGAACACGTCTGACGAACTCACGTAACCAGAAAGAATGGATCAAGACTTGTACGCATAATAAAACCCACTTCATTCCCCTCATCCAGCCCCCCTCCCCTAGTTCTTTCGTTTATAACAGTAGCCAATCAGGGTCGGTCGGCCTCCATACAGCAACAACATCGTTTCTTCCGCCCATGTACCGATATAGCCAAGCGCAGTCAGACAGTCCCACTTGGAAGAGATCATCTTCAGTAGTAGGTAACCAGTAAGGGCCAAAGAGGGGCATACGGTGTGACAGCCCATTTGGGATGGGCCGGGACGGCGGCGTACCCATTTCGTACGTGTTAATGCAAGAAGGTGGCAGACTGACCAATATATTCGGTGATGGAATAGAAGGTAACACAACAGCGGCTGCAATGGCAGAAGCCTCCAATTGTATCATGACAATATATGCCTTGTCATCCACTCTCTGGGCTTAGGTAATAACCCCGAGGGGCTGACCAACTCCACAGTCACCAACTATCCATTCGACCTCTGGCCTTAATGTACGTCAATATACACGAGTGTATATAATCATGGGTTATAATGGTTCTACACAGAGTTACACGTCGTATAGGTATGAGGCATGAACCGTCTCAAGCACAGCTTAGCCTGGGGGGGGGGGGGGGGGGGGGGGGGGGGGGGGTAGACAGACAGACAGTTTGCTACAATGCCACACCATGTGCAACGAGGAACCATGCTCTTCTAGCTGGAGAGATTCGTTCGGCTCGGCCCAGCCATGATCCAAACAGTCCTGCTGCAGGGAAGAGTTGAAGATTACATCTAATTGCAATGCGGCCGTCGTATTATTGGGGAGGAGGTTCGTTCCGCATTTGTTTTCTGCCGGGTCGATGACTACATCGTCTTCGTCCGCTTGTGAGTCAGAAGGCCCCTGAGCAGTAGATGCTGATTCAAGTCATATAATTTGGAGCGTCTATAGCAGTGGGCTGGTGTGGAACTTGTACGCGGATCATGACAAGAGGATGTCCATGACCTGAAATATCAAAGTCCAATCAGACAAGGTGAACAGCGTAGCCTTTCTGTCTACAACTAGGACAACTATTCGACCGAGACGGTTTCGATAGGAGAAGGACCGCGAAGGTAGCGCAGATTAAAAGCACTCTGGTTCTCGCAATAGGTCTTGGCTGTTTGTTCAGCGAAGCTACCTCTTAGCTAACTAATTCTGGGCTCTGCCACTGCCACCACCACCACCGCCGCCGCCGCCGCCCGTCTCCCAATTCGCGACGTTGGCCCTGTACTCGGTCATCTCGCGCCACTTCTGCGCGAACTCGCGCATGCCGCCCTCGCCCGCCAGGCTCGCGTCCACGACGTCCTTGGGCAGCTTATGCGCCGAGTACTGGGGCGAGCTGAAGTTGAAGGCGGCCTGGTCATCCTCCTCGACCAGCCTCAGCTCGGGGACGAAGTCCTCCTCATCATCGTCCTCGTCCTCGTCACCGTTACCGTTACCGTCGGCGTCCGCACCACCACCTTCCTCATCATGCCCATCATCGCTGGACGTGCCCAGGATAGGGCCGGGGACCTCCATGTCCAGCAGCTCCTGCCAGCCGAACAGCAGGCTGTCGGTGTGGGGCGCCCAGGGGTTGATGTCGATCAGGCGGGCGCGGCCGAGGGGACCACGGCCGCCCCCGGCGTCGTCGTCCTCGCGGCTGCCGTCGCGCTCGGGGATGTAGACGTCGAAGGCGAAGGACCGCTCCGGGAAGGTGAAGCGCAGGCGGTGGTTGAAGAGCTGGGCGGCGCGCGCCACCACGTCAGCCCGCAGCGACCGCAGGAAGTCGAAGTGCCGCAGGTCGCGCTGCGAGATGGCCACCAGGTTGCGGTGCTTGACGAAGCACCGGAACTCCATCGCCGTGTGCGGGTTGAAGTAGGACCGCAGCACGAGCACGGGCTGGAATGGCGGTTGCGTACTTTTGTTACTGGTGGTAGTAGTAGTAGGGTTGGTGGTGGTGGGAGTGGGAGTGGTGGAGGATGCAGGTGGCGATACCGATGCTGATGCCGACACTGCTGCAGGCGCTGCTGTAGGCGTGCATGCGTCGAAGGCGTGCTCCAGATCGTGGGTGATGAAGTTGGAGCTCTTGAGCAGCAGGTAGACGTCGTTCGGGCTGGTGCACTTGATGGTGTTCTGGTGCGGCGAGATCCACGTGGCGTCCTGGGGCGCCGACCAGTTGAGCTTCGGGGCCACGGCGCCGCCGAGCTCGGCGATCCGGTCCTTGATGGCCTGGTGCAGCTCCGGGAACCTCTGGTTCGGCGGCAGCTTCGGCGGCTCATCATCGTCGTCCTCATCGCTGTCCGAGTCCGAGTCCGAGCCCGGGCCGCTGGGGATCCGCGGCTGGGCTCCCGTGGGCCCGATCTGCCACTCTTCGTCGTCGTCATCGCCGTCTCCCTCCCCAGCGTTGCCGTCGTCATCAGCCAGCACGATGCCGTCTTCCCGGATGTACTCTACGAACTCCGGGGACAGCGGTATTATGCGCGACTTGATGCATGATGTGCGATATCTGCATAGGACTGTTCAATCTAATATCCCATCGCATTTCTAGATAGTTCAGGGGGTAGGTAAGGGGAGAGAAAACGTACTTGGGAAACCAGTAGTCATAGGAGCAGTGGAGTATGTGATCCCTTGTGACAGGCGGGAACCGGATGGCGGCGGCAGCATCTGCTGGGCCCGAAGCGGGTTGCGGTGGTTCAGTTATAGCCGGCATGGTTCCAGGTTTCTAAAATATGCCAAACAACCAAGATTTCAGCTATACGGAGCCCCTGAATGATTTCAAGGTCTTAGTTTTTCTATATCCTATTTTACGGCTGTTCCAAGTGCACGCTTATATTCGATGACTCTTGCCCAGTTGTTATTGTTAGGTAATGGAAGTTCACCCAACTAATGGAGGGGCAAATGCAGGGTCTTAAGGCAGCTCTGACTCAAGAGGCAAACCCCCACCAAGTTAGTGGAAGCTACTTAGCTACCTAAGTCTGGGAGGTATTGTACCTACATGTATGTATGTATGTGTGTACCTAGGTATGTAGGTGACTGCTGCCATCGGAAAGATCTTGCCGCTGTCCACCACCTTCCCTTCCCAGGGCCATCCAGTGCATCCAGTGCATCCAGTGCATCCAGTGCATCCACAGTCACCATCTTCATCACATGCAGCGGTAACAACCAGCTGCTAGCCATTCGATATCAAAACTAGCCAATACCTACTTAATTACCTACTTACTAGTAATTCATACGCACCATCGGTCTGACCTACCTCTCATCCAGTGAATTGGACTAGCTGGACAATAATAAGGAAGAGAAGCAGACCAACAGCGCAAAAAGAAAAGACGAGAGATACCGTAGAGATGTCCGACAACGTAGGCCTCTCGACGCCGCGCGGCAGCGGCACCTCGGGCTACGTGCAGCGCAACCTGGCGCACATGCGGCCGCGCGACCGCGCCGCCCCCTACCCGCCGCCCAGCAGCCGGGACCTCGACAGCCTGCGCCACCGCCAGCGCCAGCCCGACCGCGAGATCCTCGAGCACGACCGCAAGCGCGAGGTCGAGGTCAAGGTGTTCGAGCTGCGCGACCAGCTGGAGGACGAAGAGTGAGTTTTCTCTTCCTTCCTTCCTTCGCTTCTATCTCTATCTGTCCTAGCCTAATCTGTCCGATTCTCCCAGAGTCGACGAAGACGAGATCGACACGCGCTGCGACGCGCTGCGCAAGGAGCTCCTGGCCAAGATGAACAGCGGGGCCGGGAGCACGACCAGCAAGAAAGGCCTGAAGCCGCACCAGGTGCACGAGATGGCCGACGCCAAGATCCGGGAGAGCGAGAGGCTGCGGAGCGCGCTCCGCATCAGCCGCGATTATGAGGAGGGCGGCCACTGGAAGCGCCAGGAGGAGCGGCTTAAGAAGGCGCTCGAGCGGGAGGCCGTGGCGTCGTCAGCTGGGGCCGGAGCCAACAGGGAAGAGGAAGAGAGGGAGGAGGAAGAAGAAGAAGAAGGGCGAAGAGGGAGGGGAAGAAGAGACGATTATGATTTGTGAGGTTAGGTCATCGCTAGCTTTCTCCCCCTTCTGACGGGTGACGGGGCATATATTTGGACGGGGAACAAGGGCGGGTCATGCATTTTTGTATTGGACGGACTACAACGGTCTGCGATTGGCATGGCGTTTAACGGCGTTTCGCTGAGTTGCGTTTATAAAGCATTACTAAAGGGGAAAGGGGGCACCTCTTGTCACATAATTCTGGAATGGATTGCATAAGTGTGGAAGCGAGTTTCACTTCGCTTCTACGAACCCAAAAGTCTGAGTCTATCCCTACTGGCTATGTATTCTATGTATGGGTATCATATCATATCATAACAACATCAATAATTCAGTTTGCCGCCAAAATCCGGGCGGCGTCGACGGGGGGCGCGTGGTCCTCCTTCCCGCCGTTCAACCGGAGCCTTTCGGCCTGGCGGGCCTGCTCCTCGGCCTCCCGCTTCCGCCGCTGGCCGACGTACGACGCGTACCGGAGGGTCGCCAGGGTCATGAATGCCATGAAGAGAATGCCCACCGCCGACCGGCGGATGAGAATCCATCGGAGCGATTCGATGTCCGACTTAGCGTCGCTGTTCAGCAGAACGCTGATCTTCAGGTTTATTTGTTGGATCTGGAAATCGAGATAAAAGCACACGGTGGTTCAGTCAGTCAGCAAGCACTGCTCCGTGCCTATTTGGTTTTGGTTCAAAGGGGTGAGGGTGAGGTGGGCAAGACAGACCTGGCTCTCCATCGTCCGCTGCTCTTCCCGCACCGTCATCTTGCGGTCGTTGAACATGCCCTTGACGTCGTCCTTGAGGGTCTGCAGGTCCTGGCTCATCCGTTGGTTCAGGATGTCGACCTCGTGCTGCAGGTGCGTGCGCTGCTGGCGCGTGTTCTCATCGGCGATGCGTCTGTTGTTCGTCACCTCGGCACTCAGCTCGGAGCAGGCCGCATTGAAGAGGTAGGTTTCCTACAAGGGGGGAAAAGGGGAGTGTGAGTGATTAGCTAGGAAAACCTAGGGGCTGTTTTCGGATGCCGCCTACGTTATCGACGTCCCTCTTGCTCACTAGCCCTTCCTGTGCAACATCGAGGTTCTGGCCCAGCATGACCCGGACAGCCTTCATGAGCGTGATGGCCTGCTCTTTCGTGTAGCCCTCCTTCTCTAGCTGCTTCACGAGCGTATACGTATCGAAATGGTGCATGTATCGGGGCATGGAGAGGTGAGGAGAGTGCGCCGATCCCGGCGGTGGCATGTGCAAGACCACCTCCATGGGGCCGCTGGTTCGCATCTGCTCCTCGGCTTGCAGGACTTGGCTAGCCTGCCGTCCAGCCTGAGCCGGCGCTTCTGTGGGAGGAGACGGGGACTCCGCGTCCTTCTTCTCCGGCTGATTGGGGGCATTATTCGTCTTCCCCGTTTCTCTCGTAGCTGTCTCTTTCGTAGCAGTCTTGTCTTGGCCGCCTTCCTTCGCTTCGAACTTTCCCCCAATACCGGGGGCCGGTGCTTGAGGTGGGGTCTTGGAAACCTTGGGATTCTTGGAACCCCAGGGATCTTTGGGAGGCTGAGCCTTTTTATCTGGTTGCGGTAATTTCAAGTCATCTGGTGTTGGTTTGGACGTCGCGGGCGCGGGCTCGACAGCTTTGCCATGCCTCTCAAAAACGGCGTGCCTGGTCGAAGGCGAAGGCGAGAAAGCGGTGGCATATTGTCTGTGTTGACCGGAGGGTTTGCGACATCGGGTGTTGGTGATTTGCGTTGCCGACTCCGCAAGGCGTGCACTCCGGAAAAGATGAGGGTATAAGAAGGTCAAACGTGCCGTGGACATGGTCGCTAAACTTGACAGCATAGGCTTATATTATACGAGCCTAACAAAAATGCGTATATACAAAGGAAACATCGTTTGCAGCCACTTCTGGAAGCGAAGGTATATCGGTGGTCTGTCGTGGTGTATGTGAATGTGATTGTGAATGTGAGCTGGAAATGGGAGGTTTTTGGTTTGATCATTCCAGGTTCGGCATCTAACTACAGTGACTACAGCTCCGAAGCAACAGGGCAGCAGGGCAGCAGGAGCAGGGCACCTGCATTAATTACAGGTTACAGTTGTATTGTACACGTGGGGGCGAAGGACAGGGGCAGAAGAGGCGGGCAGAGGCGGGCAGAGGAGGCTAGCCCCGACACCCCTGCAATCTAGCAGTTCTGCAAGCTGGTGGTTGCCCTGGACCTCAATCCATCGCCAGCACTGGGCATCGGCGGGTGACGGACCGGTGGCAGTGGGTTGCCCGGTCACCCCACGGAACCACTGCCAGGCTACCAGTGAAAACAACGGAGAGCGCCCCCAGCCATGCAGCTAAAGTGCTTCCAGCCACCCATTGAATGTGCTGTCACTGCACGCTGCACGCTTTAGGTGTCACCGCCTACAAGGGGATTGCTCGAACCTGCGTGTTTCTTTTTTCTTCAATACTTTTTACCCTATTTTCTTCTATTATCCATAGCTTCATCGACCTGAGCAAATGGTTTTCCGCCAACATTGCACCCCCTTTGAGTTCCATTGAGCCTTCGCCTGATTGAGACGTGCTCGAGGCCGAGGTACCGATGTGCATCGCACTATAGCCCCGAAGCTTGTACCGCCGCATTCCTTACGAGACACCAACATTCTTCACCATTCGCTATTGACCACCACCCATTGCAGCATCCAGGACCCTTTCCGAAAGAAAGCTTCGGGGTTCTGACCGCGCTATCGGTAGTTAGGGGGTGCCGCCATCATGGCGTCGGCCGAGGGCCTGTCGGCCCCAGGGTCGGCTGAGTATTCCTCAGATACTATGAGCGTGGGAGACGGGACTTGGAATTTCGACAAAAACACGTTCCTGCTGCCGAACCTGGAGGGCGTGAACTTCGCGACCCTGCAATATAATGGTAAGATTTGATACTATGCGTGAGTTCCTAGAATTCTGATGTTAACGACTGTCAGGCATGGGTAATCGTTTTGCAACCATCCCGCAATACCACCAATTAGTCACCGGCCATGGCATTCTTGCCGCCATTGTTTTCCTTTTCTTGGTACCTGCTGCCGTCATGCACGCAAGGTTCCATGGGCAACCGGTAGGAGCTAAGCCTAACAGACGAATTCATATATTCCTACAAATCATATCGGTGTTCCTGCTCACGGCTGTATTTGTACTTGGGTGGTTCGCCGTGGGTCCTAACCGGAGCTGGACCAACCCACACCACGTTATCGGCCTCGCCCTCTACGTGATGTTCTTAGTCCAGGCTGTTGGGGGTCGCTTGGTGAAGAACATCCATAAAAGGTCGCTCAGGCTTACCATCCATCGTTGGCACGGCAGAGCTATTGCGCTCCTAGGGATCGCACAGGTGCCCCTTGGCTTAGCGTTATACGGCTCTCCCAAAGTCACGTTCATCCTATACGCCATATGGATGGGCTTCCTGTTCGTGACGTACTTTGTGCTGAGCTATCGGCATGAAAGTTATCGAGAGGATTATTTGATCCATGGCGGGCGATCCGAAGGCGGCCTCACTAGCTCTGCGCCCACCGAGAAACACAAGGGTGGATGGTTAGGTCCTTTGGCGTTAGGAGCTGGTGCGCTTGCGCTTTTCCGAGGACGCAACAAGGACGGCAAGGATCGAAGCGAGAGCGGAAGCCGCAGCAGATCTGTCTCTCGAAGCCGAAGGGGACCACCTGAAGTGGTCCCATCAAGAGGTGGCTCGGCAAGCTATTTCGATGAGAAATACTCTGACAGGACGGAAGCACAGAAAGGGGGGTTGGCAGATAAGCTTCTAGGCGTTGCAGCGGCTCTTGGGGCTGGGGCATTCGTTAAGAACATCAGGGATCGACGCGAGAAGCGAAGGTTTGCGGACGAAGAGTATTCGGCCGTCGCGACGGACACTCCAAGCCGCGTACGGAGACAGCACCGGGATGATTATACCGAAAGTGAGCTCAGCGAAGACCGTACAGCACTGGGAGGCCGTGGGAGGGCAGCATCTTCCATGGTATCCGGACCGACAGATCGTGTCGCCGCTGCCCATGCCCTGAGCGCCGCCGAACCTCGAACCAACAGGCCGGTGACACCACCGGCTGCAAGACCAGCCGCTTCGAGAGTGACAAGTTACTTCCAGTCAGATTATTTCGATGATTACGATAGTCCATCGAGACGACCTAAAGATGAGGACCATGGTGCGGCGAAGGGTTTCCTGGGTACTCTCGGACTAGGTTGGATCGCCGCCAAGTGGAAGGGCCGACGTGATAAGAAAGCAGAAGAGGAACGGTTGAAGCAGGAAGAGAGAAGAGATGCTCGGGATGGATCGGCATACACCGATGGATATAGCACACCGCCGAGACAAACACGTCGCCGACCACCACCATCAGCGTCTGACCTGACGAGGACTTCGATCACGCAAGAATCCGGATCCTCTCAGGTTGAATCACGCCCCGCTGGAACCAGCCATACTGGCCCCCCAATGCCGCCCCTTGGTGCTGGTGCTGGTGCTGCACCGCCTCCACCACCACCAGGTCCAGTTCCAGACTTTTCCCGATCACGACCACGACCTCGGAATAACGGCGTACCAGCTCCTACTGCAGAGTCGGAGGCCGAATCCTACGTATCTGCCGGTGGCAATCCACGTAGGAGACAGTCGTCGAGTCGGCGCAGGGACGGAGAGATGGCAGCGGCTGCTGCCGCCGCGACCGCGCACCATCTGGCGCAAGAGCAAGAAGAAGAGCGCCGTAGGACCCACGGCGCAGCTCCAGGCCAACCCGTGAGCGTGAAGGTAAAATACCACGATGACCGTGGAAATGTAACGCTGCGCCGCCTAACGGAGGAAGAAGCAGCCGCTGCCCGACAAGACCGCCGGAGGAGATCTGGCTCTGTGAGTAGTCTTTCAGGAAGCGAGACTCCTGGACGCCGACGAAGATACCGACGCAGCTCGGATTCTCAAGCCACCGAGAGACCAGACCAGTCAGTGCTATCACCACCTACTCCCACCTTTGCCAAAGGCCACCGACAAAAGGACTCGGCGTACTACTCGGGCCAACCAGGTCCTTCAGGGCACATACCGGCGCCAGCCCAGACTGTCTCTAGCATAGGCAGTCCGGAAAGCCACGGTACCCATGGCACGTGGAGTGCACTAAGTCCGTCGCCCAGCGGCCCCATCAACGACCGGCCGGCGCCTTCGGTGTCCACCTCGGCTGCTGACCGCAGGAGACGAAGGCGGATCGAGAGACAGGCAGTACGGCCGTCAGGTGCATCGGTATCGACGGACTACAACTGATCTCCTAGCTATGTTATCACTGGCCAGCCAGGCTGCGATTAGAATACCTTGATCATTAGTGGGCGTTTAGGAGTTTGTTATCTGGTTAGTTTAGCCTACTTAGCAGGGCCCCGTTCTCAGATATGAGGTTGTATAACGACAAGACGTGGGCATGTGAAGTGAAGTGACGATACACAGGGACATGACTTGGATGCATAGAAGAAGACGGACGAGGTAACTCGATGGATGATAACCTGGACGATAGCTTGGACGATATCCTGAGCGATGCGTTGCTTGTTGTACATTTGGCTGCTGTACTGTACACACGGGGTGACTGGATGTTTAATACGCTGATGAATAGTAAATGAATATAAGACTGGAATTGGGAATCTTGTGAAGTCGATGCCGGTACCTATTGAATGTGGAGAGGAATAGTTAAGGAATAGTTAACGAGTTCCGAGGTTGTAGCTGATACCTTCAAAGAGGTAATGCGGCAGGTGCAGGTATTACCCCTTGATTTTGTATTGGGGTGCTCGCCCCAATTCAGGGTCCAGGCGGCAGGCGCTAACATCAAGAGCCAGCCTATTAAGGCCTTAAGCAAAGTGAGGCTATGCTCCATTTCTAGAAATCCACTAAGTTGCCAACTGCCAGCCTGCTAGTGCGCACCTAAAACCCCACCTATGCGGGCATATACAGAATATCACTTAAACCATATGGTTTTGTATGCAAATAACGTTGTTTTTTATGCTTCCTGTATTACGCTATTATAACGATACCTTCCTAAAACATTTCCCCTTTGGAGAATTCCATATATAGGTTCCTTTTTTTAGTCTTTTATAAAATTAATAACCTTTTATATAACGTCATTTATATCGTTCCAATCTGCGAATTCCGCTATAGCTAAGTCTTTAGTTATAAATATAACGCGTTATCGCTTCGTAATTCGTACTATTTGCTAAATAACTAAATCCTGCTGTTACTATTTAAAAGTATTAACGGCTTTTTACGTAAAAGCCGGTATAAAAAAAGCCGGTATAAAGGAAGCCATCGTAAGCCTTTTCCGAACAGCACCGCGGCTCCGAATAATACCGCGGCCCCGAATAATACCGCGGCTCCAAATAATACCGCGGCCCCGAATAGCGCCGCGGCCGCGGCCGGTATTACCCCGTTAGGCCTATTAAGATCCTCCGCAGTTATTAGGCGGCTATTGGCCAAGGGCCTTATCGTTGGAATTAAGGTTAATTAATTCCCATTAAAATGAATAGCAGCGAACGGAAAAATAAAGCTTTTGCCGTTAATAATAAAATTAAAGTGCTTCGGAAAATATAATAACGCCGAAACGAAATCGTTCGCGAAATTGCTAAATATATGGTTCCTTAATTAATAATAAGGATTCTTTTTATGTAAGGTTTTTTTTAATTAGCCATTTCGTATTAATGTCGAAAATTTATAATGGCACTATTATAAGTTGCTTTTTTAATACTTTAATATTTTTTAATATTTTATAAGCATATAAGAAATCATATTATAATTCGAAATGGCAATTACTTAAAAAATAAGGTCGAAATATACGAAAAAAAGAACGGGCAACAAAAAAAATACAAATTTCGGCTTTACGATATTAAAAGATTAATAAATTAATTGCCTTTTACGAATAAACCATCTAAAACCGCCCGATTTATTCGCGGCTTAAAAATAACGTTTAAATTTAAATGCTTTCTTTATTAATGGCATCGTAATAATTATTTTTTATTTTCGCAATTATACGTTTAAGGCTTTTAATAATTCGAAATAAGTCGCCGCGGTTATTTTATAAATAATTCTTAAGGTTTTTATAATTAAATTCAATAAAAAACGTAATACGAATGCCGTAATTACGATATTATAAAATAAAGTAATTGGCTTATTCGTATTTATAAAGGAAATAGGTCTTTTTGAAATAAGTTATTATAGCCTGTTGTTTTTTATCGAATTCGTTAATTAGCCGTTATTAAATTACGTTAAAGTTTACTTTAATTATAAAATATATAACGTATTCCTAATAATATAAAAGGCCTTTTTTTATATAAGGGATTATTCCGAAAAAAATACCCGAAAACTCGATAATTAATTAATTATTTTACTTATTAAAGTTCCGAATTTATTTCCGAATTGCAGCGTAAATTTTTTTTAAAGAAATATGTTTTTAATAGTTATTATCTTCGTTATTAACGGGATTTTTTAAGGCCTTTTTTTATTTTTTATATATATAAAGAATAACGTTCTTATAAACGTGAAATATATAAATCTGCTATTACGTAAGCGGCAAAATAATAACAGCAGCCTTTTTTTATTTATTCTCGAAATCGAAAACAAATATATCGAACTAGCGAATTTCGATTTTCTTTATTAATTCCATATAGCTTTTTATTAGTTAGTTATATTAAATCCGGGTTTAATTAGGAATAATACCGAAGCATTAGTTATACGTTAATTTAATATAAATGTTTCCAATAACGTTAAAAAAAGGCATATAATATTTATTCGTTTTATATATATTATTAAAGCTAAATATTTCGAAATACCGTTTTTATATTTCGATATATTAAAGATAAGTTTAAATAATTCCAGCAATGCAATTAAGGTTATTATTTTTATATTTAATTCGATAAAAAAGGTTATAATTTCGAAAGTACTTAACGAAGGCCTAAATATTAATAAAGCCTTTAAGCTTTTTACGACGATATTATTAAATAAAGTTATTAATATTCTTTATCGTAATATAATAATTAAAAAAGGCTTATTTAATAACGGCATGTATTTTTCGTTATTAAAAGTTCGTTCTTATTATTATCGTAATAATAAGCTTCTTTTATTTATTAAAACGGCGAATTTCGAAATAACTTATAATACCATTTAAAGGTTCGTAATTATGCTTTAATTTCGATAAATCGTAAAGTATAAATATTTATTTATTACCGTTTTCGCAAATAGCTTTAATAATATCCATAAATAAATAGCCATAATTACGTATATTATTACGCCGAATATTATTACTTTTATTCGGATTTTATATATCGCGGTTATAATATACGTAATATCGCATATATTGCTTATTAGCGTTATAATTCGCGCCGTTACGCTTAATAAGCTAATAGCCGTAAAAAAAGGCGAAGCGGTTTAAATTAAGCATTAATTCGTTTATTATATTACAAGACGAGCCGCCATTCGGGCCGCCTTCGAAAGGAAAAGAAAACCGCTGCATAATAGGAATTATTAAAAACTTAATTAATCGTAAACTTATAATAATATGCGAAAGCCTGTAAATTATGAATATATTAAATTGTTTTAAATTATAATATATTATAAATGTTAATATAAAGGCATTTATATTAAGGAAAATATTTTATTAATTAAATTTATTAATTAAATGTAACAAAACGATATTTACAAAGATTAGCGAAATCCGAAATGGGCATTAAATAAGTAATAAATAGCAACAAATTGTAATTCCTAAAGTAAAGCATAGCCTTACTTTGCTTAAGGCCTTAATAGGCTGGCTTAATATTAATGATGGATATGAACGGAGCACCTGCACTTATGCGTATTGCAACCAACTCTAATTACCTAATTATTACTAATCCAGCTAAGTATTAAGTTCTTAGGGTTTTTATTGCAATTATTACTTAAAGGAAAGGAAAAGAAGGAAAAGAAATAAAAGGTTTCCTGACCTGTATTTAAATATAATACAATTTGTAAAAATAAATTCCTTAGAAATTTACTTCCTATTATTTAATCAGCCGAATGCTTTAGCTTTGGCATTTACTGCCTTAAGGATCCATATTACTCCCCTTTTTTAATTAAATCGTCCTCGATTATCGTAAGGTTTTTCCTTTTAAGTAAGCGCCGACGATCCTATTCCAAAAGCCGCTTATTGGCATACCAAAAGCTTTTTACGGGATATCCGTCCTTTACGTAAGCTGGAAATAAGTTAATGCCGTTATATTTATTCTGTAACTATATTCTTCCCGGATTTCGTAAATAATAGGTATTCCCTTAATAGCAACTAGCAATAGCCCAAGGCCTATTGTAATACGGCTCGTGCTTTTTTTTGCGCTGATATATGCAAAAGACTTAATTACCGGAGGCGTAAATACGGATAAGGCCTTTTTTTTCTTAAAAATACGCTTTTATTTAATTTCGCAAAATCTTTACATTATTAAATCGTAACCTGGCTAGCGGTGTTTCATGTTATTCTGTTAATCGGCGTTCGTTTTCGATTTTTTTTCCCTTTATCGGTTTACGAACGTATTCGGAATATTCGGTCCGGGGTTATTTTTGGAAAAATTGGGTGCCGTATAATAAAAAAAAAGAGCTATAGCCATTCGGCTTGGATATCCGATTATATATCGTTATAATACGTTAAAATAACTTATTAAGATTTTTTGGCATTAAATTTATTACGTACTTTCGAATTATAATATATTTCAGGTTTTAATTAACTTTTTTAACCTTACCGTTGCCTTTGGATCTTATAAATATGATTGGTTTTATTTTTATATTATGCGTTTTGTTTCATTTAATAGCGGCTTTGCTTATAAAGGCTCCTTCGTTATTATTAATTCATTTCTTTAAATAACCGAAAGTAATTCCGATTTTATTAAATATAAAAATGGTATTAACGAATTAAATAATCGGCATAATTTTGGCCTTAACCCATCTTATTGCGTACTTAATAGCAACGAAAATATATAATTTATTTATTACCGTATAATTAATCGCCTATCGTATAAAAAAAACGAAAGGTTATATAGGGTTTAAATCGAACAAAAAAGGATCCGACTTTTTCATTAATTAATAATTCGAACATTTAATCGTAACTTATTGTGTTATAAATACGATTTCTAAATACCAGAATTATTTCTGGACTTTCCGAAATATAATTCCGATTATACAATATTTCTTTTCGTAATGGATTTTCCTTAGTTGCATCAAAAAATCATCGTATTCCAAAACTTTTTATAAAGTTTATATATTTATTGCGGTGCTTTTAAGATATAAAGGGTTATCCGGAATTTTTTTATATGCTACCGCTTTATATAACTTATTTCGAAAAAAAAAAAAAGTGCTTATTAATGAAACTCGATAAAATAATAAGAAATAAGGCTATTTCGAAATATAAAAACTCGAAAATGGCTTAAAGGTTAATTCGGTTTAATTAATCGGATTTTCGAATGGACTCGATTTCGTTAAAAAATAACTTATCGAAAGGCATTAACGTTTCGGTTTATTCCGGAAGTTTAAATAAATAATTCGCAAAAACGTTAACTTTTCTTGATTTATAATAAATATAAATGCTATAATATTTAATAGCATTTAAAAATCTAACGATCCGAACGGATTATTCGGTTTTCGTATTAAGGGTTTTTAGAAATTCGTAATCCGTAATTACCGTAATTTTGCTTCTTTTTATTTAATACCGCTAATGCTAAAGTATTAGCATAATTCCTAGGAATTTTCGCTTTTATATAAAATATCGTAATTATATATTAATTAATTTTTTCGAAAAATAAGCAATAAAATAAAAAACGATATTGCCGTTTATATATATATGGGGTTGCAATAAAGCGGCGCCGACGTCGTTTTATAAAGCGTCGGTTTCGATTACGGAAGGCTTTTTCTAATCGAACGTACGTATTACTGGAATTATGGTAATCTTTTTACGGATTTTTTCTTAAGCTGCTATTATTTTCGGAAATAAAGTTACGCGTTTATTTTTCGGGCCTTTTGTTAGTATTATTAAAGGAATTATAAGGCGAAAATAATAATTAATAAAATAACGAAAATAACTAATAGCGTTTACGAAATTACGCATTTGCGTTATAATTTCGGGCTTAGGTTTATTCCGAATAATAGCAACCTTAATAAAATCGGCTTCAATCCCGTTTTCGAAAATCAAAAATCCCAAGAAAATTCCTTTATAAATAAACATTAAAGACTTAATTATATTAATAACCATGCCGAAACTTAAAAGCCTTTTAAAAAATAGGATTATTCGTTTATAAAGTTGCTTTCGAATATTTGTTTATACGGCCATATTATCGAATATGCCCGAAATAAATTTTCGAAAAAACTTAAGGATTTTTTCCATTAACGCTTGAAACGTTATTAAAACGTTATAAAAGCCGAAAGGCATAACCATTTATTCGTATAATCCGAATGGAATTACGAAAGCCGTTTTTTTAATGTTTAATTCGTATACTTTAATTTGCTAAAAGCTATCCTTAAAATCGATAAAGCAATATTATCGATAACTTGCCGCGCGTTATATTTTATTTATCGTATTAAGCAAAAAATATGCGTTTTTCTTTTATTTGGCATTAAATTCGCAATAATTATAGCAAAACCGTTATATAACAAATGGATTATATTTGTTAGGCTTCATTATTTAATCGGGAACTTTTTTCGGGATTAATAATACGAAAAAACCCTAAAGGCCTATATCTTTACGAATTATGGCATCCAAATGTGCCTTAACGAAATTCCTTATTGCTTTTATTTAAATTGGACTGTATTTTCGCAAAGGAAATTTAATAAGGCGGCTATTTTTTATATCGATATAATAATGCGTTTTTATATTTGCTATAACCTTTTTCGGAACGAAACCGAATATTTCGGGGAATTAATCGAAATAACTATTAAAAAAAGCTTTAATTTCGTTATCCAAAAGTATATTCTTGTATTATTTTGGCTTTTGCTATTCCTTAATGAAATAAGCAAATTTCGTTATATAATTAACCCTTAAGGAAATTATCGGACGAATTATAAGCTTTCCTTCGAATGCGTTAAATATTATTATTTCGTTTCCTTTTATGTTGTTACAGTATATTCCGAATTTATGAAATACGTTTTTGCCAAATATAAAGTTTCCAGGAAAAATTCCGTTAAAAACCATTCCTGTTAATACCGTAAATTGAAACGTATTATTTTTTGGCATTAAGAAATTCGCGATTATTAAGGCATTTTATTAAATTTTCGGCCCGGTATTCCTAATACCTTTTATTATAAAGGGTTTCGGAATTTTATACGTTTAGCCTTTGGCTGTTATAATTTCGGTAATATATAAAGCAATATAACCGTAATTTAAAAAAATTACGAATTCATATTTATAATTCGTAATAGCTATAAATAAGTTATAATCTTTACCGTAATCTTTGCGAAATAATTTATCTTTATTTGGTAATAATTTTCTGTTATTATGTATTTTTACCGTATATACTTAGTACTTTTAATTTTTATCTTTTATTTCCATCGATTTAATAAAATCGGCAAATTCTTAGTTAAAATCGCAGTTAAGATTTTCGAATTTGTTTGCCGGATTTTTTTCGTCGCTATTGCTTTTATCGTTATTAGTCGTAAAATGAATCTTGGTTCGTTTTTTGCTTTTATTTTTCCAGTTTTTCATTATAGAACGGAATTTAATGTATTAAAGGCTATTATTATTATCGTTATATAATAAGCCTTTAAACGTTACCTTTTTTCCGAAAAATAATTAAATGGCTTTAAAAAAGCGAGATTTTTATTTATAATTCTTTATTTAATAATTTTGCTTTCCGTAATTAAAATATTTATTATTTATAATTTTAATTACGTAGCTTTATTTATTCGCCTTATAAACGTTACGGTTTTCGTTACGAAAATCGGCGATAATACCGTTTTTGCCCGTTATTAAAATTATGGATATGGCGTCGGTCGATTCGATTTATGCGATACCGGGCTTAACTGGGGTGGCCTCGGAAATCGATAGATCGTAAAACGGTACCGACGACCCATAAAGCTTAATTAAAATCGACGGCGTATTGTAGATTTTTTTTTCGACCGCTTGGCGTATAATGTATACGGCTCGTTATATAATTTCTTTAATAAGCTGGACGTTATTTCATAATCGGAATTAATCGTAAACCGTAATTCAAATATTTAACAGATTAGTTTATAAAAAATTTACGATAATCTTTTTGATTTAGTAATAATCGCGATTTTCCTAATTTATCCGATAAAATGCTTTTTTTATTTGCCGGATATAATTTATTATATTTTCATTTTGGTACGGAAAAAACGTAGCAAATTAAATAATGGCACTTTTTAAAATGTAATGCTTATTGAAAATTTAAAAAACCGTTTTTCAAAAGATTATTTAGTCGGAATTACGATTATATATGAAGATTTCGACTTGCTTAAAATTATCCGAACATTTTAAAGTAATTCGTTTAAACCACAGCTTATATAAAACGAAAACCGATATAAGTTTAATCTGGATTTTTCGCAGCTTATCGAAAATATTTGGAACTGTCCATATAAAACGGAAATTAATAAAAAAGATAACGCAATTTTTAATTTCGTAATATATTAGATTTTTATTTTGGCTTTAAAAAATTGCTTCGGATTAGATTATTCGGATCCGTTCCTTTTAAATTATACGATATTCGTATTGCTTCGTTAAAAGTTATTAAAAATTTAACTTTCCATTAATACGTTTATTATATCCGATAAATGTTTTCGTTATATAAGGTAAGAAATAAATAAATTCGTCCTTATCGGAATCGGCTTTATTTATAGGAATATTTTTATCCGTATTGCATAAAAGGGGCGTAAATAAGAATTCGGATATACTTTTTAATCGGCCGTTATTGCTTCGAATTTCGTAAAGAAATTCGCAAATTTCATTTCGCAAACTTTAAACGGTACCGTTAATAATAACAAAACCGTTTTTAACGCGATTTGCGAAATTTTCGAAACGTTTATTTGCATTATGGGCGTTCATTTCGCCGAAGTAAGATAAGTTATATTTAAAGGCTTTGGCTTTGCCGTTTTTGCCGTTACTACTGCTATTATCGCTATTGCTGTTATTGCCCTTTTCGTTATTCGTTACCATTATAAGGCGCGTCGGAAATTATGTAAAAGATAAGAAATAAAGTAATAAAGTAATAAAGTAATAAAAAGGAAATGGTTATTTTTAATTAAATAATATAAACCTGTAAAAATAATTATTTATGCATATTATAACTAATTCCAATTATTTAATTATCATTAATCCAGCTAAGTATTAAGTTCTTAGGGTTTTTGTTATAATTATTACTTAAAGGAAAGGAAAAGAAGGAAAGGAAATAAAAGGTTTCCTGACCTGTATTTAAATATAATACAGTTTGCAGAAGTAAATTCTTTAGGAATTCACTTCCTATTATCTAATCAGCCGAATGCCTTAGCCTTGGCATTCACTGCCTTAGGGATCCACACACCTAGCAGCCTACCTATACTTAGGGAAATGCCGACCGATAAGATAAAGACGCGGGCCAACGCTCGTGGACGCGTGCTGCTTTAACTTTCCTGCCGTTGAACCAATTCAGGCACATGTGAAGTCCCAAGGTTGACATGCCCACCAAGTATCTGGTAATTGATCGACCCCGAGGTCTTTACGTGTCAATTGATTTTTAATAGCACCAAACCCGCGACGACAATTTGGTTTAGTCTGAAAACTACGCGACTGTATCGACCTACCGGTACCTGAACAACCTGACCATCCAAACCGCCCCGCATACTTTCTCATCGACTTGCAATACAACACTCTACTCGGTTCGAGATCGAAGTGGCGATCAAATCTACTACCATCACAGAAGCTGTGGAAATGCCAGCTCAATCTGCAGCTGCTACGACAGGAGAACCCCCGGGCAAGAATAGCAACAAGACCAACAACAGCGCACGTCCACCACCATCACAACCGCAACCGCAATCGCAACCGCAAACACAGTCGCAAACAGCCACAACCGCAGCCGCAGCCACAACAATGGCCTCAACATCAACATCGACAGCCCAACAACCCCCAACCAAACCACCGGAAGGAGCGGCGGCACCGGCAGAAGAAGCAGTAGGCAGCGGAGGAGGAGGATCAGGATCAGGATCAGGGGGGAGGGCGAACTCGCCGCCGCTCCCGACGCGGCACACGGCGCAGGCGCCCGGCCCGCGCGCGTCGCGGTTCCAGGACGTGCTGAACTCGACGCTCGCGCACACGCTCGCCAAGATCAGCTGGGACAACTTCGCCGCCTGCTACCCGACCGTCGCGGAGCACGCCCCCGCGGCCCTGCGCGCCGTGCAGCGGCAGATGGTGGACCGGCTGGGAGCGCTCTGCAAGGTACGTTTTTTCTTTTTTTCACGCTTTGCGTTTCTTGCTCTCTCTCGCAGGGCAGAATGGCTGGTGAGGGTGAGGGTGGGGGTGGGGAGAGCGAGCGAAACAGGGAGATATGCGACGACACGACCGAGTTGTTGCACGCACACATGAGTGGAGGAGAAAAGGAGCTGACGATACCCGCAGAAAGAATTCGCATCTATCCTGGAGGCCCGCAACGTCGTCTCCAGGCTGAACGAGCTCGAGACGCTAGTCATCGAGGCAGAGCGGCGTAGGGACGAGGCCGGTATGGAGGGACGGGAAGAGCCTCCGATTCCGTAAGTCGTCAATTCCTATCTTCTCTTCTCTTATCCATTCTGCTATGCCCTCCCCAATTTCCCTTACGTTGCGCTACATTGCATTGCGCTGTATTGTACTGTGTTGCGTTCTGTTGTATTGTTGTGTTGGCTGGTTTTATTTTCTTTCCTAGCTCCGATCGTTGCCAGGCAGCGGGGGCAGGGGGGGCGCCGGTATTGCGATTCCAAGTGGGATTTATCGGTAATGCGGGGGGACAGGGAGGGGGTCCCATATAAGTCAAAAAAAGAACAGAGTCTTTCACGTACGACCATACCATGTGGAAAACTCGGGATCCCGTCCGCTCTCCCCTAGATAAACCACATAGGGCCAGATTAGTAGTTGGGTCGGTGACGACCAGCGAATCCCTGGTGTTGTACGTTTTTGTTTTTTGTCTTTCTTTTTTTCCCCTCCTTTTTTCCCCTCTTCTTCTTTTTCTTCTTTCCTTTTATATTTGTTTGATTTGTTTTACCCAGCCTCATTCAATCATTATTATTGACACAACTTCCAACACCAGCCCGCACGTCCTACCCCCCGAGGCGGTCCTAGCAGCCCATCTGGCGCCGCACCTCGCCCAGCAGCAGTCGCAGCTCAACGCGCGCCTGCAGACGACGCAGGCCCACAACGCCCGCCTGTTCGCCGACATCCGCCGCCAGCGCGCCGAGGTCGAGTCCCTCGTCGCCCTGCTGCAGAAGGTGCTCGACGACGTGGACGCTGCCAACGCCGCGCTGGAGGAAGGGGAGGACGCCAATGGTGGTGTGGGCGTGGCTGAGGACCTTGCCCGTGAGACGCGCGCCGTCGAGGCCGAAATGGCTTCCGTGGCTGCTACTGCTGCTGCTTCTGTCGCGGCTGCTGCTGCTGCGGGTGGTGGTAGGTAGATGAGGTGAGGTGTAGGGCAAGGCAAGTAAGTGGTGAGTGATTAGATGCATGGATGGAGCAATGGCTGGATGACCGTACGTACTGAAGATCAATCAATCAAGGCTGGCTGGCGTTCAGGGGTGAAAACAGCATATAAGCGAATTTACTCATACTTATACATACATAGCTACATACTACGAGTGCATGAGAATCTGGAGTATCCTTCCGGGTGAAAACTGGTTGCTTCCGGCCACGACAGGCTACAGTAGGTTTTACCAAGGTGTACCGAAACCGTCCTTCTTATGATAATAATGGATGGGCTGGCATACGAAAGCCGGAATGCCTAAAGTAGAGTGAGTGGCTAGTTGCAACGGAGCAATGCAGCTTCTTTGCTGAATGACGACGGCATCCAACCTACCTACCCATATGTGAACACAATACAATACAATACGGTTCAATACATCAAGCTATTCAATGATCGAAGGTTCCTTGAATAATAAGCGGGCATTCTGTTTATTACTGTTGCTACCTATGCACATGGTAGATGGCAAGCTGCTTGTTTGTACCGAGCACACAATATGAGATAGCATCAAGTGCTCCTCCAGATAGGTAGCTAGAGATATGTTAGTATGTAGATCGTTATGGCAGACGTCTGTTATATGAGCCTAATAGATTACCTACCTACCTTTACAGGTGCAAATGACCAATATACCTTAGGTATAGAGAGGTAGTGAGTTATAGGGGCTCCATGATTAAGGAGTTGGAAACAACTAATTTAAATGCAGATAAACATATGCACACATCTATACCTAATAGTCTTGTTTTCTTAACTACCACAGCTCTGGCTCGCTGACTAGTGGCCGTCCTTAGGCAAATCCTTGATTCTGTGCTTGGCTCAGGTCATACTCAGAACTCCAATCTAAGCTTTGAAGGAGATGCAAGGTTCAGGTAGAACACGGTTCCTATCTCGTCAACCACATAGCATCTTAAGCCCAGGAAATAGGGGGACATGGTATAGGGAAACACAAGGGCACATGGGGGCGGCACATGGGGGCACACAAGTAGTAGTCATCAACTTCGTTGATAAACATTAAACTAATACATGGCTAGGATGCTTTTGTTTTCTTTATCTCCTTCCCCGGGAAAACACCACGGTTCTCCCCCATAAATGTACAACCGACCGTAATAGGCTCCCATGTCGTTGAAGTTCCCATGTCATACCGATTCACTCCTCCCATGCAAGATGAGCGTCTGAACTTTTTTCTTTCCAGCCGGCCATCAATTGTACAAATCCCACCAGGCACACGTACACAACACCAAGCACCAAAATCAAATGACCGATAACCCATTATCGTGTCAAATGCGCTCATGTTTCCGCTTAGACTGAACTCGTTCAACCAGGTGAAGGAGCCCAAGGTAGCAGGAGCCCAAAGTCAGAAGCATATAGGATGCTCCTATCCGAAGTCATGACTCATCAAACAGAGCGCAAGGAGCTTTCACCCTCAACAACAGCTGCTTAACATCTCATCACGTCCTATTCGTGGGACGAGGGCCAACCCCCAGAGGTTCGAAGACCCCCGGCGGTTCAAGGACCAACTCAAGCATTAGTCGCTTGAGACGCCCCTCGGCTACGAGGGGGTCCACCCCTGGCGCGTCCTTGGCCCCCAAAACTACCTCGTCCGCCTTGGCTTCCCGATCGGCTGCCGTCAAACCCTCCCCGTCCGCCGCGGTTAGCAGCATTGCCTCGTCCTGCAGTGTAGTTGCTGCCGCCATAAGCCCCGGCCTTGGGACGTCGGGGCTCGACCACGATGCTCTCACCATCGACCGTGTGAGGATTGGCGGCGATAGCTGCTTGGTATCCAGCTGGGGTGGCGAACTCAACGAAGGCGCAGTTCTAGTCTTCATTTAGCCCCGCATTCTTCTCTTGACACGAATAACGAATAACTTACCTTCTGGCGATTGATATCCAAGTAGACCAGCTCACCATGCTGACCTAGCGCCGCTCTGAGATCCTCGTTCTTCACCTTCTCTGTCACATACTTCACGTATCCCATCGTGCCCTCTTTCTCAGATTGGGGACCAGAGATTGATTGGGGGCGGTTCTGCCGCTTCGCATCATTACCTGCTGTCTGCCACTCGGTAGGCGGCTCCTTGGCGGAAGTAGTAGAAGCCGCTGGCTCAGTACTCTGGGCGGCTGGGGTTTGCACAGCAGCTGGTTGGGCGGGAGCAGCCGGTCGAGGTTGGGCAACCGGTGACGAGGTCGTCTTAGGGAGAGGCACGACAGGTCGGGGACCAGCAGCAGCGGCAGCGGCAGCGGCACGGCTTGCCCAAGTCATGGGCTTCGGCGGTTGTGCTGGCACCGAAGTTGGAGGAGGGGGTTGACGGGTTGCCACGGGAGTGGGGCTCGGATCAGTGGGCTTCTCGGGCTCTTTTACAGCCTCTTCCGCAACCTCCCGGGCCGTGGCATCAGGATCGGGGATGTTCTCGCCTTCAGGCTTAGCGGCGGTTTCCGTAGCTGCAGCGGGCGCCTCTGGCGGCTCCTGAGCTGCCGGGGCCTCATCAGCAGTCGAGGTCTCCTTAGTCGCCTCCTCTAGCTTCTGATCAACGGCATCCAATGTTGGGGCAACGACTTCCTCAGCAGGCTCGACCGCGGTAGCTGCAGCCTCCTCCTTGGCCTCGGTTGTGGCAGGGACAGGGACCTCTTCGGCGGTAGCATCAGCATCACGGGGTACCTCGGCAGGCTCTTCGTCAGCCTCCTCATCGATATATCGGAGGATGTCGTTCAGAACAAAGTAGCCGGACGGTTGCTGGGCGAGCACGAAGGTTTGAACGAACTTCTTGGGGTCGCCGGCTTTGTTAGAAGTTTCTCCAATGACTTGGATGACAATGTTTTCGAACGACGCCTGGGAGTCTACGTTGGAAACGCGGACTTTGCAGTCCTGGAAGTCAAGCTCCCTGATGCGCTCCTGGATGTGCTATGAAAAATGTTAGTGGGGTTGCACAAACAAGCTAAGGTATAATACTTGGGTAGGTTTGACTCACCTGTCTACCAACAGAAACGTTGGCGACTTGCGCTTCCCGACCATAAACAAACTGGGAGCGCTTTCCATAGAACAGCTGTGACGGGTTAGCGGGCAGGACAAAAATTATAAGCCTCGTACGGGCAGGTGATGATGGCGGACGTCACGCACATGAAGCTTCTCAGGTGTCTTGCTCAGGGTAGTGTAGTACTGCTCCACAAAGAACCAGGCTACCTCATCCTTGCCTAGATTGTTGTTGGAGGGGGAGGCTTCGGAAGCGGGGGCGGCAGTGGATGTTGTCGAGAGCGCGCTCGCGGCAGACTGGAACTGGTCCGCCGAGTGATTAAGGCCACCGTTTGTTGCCATGTTTGCGTGGGTTAAGGAAATGGTCTGCGCCAGAGACTGATCGGCGGTTGCGTAAATAGGGTCGAGCTGCTCAGCGAGATGCAAATAGACAACTATGTATCCATGACCATGTTAGTAGGAAGATCGTATCTCACATCGGTTATAACCTCTGCCATGCGTACCTTTTAAGTGATGGGAGTTGTTAGTGGGTGGGCAGTTACGCAATTATGCCCGCAGCCCGGGAGATGAAAATGCACAGGGCAGGAAAAATCGCTAAGATGGCGGGAATGAAATGAGCTCAAGAATCAAATGCGAAATGCCCTAAGCGCTTCAAAGTGGAGGAAAAGGAAAAATGGGGGGAAGGATGTCAAAGTGAAGTGGGAGGGCAATGATAGTTAATAACCGTATGCCGCAGGATTTGGGAATTTGAGAATCTGGATATCTGGATTTCTGGGAATCCGAGAGTTGAGGATTTGAAATTTCGCGGCGGTGCGGGAACGAAGACGGGAGAGGGAGACAGAAGTGAGGAGGACCGAGGCGAGGTGGATTGTGAATAATTAGCTGGGTTGGGTAGGTAAGGCCTGGTACGGGTATGATCTGATCTAATCTTGATCTGATCTAACGAGTATGAGTATGGAGGGGAAGACACACACTCAGACAGGGAGAGAGTGAAGTGCGAGGTTGAAGATGTATGATGTATCACGTAGAAACGCGGGTAAAAGTAACTAGTGGTGGCGATGGAGATTTTTTGGGGGGTTTCGTTTGCAGGTAGTTTGTAGACCAAGTGACGATGGGCTTCAAAATCGAAATGGTGGAATGGGGTAGCAGTTGTTGCTGCTGTGGTGGTGGTAGTGGTGGTAGTGGTGGTAGTGGTGGTAGTGGTGGTGGTGGTGGTGGAGGTGGAGATGGTGGTGGTGCAAGCTCCAAATTTGTCAGTCAACTGCTCCGTACCTACCCTGTGTATGTATGTATGTAGTATGTATTGATGTATTACTGTATGTAGGTAGACCTCTTGTATGTAGGCAATGTAGGTATGTATGCAGATAGGTATCTTACAGCGGGTTCCAGGTAGCCAGTGGCCAAATTCACTGCTGTTGTATCAGTGAGTGCGTGAGCTTGCGGTTTGCCGGGGATTGTGGATTGTGAATGTTGTGGATTGTAGATTGTGTGGGTTGTGGACTTCGGGTTGTGGACTGCGGTTCAGGCAAGGGCAGACTCGGATACATCCAAGGTTCGTCTCTTCACTTGTCAATTGGCCGTTATACACTAGACTACAAAGTAGACACGCAAATTTCCATCTATGCTACCATGCTAGCTTGAGTACATTCATGTACCGCTGTGAAGCCCACCAACCCGTATAGGTACCTGCCTGTTTAGGTCGAGAATGAGAAAGAAGGTGCGCGGGCAGGGCCTTACCGAATTATTACCTAACTGACGGGCAGAATCACTCGAAGGTTGGCAGTTAGCGCGCTGGCAGCTAGGCTTACACTTGCCAACAGCTGGCCACGACCTCAGTTAGAGCTCCGAAGTCCCAGAAGAACTTCGAATGGAACATCAGTTCGGACCTTTCCTCTCCGCACGACATCTATATACTTGGAGAACAACCAGATTGACCTGAAGATATACGCTCAGTTGTACCCCCGAATATGTTGCAGGCTAGCAGCCCGGTAGGAGGGTCAGGCACCGACGTCATCCTAGTAACACACATCAATTGAAGTTCAACAACTAGCCTATCAACAACTTCGTGGCATAATGTATAATTTGGTGATAAATAGTAACACAATAACCCCCGTCCGCCCGAAACGAAGCAACCCATATCTAGTTGCATATAAACCGACTGCTTTCTTATATAGGACTTGCTCGTGGAAGGTTATGGCATCCGTGTCCGCCACTTAATACCTAATGGGAATTGAGCTGAGTCCGGGACCGTCATGCTAGTTATCCAGCCCTTGAAGAGGATCCGCCAGTCCCTCAGTCCGAGACGGCGGGTATCTGATAGTTCAGGGAATCTTTGGAAGTCCACAGGACGATCGAGGTCGTCCAGCCACCTGGATATATCTCGGTCAGTCACCATCTTCTCAAGAGGCATGTAAGAAGGACTTTTGGCTTGGGTGTATAATTGAGGGTCTTGTGCCCAAGTGGTAAGAATAATGACAAAAAGAGCAAGATATTACTCTCAAATAAGCTGTGTGTTGATGCTGGAAAATAGTGTCAGGATATAACTCACCCATCCAATCCCCAGTGGTTCAGGGGCTTATCTGGCCCATATAATTTCTCTATGTCAGTTTTCTCAGCCAGTAAATTACCTTGAAGTATTTTGTGATTCCACTGCGCCACGAAAAGTCAGTATTAGTTTTCAAATTTCAGGGGGGGGGCTGGAGTCCTGGATCTCTTCGTTTCTCTGGCACGTCACAAAGAACGGCGCCGTACGTGATCAGAGGGCTTGGTATGGTGGTAAGGGTTTGAGAAATGAATAATACTTACAAATACCCATCCTCGTTTCCGTAGCCTCATCAAGTCCGCTAGGATAAGAGGTTAGTACCGTTCTACACACATGAAAATAGGGGTCTTGGTCTGTAGCTAGTGAAGTAAGTCGATAAATCTGGGGTGGCAGCTCACCGTGGTTTTCGAACTGGTGTATTCTTGGAGGCGGTGGAGGCGGAGGAGGCGGAGGCGGAGGGGGTGCGGGGAAGACATTAGCTACATCTGGAGGCGGAGGCGGAGGCGGCGGCGGCGGCGGTGGTGGGTTGATGTATTGATCCCATGCCCTGTTTGGAGCCCAGCTCGCTCTATGCTCAACGAAGCTGGGATCAGTTTCGACATGCACCATCGGCGCGCTCCTGCCGGTTTCCATGGAACTGGGGTGCCTCCATTTACGCTGTTTGGCAAGGAGAAATCCACGCCAGAGATATCTGTCCTGTGCCATGGGCCGCGGGTGCTCGAAACTGAAGCGTGGGTAAAACGTGTTCACTATCATCTGACGCCTAAGTTCCGGGCTCATCCGTAAGACGTGGTGGAGAAACTCTAGTCCAAGAGAGCACATCATGTCTATATACTCGTCCTGGGCCTCGAGGCTGAAAAAAACCTTTGGGAACTCATTGAAGTTTTCCGCGTTTCGTAGCTCAGTCCAATTATATGCCTTAGTGTTTGTACGGTCTGGCCCCATATTCCTGATCAAGCTTGCACGGCTTTGTAGGTCGTCTATGAAATGCATTGTCAGACTGTAAAAGATCTGCCGCCATATGCCCCGGACGTAATGATAGATGCAAGCAAGCCGCTCATCCTGACAGCATGTCTGCCCCATGGCTTGATCAGATTTACGCTGATTTAGCTGTGCTACCGTGATGTGGTCGCCGTCGAAGTTGCCTATTTGCCGCACGACCTTGGCCGCATATTCGAAATACCACGCCGTGCTAATAATGCGCTCCCGTTCGGCCGGTTCAAGGCCCAGCACTGTCGGCGCTTTCCAGTCTCGGTAGAAAGCCCCATTAGCGGCCCGCGTTGGTGTGCCAAACCGTTTCCCCCGTACATGCAAGGATGTTTCCGCGAACTGCAAGTTTGGTCAGTTTCCTATCAGTACCGTAATATTGGCTGATATGGGACGTGGATTTATCTATCAAATCAACGCTGCCACAGGGTAGCTGGAGTTCAGGAGGACCTATGGACAACATACTCTCGGCGGTACTTCATGGGCCTCGTCTGGGTATGCGGAGAGACACTTCTTCACATAGTCATCCATGAAATCCAATATAACGTCATAGGTTGGCGCTGTTCATTGATGTTAGTTAGCGAAACGAAAATGAAATGTCGACACCTACTTACCTAGCAAATTCATAGTTGCAATGCTGTGTCGACCTGCAGCAGCCGCCCATTGTGCACGACGAGCTTGTTCGTAAGCATCACCATTAGGGGGTGCGGAGGGGATGACATTGTTTAGAAGATCATGGATGCGATTCCGTAACATCATTTGTGGTACCCTGTTGATCGTGGTTATATCGGAGAGAACACCAGGGTTCGCCTGAACAGCCCGCGTCACTGCAATGCTCGAAATTAGTAGCCGAGCAGCGATGCGGCGGTGTACTAGTAAATATCTACCACCGCGGAATGGGTGCTGTTGAAGAAGGTCTGAACCCTGAGAAATAACTTACAATAATCGATATCGTAAGATTGGGCAGAGTGGTTCGGCCAGTGGGTGACCAACAGCATAAACTGTAGGGTAATGTTCGAGAATGCCTTCGAGAGAAACATTTGCGCACGGATAGCGTTGATTTTGGCATCTTGACTAGGATCCACGTGCCATCGAAACCATTCGTGATACAATCTTGAATCTGCGAGCATCAAATTCACTGCCGTCGTTATGGTTGAGCTGTCATGAATTGCCTGTTTCAACTCGAAAGGCAAGTCATTCCAGTTTGGCTGCCCAGGAACCCGTCGTGCTGTTGCACCTGAAGGGGGCACATATGGATGATCTGCCTGTGTTGCCCGAGTTCTGTTCACCTGATCGTCCCGGCTTAACAACCTCCCTGCAATCCTTTGAGCGAGTGGTGTCGGCGCAGTTACTTGAAATTGTGACAGGAGCGCTGCAACTCTAGCTGCTGATATTGTGGTTGGTTCACCGGCTGATCCTGGTTGTCTGGCTGCTTGTCGAGCCTCTAGCCATCTATTTTGGTGTTAGGTCTTCAATTCGCTGTGTCATGGTTTAGAAGTTAGGGCCATACTTGTGAATAGGAGTGCGTGTATAACGAGGCTCCATCTTGGATACAAAAAGACGCCGAATACTTCAAGGATATACTGTATTCTCATCAGGCTGCTAACTGACACAACCTTGGAACCAGGGCACCCGCATGACTACGAATATAGGGACAATATGATTCATCTTGAGCTTTAAGTCAAAACCAGAGTTCAAAAGTCGTGGTCGACCTACGAACTCAAAGAGACCCCGAAAGCAGCCCGTAAACAATAAACAAAGAGTCATACTTGCTGAAGACGGCTGGTAATCAACAAAGGATGATTAGACTATAGGAACTACCGTTTTTATTCATCTACATATTGCTTGGTATAAAAATACTGTCTTGAATTGATGATCCGATGCCGTCAGGGAGGGGTGGCATATATATCTAGAGGCTCTGCATTCGGAATCTTAATACTTCCTCTCCACGGGACCTTGGTGGTTTTGCAACTGGGTACATTTGAGACATTCACGCTATGGCTCGGAAGTTTAGTTAAGAGCAAGGTACCTATTTATTATAGTACTAACCACCAATAGAGATGTGCAAATTGTAAGACACAACATTCGTAACACATTTTCAATAAAGGGGCCGAGATGTTTGGCCAGAGTGTTGGTAAATGACCAATCACGTTGTTCATAGCCAGATGTTGCTTACCTTTTAGGGAAAATTATGGCTTCGCTGTGATAAAGAAAATGTTGTGGGCGACATTTTATGACTTTTGCTCGGATACTCAAGTATGCTTCACCCCAAGCGAATGAATGACTCGAGAGAATCATTGTATCTCAACATACTTGACATCCGTCGATACATAAATAATACGCATTGTAACTTGTAAAAACAGGGTAGCTTCGTATTATTATTGCTGTCATCACGAATTTATGAATACTACCTATCGACTACTACATACTTACTAACACGCTTTGCTTGCTCCAACCCCTATTCACTATCAAATATACTACAGTCGGACAAACACAATAGGTTCAACAGTCTACTGAAGCTACCAGAATGAAGGATTACTTTACGATTTGTCTAGTATTTGGGTTTTAATAATTCATCCTCAGGGTTCGTTTATCTTCGGTGCCTACCACCTGGCATTGGGTCATACATGAGAACACCGGTCATGGTGCTCTGTATGTCAAATAAGGGTTTATTTGTTATTAATGATAGGCAAGGCTATCTCTCCGTGAGGTCTGGTTTTGCCCTCATCCTACATTATACACCTCAAGCCTTGCCTGGTTTACCATACAGGCCCTTGATTTCATCACAGACTGCATTTGTAACATCAACCGTTCTTGCAGTACCGCCGAGGTCGGCAGTCACAATGCCCTTCTCACACACACGTTCAACGGAATCTAGAAGCTTCTTGCTAGCATCCTCCTCGCCCAGCCACGCTAGCATCTCGGCGCTCGTCCAGAAGGTAGCAACGGGGTTCGCGACCCCCTTGCCAGTGATGTCGAATGCCGAGCCGTGTATCGGCTCGAACATGCTGGGATTCTGTCTCGTGGGGTCTAGATTCGACGTCGGCGCAATACCGATGGAACCCGCCAACGCAGCAGCCAAGTCAGAGAGAATGTCGGCATGCTATTTACATTGCCATCGAATCAGCTTCCGTCCAGGCAAGAACTTGTTGGAGGTGGTTTTGTATCATCAAAACTCACTAGGTTCGTGGCAACGATAGTATCGATAGACTCGGGCTTCAGGACCATGCGGCAAGTCATGGCATCAACCAGCATCTTGTCGACGGCGACATCGGGGAAGTCCTTGGCGACGCTGGCCGCGACCTCATCCCACAGCACCATCCCGTTGCGCTGGGCATTGCTCTTCGTCACCACCGTCAGGAGCTTGCGGGGCCGCCTCTGCGCGGTCTCGAAGGCAAAGCGCATGATGCGCTCGACGCCGTGGCGGGAGAAGATGGAGACCTCGGTGGCCACCTCCCACGCCTGGCCGCGGTGCGACCGGCCGCCCTGCCCCGCGTACTCGCCTTCGCTGTTCTCACGGACGATGACCCAGTCTAGGTCCCCAGGCTTGCAGTTGCGCAGCGGCGACTGCGTCCCCTTGAACACTTTGGTAGGCCGCACGTTGGCGTACTGCTGGAACGGCTGGCAAATTGCCAAACGAAGACCCCATAATGAGATGTGGTCGGGGACATCTGATTTATAACCCCCCTTATTAGCCTGGATGTCGTCGCAGCAAAGGACAAGAGGACCAAGTACTGACCGGGCGCGCCTACGGCACCGAATAGAATAGCATCGTGCTTTTTCAACTCATCCAACCCGCCATCGGGAATGTACTTCCCTGTCTTCTTATACGTCTCCGAGCTCCAGTCGTAGTGCGTAAAGTCAATATCAAACGAGCCCAATGTCTCTGCAAGCGTCCTTAGCACAATGTGGGCGGCATCGATAACCTCGGGGCCAATGCCGTCAGCCGGGATCGAGGCGATACTGTAAGACTTGGAAGCGGGCACGGTTGAAGGCGACATGTTTGCCGAAGTTCAATAGCAGGACAGACTTATAGAGTGTTGGCGATTGTTGACCCCGCTTGCTATCTTTGCTATTTTTTTGTTTTGTCCCTTTTGCCCCTTTTGTTTTCTTGACTGAATGCCTGCGATTAAATACTTACGTAGTCGGCTGATAGTTATAGCGCACCTCTCCGCACATCGGAAAGCTGGCTTTACTTATTTCGGTAGCATCACTAATTCGACATGTCGCAATTGCTGTCGGCGAAAGTCGCGATGTTGACCATTCTTACTTGGAATATACACGAATTTTCAGAATTTTCTTTTTATGGACATAAATATATAGATATCAACCTTATCAACCTTATAAACCTACGTTAATACTTGGGTAACTTTGCGTTCCAATACCAGTACATCAGCATGAAATAAGAGCTTGGGACTGGTACCTGTCAGCTTGTATATACGAATTATACCTAACCCCTCCAGCCCCTCCTGTCGGTTATCTTATCACCCCCTATACGAGTATAGACCTTATCATCCCCGCCCTATAGGTTACATGTTATACCGACCTGGTCCCTATCGCAGACTTGATTGTCTTTACGGAGGTGTCCAACGCATGGCCGTTATGGGAATGATCGCCGGTTGTCCCGCTTACAGAGTTGCAATGCCATGTCTCGGTGCTCAGTGACGACAGTTCAATGGATAGCCGATAACTAGCGATAGGCTATGCCCAGGGTGAGTTGCTTGGAAATTTATGGGAAGTTGCTATCAGTGTGTCATTGTAGATTAGAAGACGTCAGACCCTGGAACAGAGGTTTGCATATATATTTATCTATCAGTGTCCTTCCCCATGCTACGCAGTGCCCGGCAGTCCCCTTGCGTTATTGTGGTATGAATAATAACGTGTCAACATGGCGAACACTTGGTTCAAGATATCGTGGTTGCTGAAATGGATATCTGGTTTGTTCTATACTACCACCTCCCTGGCTACTTACCTCTTGAGCATGTTGAACTGACACTTCCCAGCGACAGCAAGTGCCAAAGATAGCGTGAGCGTGGGGATCCCCAAGACTCCCTTCATCAGCTCGGGTGAAGGGGTTTACTCGATCTCCGGGTTGAAAGGGCTAGTCGTGGACTCTCAGTATTCTGATTTCCGCGACGAAGCGGGCGAGACGTTGATCCCGCCAACCCTGAGCGACTTCGCAAGCACATTTGCAGGGGACCTCAAGAGTGTCCTGGACATTGATCTCGATGTTTCGACTGCTGACGTCGCGCCGCCGGATGCTATCTTCCTCACCGTAAATGAATCGGCAGAGTACGTTGGTGCGAGCGGCGCCGCGACTTCCGAAGGATACACGCTTACCGTGTCTCCCTCGGGCGTTGTCATCTCAGGGGCCAGCCCCTTGGGCGCGTGGTGGGGAACCCGGACCGTTTTACAGCAGGCGATACTATCCAAGGACGGCTCCATACCTTACGGCGAGGCGAAAGATGCTCCCGGGTGGGGGATTCGGGGCATGATGCTCGATGCGGCGCGGCATTACTATCCGCCCGAGGTGCGTTCGTCGAAGTCTGCAGCAAATAAATTGGTTGTGGAATGAACAAATACGAACAAGCTGACGATGGGATAACGTAACAACTATAGTTCATCACCGACCTCTGCTCCTACATGAGCTTCTTCAAGCAGAACACGTTCCACCTACACCTGAGCGACAACCTGTACAACAACGTGGCCATCTACACGCGGGAGCGCTCGCTGGAGCTCGACGCCTGGTTCCGGCTCTGGTCGGACGCGGAGGACCTCGCCGGGCTGATGCAGAACCAGCTCAAGAACGAGTCGTACACGCGGGACCAGTTCGAGGACATGCAGTCGGCATGCGCGGCGCGCGGCGTCACCATCATCCCGGAGATCGAGGCGCCCGGCCACGCGCTCGCCATCGTGCAGTGGCGGCCCGAGCTGGGCCTGAGCGACGACCTGTCGCTCCTCAACATCTCGCACCCGGACACGATCCCAACCGTGCAGGCCATCTGGTCGGAGTTCCTGCCCTGGTTCCACAGCAAGACGGTGCACATCGGCGCGGACGAGTACACGGCCGACCCGGCCGACTACAACCGGTTCGTCAGCGAGATGGCGGCGCACATCCGCGACACGTCGCCTGGGGGCAAGGCGACGCGCATCTGGGGCACGTTCCCGCCCAAGCCCGAGTACGGCGACGGCAACGTGGCCACGGACGCCGTGTCGGTGCAGCACTGGGCCTTCTTCGAGGACAACCCGTACCCGGACTACATCCGCAACGGCTACGCCGTGCTCAACTCGGACGACACCTTCTACACGGTCAACAAGTGGTCCGGCAGCTACCCGCAGCAGGTGCCGATCGCGCGCACGTGGAACGGCGACCCGTCCGTCCCGGGCGGCGGCGGCCTGTGGCACCCCAACGTCTTCGACACCAAGGACGCGGCAAACAACCCGCCGGCCTCAGAGCCCCTCGTGCTCGGCGCCGTCACGCCGCTCTGGAACGACTACGGCGCCAACGCCTCCGTCTACTCCGAGGCGTACTACGCCTGGCGCGAGGGCATCCCCGCCCTCGCCGACAAGCAGTGGGGCGGCGACCTGTCCGAGGCCGAGTTCGGCGCCGCCTTTGAGGCGCTGCGACCCTCCGTGCCCGGCGAGAACCTCGAGCGCTCCATCGCCTCCGACGGCCCCACTGTCTTTAACTATACGGGCGGCAGCGTTGACGACACCTCCGGCAACGGATACGATGCGATGGTCTCCTGCCCACTGGCGGATGACGACCAGACGTGGGCGATCGACTCGTCGTGCGCGTTCGAGACCCCCCTCGACTCCAAGGGCCGCAACTACACGCTGTCGCTGCGGCTCCGGATCGACGCCACCGCCGGGGACGGGACAGACGTGACCCTGGTGTCCGGGAGGGACTCAGCGCTCATGCTGACCCCGTCCGTCACCCTCTTCGCCGCGGGGACCTACTTTCGCCTGAGGTCGACCACGGTGCCCGTCGGCACGGGCGAGTGGGTTGACCTGCGCCTCGTGGGGCGCGGGAACCAGACGTTCGCCGGCGTGCGGACGACCAGTCTCGACACGCCCCTGCCGCTGCCTGGTGTAGGAGGAGGAGGAGGGGGTGATGATGCGGCAGAGGGAGAAGAAGAGTTCCAGGCCATGCTGGGCATAAACGGCGAGTCGGTCGAGTGGACACCCGTGGCGATCGAGGCGCCCATAGCGAGGATTGGAGGAGACGGTGCTGATTGGAGTGGGCGACTTGCGGCTTGGAGCCTGAGTTCTGATGTTTAGTTTGATCGCTAGGTAACCTAGCTGCAATTTCATAGACACAGAATCAATAGGTGTCCTGTCCTAGCAACAGAGGTACTACTGTCGCCTGTGGAACTGAATAACCATGGATGACTTGTATTAAGCGGTATTGTCCCGCTGGCAATCCAACCACCTACAAGTCTTGTCAATATCAGCACCATTAAGCAACCAACCTTCCAACAATTCAAGCCAGGTTGGTGTAGTGGTTAGCACATTTGAATTCTGCCCAAAAAAACAAACGGTCAACTCACAAAAAGTGAAACAGAAGACCTTGGGTTCGATTCCCTGTGGCTGTACAAGTGTACACCGCAGAAGCAGAAACGGGTAACTCTTCCACCCTGTGTGCTACCTCCACAGAACGGCAAGAGACAAATGGCAAGAAAAGAAAAAGACTCAGGTTCGACCCCTGGACCAGGCAATATTTTTTGTGGTTTTTCTATGCTCATTAGTCAGAACATATTATGATGCATTACAATGATATCGCCTGGGAATCAATAAAGTTGGATTTCTCGTTCTCCGAGCTGTTACTCCTATAAGCTCGCCCTCTCCCACTACCTCCTAGTACATCCATGTTTAGGCAATCTGAAGACCACGTTGAAAATATTATGAAGATTCCAGTTCAAGTTCACGACAAGTGACGGTCAAGCGGGAGGTAAAGCCAACTCGGTACTATGTTCGTCCGTGGTAAATATGACGGTGGACGACCTCGGGATCTTTTTGGAGATCTTGGCTGTAACGTCACCTTGGGTCTTGGGTAGCACATGCGGGGCCCCGGAAACGGGTGGATTGTGGATGTCGCTTTGTGTGGAGAAGGAAATAAGCGTCAATGATGGAATTGGGGGATTGGGGATTGATGCTGTAGGGGTAAAGTAAGCCCATTATAAGATAATTGCGGTGAGTAATACTCAAGGGGGATGGTCCCGGCTCCTTCCGAATGCTGAATACTAGATTCTTGCTGAAGCCCTGTTCCTGTTTCCCTACCCATTCCACACTTACATAGCTACAACAAGAGCAGTTCAAGATGAACTTGGTAGACAAGCTGGAGGGTCAGTCGATTGGAGACATCACAGCCACTCCCTCATCTAGACCTAAACTCATCGCGTATCCCCAGAATCGGTGCTCATGAGGGGAAATTGTGGACCACTGGCCCGCGCCGGACACCTGGACCTTGTCAAGTCGAAATGAGATCGTGGAGAAGGAACCGACCCCTGCTCGGACCGACACAAACTCGCGTTGGTGTCTGTAGAAAACGAGAGAGAACTGGGAAGGCCGAGGAACGATGCTCTATCTAGTTCCAGGCAGGCATATAAATAAGATGCTGTGCTCCCCTTGCTGACCAGCCCCGCCGGGATGGTAAGCCGCCATTTCTCTCCCAGCTCATCCGGCCAGCCGTCTCGGGTTGTTGGCTCCTCTTCCTCTTCCTCTTCCTTTCCTCTCCCCCTTCGTCGTCTTTGTCTAGGTAATTAAACTAATTAAACAGACGTGACGTGCGGTGAAGGACGAAGAAGATGCGGCCCTCCAACGCTCTTGCCGGGACGGCATTGCTATACACCTCTGTCCTGGCTACTGACAAGGACGAGTCAAGCGGCGGAGCGCCTCAGTTCCACAACTCGGCTCGCCATGCCGGCGCCGACCCCTACGCGTTCTACGACGCCGGCAGCGGCCAGTACTACGCCTACTCGACCGAGGGTGCAGACGAGGGAAGCAACTTCGCCATCTACAGCAGCCCGGACCTGTCGACGTGGCACAAGCAGCCGGGCGGCGTGTTCAAGGCCTGCTACGACGACGAGGGGAACCCTCTAGAAGGGGGGCAGGCGTGCTGGGCCCGCGACTGGCTGTGGGCGCCCGAGGCGTACCACAACGCCGAGACCGGGTGGTACTTCTTCTTCTTCGCGGGCCGCCTGCGCGAGGACCTCGCCAAGGACTACTTCCGCTACCCGGCGTTCGAGGAGCCGTCCAAGATCGGCGTGGCCGTGTCGCGCTCGCCGACGGGGCCGTTCCGGGAGATCGAGTCAAGGCCGATCGACTACTACCCGTTCGACCCGGACTACCACGACGTCAACCTCATCATGGACGAGAAGCAGATGCTGCCGCCGCAGAGCCGCGACGAGGGCGAGACCGCGCCGAAGGGCACCTTCATCCCGACCATCGACCCGAACGTCTTCTTCGACGAGGACGGCCGCATCTACCTCTACACGTCGCGGAACGCCTACCGCAACTGGAACTGGGACGCCGAGCTGGGCAAGTACATTGAGGAGTCCAACATCATCGTCGTCGAGCTGGAGCGGGACTGGTGGGACGACCCCGACGCCGCGACGATGCCGGAGATCGCGGCCGCGCAGCGGAACGCCCGTGCCGCCGACGCGCCGCAGCTGCCCTGCAACATCACCTCGTACAACGGCACCGGCGGCGAGCTCGGCAACCCCCCGCGCAAGGACGGCTGGCACACGGTCATCTCGTACGGGGCCGATCCCCAGGAGTGGGAGAACTTCCACGTCAACGACTACGCGACGTACAACGGCACTAAAAAGGACCGGCGCTGGTAAGCTCTCGGAGCCCCTTAGTCCCTCCCCTCTTAACCTTGTCTCAAGAGCTCCCTGTCTTTAGAAATACTAGTTTGTTGGATTTCAAGCTCGCAAGACAGTGCTGCAAGCTCCCGAGACATACCAAATATGGCAGTTTACTGACTCCGAGTGTCGCATAGGGCCGAAGGGAGCACGACCATCACGCGGCCCAGCGCGGACGCCGACGCCGACGGCAAACCCGTGTACCTGCTCCTCTACAGCGCCAACAACTACGAGGCGTCGAACTACGGCGTGGGCTTCGCGACGGCCGCCTCGCCGCTCGGTCCGTTCCACAAGTCGTCGGCGAACCCGGTGCTGTCGCAACTCCCCGACGCCGACATCCCCATCTACTCCACGGGGCACGGGAGCATCGTCGCGTCACCGCCGCCTCGCAGCGCGTGGGGCGGGGTCGGCGCGCAGGACGTCACGCACCGCACGCCCGACGGCTCCGAGCTCTTCTACGTCCACCACGCCCGCAACGACACGGCGCGCGACCGGTCCATCTACACGACACGCATGACGCTCGACGCGGCGGCGGTGCGCGTCGGCTCGGACGGCGGCGGCGACGCTGCCATCACCATGCACCTGACGCCACTGGATCAGCCACTGCCGCGGGGCACGTATCCGATCAAGCTGGACGCTAGGTGTTCCGGGAATTTCAGCTATAGCACCCTAGGGGAAGGCAGACAGCAGCAGCAGCTCGCCGTCCGGGTCCGTTCCCGAACCGGCGCGCCGTTCGACCTCGCTGAGGACTCCAACTGGGTCGTCGCTCTCCCTGGATCCGAGGAAGCGGTGTCCGTCGCTGAGACTGGGGATGACGGCTCCTTCCTCCTGGAGTTCGGGGATGATGATTATATATTCCGGGAACTCGCGTATCAGCGGCTAGGGGTGGATGGCAGTTGGTCTACTATTGCACTAGCACCCTAGCGCAGAGTATTTAGCCTAGAGCAGCAGAAGCTGATTTCCTTCAGCTTCAACAACCTTCATCAATACAGCTTCCTTTTTCCACATCATCAGTTTCTTTCCTGCAGCTGCTTTCTGCAGTGCCCGTCCATCAGGTTATGAGCCCTCTGAGCTTCCAGAGGCTTCGCCCGCAACCTCCTTTCTTCATCTTTTGATGCCATCGTCGGATTTTTCCGTTTCGAAGCCCGAGCGGCCGGGCAGGCGCTGCTGTTAAGCAGCTACTGCCCGGGCTGCTGCAATTCAACAATTCATCAAATTCATCAAATTCATCAAATTCATTATACCAGCAGCCGTTGCTTTCTTCTGCAAAGCAACGGGGGTGCCATACAAGCCCCCTTCAGCAATTATCACCAGACTTCCTTCATCCTTCGAATTCGGGTTCGAAATTCGTCGTACAAAGCCGGTCAGGTTTGAACCGTTCAAACAAGCCTTCGAGGAGAGCTCCCTCGTTGAAGCATTCGGATTTCGAATTGCCCTCCAGCCGTATTCGAGCTGCCCCTTCTAGCCGGATTCGAGCTGCCTTCCTTCTTTTCTGCAATATTCGAATTGTAGGAAAAAAAAAAATTTTTACCGCTAGCGCCTTAGTATGCACACAAGCCGCAATTGTTCAAATTCCTTTTACCTATCCACCTTCCAATTCCTTTGCAATTGCAATTCCTTCAATTCCTTCACTTTACTTTGCAATTCCTGCACTTCCATTCTTTCACCTTCTTTTATCAAGCCACCTTCGCCATGGCAGCCTACCCAGTACACACTTTTCTTCCCGTCCCGCAGCTGCGGGGCGAAAGCAACCTAGCTAAATGGAAGCTGGGCGTACTTCAGCAAGCCGAATACAACGACCTCACTGCCTTCTTCGAATCCAACGTATCAGAACCTACAGGTGACGATGCCGAGAAAAAGCTCCTCTGGCGCCGCCAACGAGTCCACGCAATGGCGTTGATGACCTCTACAATTTCACAGGTCAAAGCCCAGCTCACCGCCGCTGGTTGGAGGCACGACGGTTCCGTCAAAGACCCAAAGGTTCTTTGGGACCTGGTCTGTACCACAATTCCGAAGGCATCCGAACAATCCGTACCACAGCTGTTTAACGAGTTGATTCGAGCGAAGCTCGATTACGGTACTACACTTCAAAATTTCAACGCCCGTTTTTACACCGTCGCAAGCCGGTTGGCACAGCTTGATGTAGCCCTGCCGCCGAAAGCAAAGATGTTCCTTATGTAGAACGCAATAAGGGACCGCTACCCTCAGTTATCCGACTACTTCCAGAATACCTACGATGAGGGTAAATTGACCTGGGAAGTGGTTGAAGCCCGTATCGTCACTCGGGCTCGATCAGAGGAATCAAATCCTTTGGATTCCCTCGCCGCTGCCGCCGTCCCTCGTATCGAATGCGAGGTCTGTCACAGAAATCACCCTATTAACTGGCCCCTTTGTACGGGCTGTAATTTACACCACCCCGGAGGGAAGGATAAGTGCTTTGTTTTGCACCCGGAACTCCGACCTGGAGGGGCTTCACCCCTTATTATCAGAAATACCCCTACTCCTCACCCCTCAAAGGGCATACTAAATATGAAAACTGGCCTTTAAAAAGGGGTAATTCTGTATATAGCTTCATTTTACACTCCCTGCTCTAGCCTACGGGGGTGTATTGCACTAGCACCCTAGCGCAGAGTATTTAGCCTAGAGCAGCAGAAGCTGATTTCCTTCAGCTTCAACAACCTTCATCAATACAGCTTCCTTTTTCCACATCATCAGTTTCTTTCCTGCAGCTGCTTTCTGCAGTGCCCGTCCATCATCTACTGTTGTTAGTAAACGGATCATCTGTATTTAAAACACCTAGGAGCGGACCTAACCTGTGGCTCTGGACTTAAGCTGGCGTTGGCAGTCCTAATACTTAAACTTAATCATGCGAAACCAACCAGGAGATTCTCGCATTGTGATACAACGTGGTGTCAAAACTGATATAACAATGGCAGACGTCCAAAAACTCTTTAAGCCTTTGATACTATTACATCTACCTAGCTATGAAGCAATGTGGTTATTGATCCGCAGGCCTGCCCGACATGATGCCGTTGACCTGATTCCTTTCATTATCACCGCACAATATTTACAAGTGTGTCCTGTGTATACGAACGACTGGTAGCCCCACAATTGCTCCCCCTTTTCTCCTTCTCTCCCCGCAGTATTTTCGCACCACCCCTGCTCCTGTTCCTCTTAGCCTTAGTCTTCCTCGCCTCTGCCTCCTTCTCCTCCTCGATGGCAGCCTTGATCTCCCTTAGTCGGCTCTGATACGCCTTCAGCACCGAGCCTTCATCCGCGCCATTTCCGAGCAGGAGCTTGGCGAACGAGTACCGATTCGCCGCTAGCGCGATGTCGAGCACCGAATGCGGGTGGCGGAAGTCCGAATCTCGCGCGTTGATGTCGGCGCCGTGGTCTAGCAGCGCCTGTCCCAGCTTGACGTCGCCTCTCCGGGCGGCTAGGTGCAGCGGCGTCCGGCCGTACTCGTCCGTGGCGTTGACTAGTCCGTCGCTGTCGCTGTGGTTCTGCAGCATTTCCTTCATGGCTTCTATTGGAGTGTCGTCGAACTTGGAAGCACTCACTAGAGAATGCAACTTAGCGTGTTGGTCTTTGGAGAGTTCGCCATCTGTCGATGGGCATGCATGGTCGTCCCGGCTGACTTGCGGTTCAGTGGTAGTCTTCCACGAATCCGACGTGGAGCTCCGACTAGGCGTCTTATCAAACGTGCTCTTGGTTTGCGTCGTACTTTCATTGGCAGTCTCTGCGTCAGAGAATGTTTCAAAAGAACCGGTGGCTGCCTTTCTGAGGGTGTGATCCAGTCCAGGATCTGAACACGATGCGAGCAGGGGAGCAACGTTGTGGTCCGGATGGCGTACCCAGGCGGGCGCCGCAAAGATTCGACGATCTATCGCTGACGTTTTTATCCTATCCACGAATCAGCAGTCGTTTCACGCGTATATATGAATGGAAGGCATATAGGTATATACAGGTTCCAGCAGCTGATTGCCAAGTGCAATTGACCAATCAGCTCGCAGGTCTCCTGGATCGCACCCTCGATATTCTGCCTAGACCGACTAAGTCTGAGATTCAAACTGGCTTTCCCCAGAATGTTCTGAGGTCGTTGGCAAACTAGCGGCTGGACTACATTCTGCACATTCTCGAGAAGATCGCGACACCTCACGAGCGTCATCTGTACGAAGGGGTCATCTTCCGCAGTTTTCGCTTCGCGGCTCGCCCGATCTACTATCTCGATGAGCCACCCAAGGTTCTGTAGACTTCCCTGGAGCTTCTGGACTAGAGTGTCGACGACCCTGGAGTCCTGAATGAAGTTCGTCGTCTTCCGGATAATCTGCAGCGACACTATCGCCAACGTGACGATCGAACTTACAGGCTCGGCCATAGTAGGCTACTCAAGGAAGCTATGACTGGTTCGGGTACAGTAAACTATCATCTCGGGGACCACATTCAGGGGCTATGGTGGAGATATATGGCGGAGGAATGGGACATGGCTGATACACTCCCACGTGGGGATCCCAATCAGTATGATATCAGGCTGCATAGAAGGGGTGGTATCAAGGTCACTGGGACTTGTTGTTGACACCCGTGATCAAAAATAGGTATCACTGAGCACACCGAGGAGAGGCGGTGCCTCAGCTTGCGTCTCGACTCAGCATCCCAATTGGAAAGTTGCGTTAGACAAGGACTTGCGAGGCGATATTGACCGAAAGAACCACGTAAGTGTCCTCGTAGCCCGACGGAGACGAATCGTATTTGGTACCAACTTCCGAGGATGTTTGGAGTATATCCAATTCTGAGGACTTCTGGAAGCAACACACCTGCTGTACGACATTACGACTACAGTCTAGCCTTCTGCTACATAAGCCTTTCCTTTCAGCTTCATCTCAGTGTAGATAAGATCTGCAAGTCGGGGCGACAGTACCTGAAAGCGCTATACTTGGCAGAGGCTGAAAAATGGCTGATGGGAGGGTAGGACTTGCAGAGATTACGTGGTCGGCTTGGTTATGGAGGGACGGGCCGGACTTTTGAATAAAAAACGTGGCTTTTCAACTCGGTGATAGGATGAGGAGGGGGCGCAGGGGGGGGCATGGCAAAGTGTCCAATAAGGCTAAATATATGTTTGAGGATCAGCGTCACTCCCACCTACAGTATATACATATATCTACTCATACATGTAAGTGCATGCCTATTTATTACATATTGAAGCTGTTCTTCATCATTCTCATATATACTCCCTTCCATATAAAGGGTAGTAAGGTCTCCAATACGAAAACGAGGAATAGGGGTTGTTATGATACCATCATCCCCTGAGTTCTATCACCCCTCCCTTTACATGTGGTCTTAGATGCCACCGGTGAATTTTCCGCTGCACATTTCTATTAGAATTAATTCACGAAGACCCAAATATTGTCGAAAAAGCCGGGCAACAGAGAGAATACCTAGGACTATATAGCTACATACGAGAGCAGTTCACCTGACATATATAGGAAATCACCAGCCACCTCAGTTCACTACCGCTGAATAATACAAGTGCCTTTTGTGTTGTATGTGTCACATAAATTGTGTTACATGGTGTCGTTAGAAGATCATGGCGGTAAATCATCCATGGAGGAGATTGAGGTATGTATTGGCCGTATATATTCGAGCAATTGACTCTATTGAGCTGTTCCAGTCGCCCATGAGCTATACAGTTACGCGTATATATGTAATTGGTCTAACCTCATTATAGTTTCACGCCATCAGGGAACATGGCGAAACTAACAGACGAAATATCGAAGACGGGCAGACCGAAAGCGACAAAGCCCAATACATGTTTAACGAGCCCATGACCGCTGGAAGGCCTATAACAATAGACAATCCCTTCTTGACATTTGATGATACTGTTCTTAATCCCAGGACTGGAAAGACTGAGCTAGAAGAATACGTTTGGGACTTCGCCTGTCGGAGTGAACTTGACGATAAGGTCCGGCTGCTCATCTTCGGTGCTCGACTTGCCCGGGATAAACATGAAGCGATCACGAGATACGGCGGAGACATAAGCGCGCGGGACAGGCTACTCATCGACAATGAGAAGGAGGCCGGCTTTTGGCAGCAGTCGAAAACCGTTCGAGCTACAATCATGATCGCGAGCTTGGCGGGATCGATCCAAGGCTGGACCCAGTCCATCAACAACGCGGTGAACAGCGATATGCCCGTTGACTTAGGCTTGTGTATTGGAACGAACAAGAGCCACTGCCACCCTTCGGCAAAGGACCTGTGGACCTTTGGCATGCTGAACGCCATCCCTCTGCTTTCCGCTGGGTTGTTCGGGGTCATCGTGGCCGATCCCCTACAGGAAAGAGTTCTCGGGAGACGTGGAAGTGTTATGGTCTCTACCATCATCACTATCACATCCACAATCGCGGCGTCTATGACGCATACGGTAGCTCAGCTGGCGGGTAAGGACCAGACCTCAGTCCATCAAGCAATACGTATACTAATGTGTATTAGTCTGTCGAGCTATCAATGGAGTTGCTTTAGGAATCAAAGCGTCCATCAGTGATTGCTGTCCCATCCTTTATCCTAGCGATTACTGTCTAATAGTATGCAGTCCCAATATATTCGGCTGAGATTTCACCAGAACATATCCGTGGAGTGATTCTGGCGAATTGGCAACTAGCCGATTCTGCTGGTAAGTCGCCCAGCTACAGTATTACTTATTTGCAGCACGAGACGGTCTCACTAACCGATCTTAGGAATGTGTCTCGGTTTCGTTGCATATTTGATCATTGTCAGCTTCGTCAACGCCCACGACCATGGTCGGATCTGGAGAATACTAACCAACACGGTCTTGATCCCTACCATCCCCCTATTTCTCATGATATACCTGGTCCCTGGTAAGCAAGTCACAGCGAAGTCACTAATGAGACCCCGTTATTAGCAAGCAACGCTGACCGGGAAGAAAAGAATCCCCCCGTTACCTTATGAAGCATGGGAAGTACCGCAAAGCACTGGCCTCGTTCATCGCCCTCCAAACAAGCCCCTTGCTTGCAAGTCGGGACTTCATGTATGCCCATGCCCAGCTAGACTTCGAGAGCCAGTTGATGAGGAGCAATGCCAACGAACACGAGTACCTGGGGGAGAGAATCCGGAGAAGCTCGAAGGATGTCGCTGCTCTACGTTCTGGATCCACGAAACAAGAAGAGTCCGTGCGCGAGAGAGCCTCCCAGAAAAGGGGTATTTCATCTTCAAGTACGAAGGTATCGCGGGGTAACAGCCGGACTGCTGAACGCTTAGGTATTGCGGAGCGAGGGGAATCCTCTAGCCCACCCGAAGGGCGGAATTCGGTAAGAGAAGAGCAGAACCCCTACTCGTATAACATAGGAGTGGCGGGGTATTACAAGAGACTCGGGCAGCTGTGGACCCAGAAACGTTGCCGTAGGGCTCTACTGAGCGCGTCCGTGGCCATGATCAGCCAGCAGATGACCGGCGTGAACACCATCGCGCTGCTGGGCACAACGGTTTGGGAGACAACACTGGGGAAGAACATCAATGCCAAGGTCGTCGCCATGATTGGCCTGGTGTTCGGTGGGACCGGCTGTCTGTAAGGTTGCCCCCATCGCTGTCTATCTACTCACACCCAGTGGACATAAATAACTACTACTAACGTCTGCCCGCAGCGTTGGCCTCCTGGCATACTGGCTCTCCGATATATGCGGGCGCTCGATTCTCCTCGCAGCGGGCCTCCCCAACATGGCGTGGTCGCTCTTCGTCCTCGCGTTCCTATTCCGGCTTCCGGACTCCAGCGCAGCCCGCACCCCGCTGATCAGCACGTTCACCATCATCTTCCAGATCTTCTACGCGGCTACGGCCGGGACGTCGCCGTTCTCGATCAGCGCCGAGGTGTTCCCCCTCGTGTCGCGGGAGGTGGGCATGGCCGTGTCCGTGGCGATCAACCTGCTCGGCGCCGGTGTCCTCGTCCTGCTCTTCCCCCTGCTGCTGAACACCATCGGTGTCACCGCCTCCCTGTCGATCTTCGCCGCGCTGAACCTGGTCGCCTTCGTCCTGGTGTGGCTCCTCTGCCCGGAGACGAAGCGGCGGACCCTGGAGGAGCTGCAGTACACCTTCGACCTGTCCACTTGGTGGCATATCGAGTATCGGGCCGTCTACGTGCGGAGACACTTCTGCAAGAATGTCTGGCGGTATCTGACGGGGGAAAGTCTCCTGCCATCCACGCCATTCTATAGGTGGGCGAGGATTAAGTACGGGGAGAGGCTTAGGGAGCAGTAAGCCGTCGATATGGGGTGGTACCACGGTTCGTGGAGAAAGGAAGAGGGAAAAGAACGACTCGCAAGAGAGATACTCCTCGCTATTAACCTCAGTGCTTGCGGCTGAGGTTGGCAACCGTTGAAGGGGGACTTGGAGCGTTCAGATTCCAAGTGATGGGCTGAGGGACGTAGGGTATCTCGGGTAGCGGCTATGGGTTCTAGTTGATAGTACCTTGGCTGATGGACCGGGTCCGTCTAGTGGCCGAATGTATAGTCGCTGAAAGACTGCCAAAAAATGTGAGGCCAACACACTGCATCCGCTACAATTCGGGGGTAAGATGATTTACCGGTTGGAGAACCCCAACTTCGAAGAGCATCTTACGAAACGACATGAAATAGGGGGTAAGTATAAATAAGAGATTGTCTTTCATTCCAAAGTTTGAAACAAAGACTCACTACTCTACTCTGTTGGTGTATATTTCCCCCATCTGCCCGCCATTTTCCTTCCACACTCCATCCATCCATCCATCCATCCCTGTATCTACCCATGGTCTATCAATCCACCCATCCATCCACCGTTGATTGGCCTATGTGCTTGCCCAGTACGATACGACCCGGACAGACCAATAAGAAGGGAAAGGAAGTGAAAGGAACGACCTCTAAAGAGTAAAAATAAGGAGGGCATAAACTAAATCAAGATAAATAAAGGGGTATGTGCTTGTAACTGCAGGCATCCCAAGTCTACCTACCTGTCCAGACACCTAGGTAACTACCTAGATACGCTGTAGACGGGAGAGGGATTGAAAGGGAAAGAAAGGAAAGCATTTCAGTAAAGACAGACCAGATCGTTCTCCCCCATTGAGCCAGCTTGCCAGCCAGTCTGCCTGTATGTTAGTCGCCTTGAAACGGGCCATCAAATCGTGTCCACTTCATTTCCGGTAGTTGAGCAAAGCAGCAAAAGGAAAACAGATAGCGAAGGAAAATTTAAGAGTGGAAATCAGTTCGGTATTTTTGTTTATCCTCCTCAAAAAGACAGACAGTCAAACGTCGACGCCTAGCACCCATACGTATGCAACAATAATGGTAATAATAGTAATAACAATAGCATGCGCTCTTTCGAAACTGAACGATGGTCGTTGTGCATCTCTCCTTTTTTTTGTGGGGTTTCTTTTTTGTTGTTTTATCTTTCCTCCATCCTTCCCCCTTTTCCCTCTCCAGCGTAGATTTTCCATTCCATGCTCACGTTGGTAGGCTAGGACACTACGCTATCCTTCACCTCACCTTCAATGCACCCTGTGTACCATTGCATCGCATCACATCAGATCAGATCGTCGCGGTCGTTCCGTTCGTTCCGTTCCTTTGGCCTAATCCACGCTTTAGCGGCCCGAACTACCATTGCCATTAGCAGCGGCAGCGGCGGCAGCAGCAGCAGGGTGGGCGTCGAGGTCGACGGCCTCGACGGCGGCGCGCTGCTTGGCGCTAGAGCGGACGAGGTTGCCGAAGTAGCGCAGGGCGACCTCGCTCTCGCCGCGGGTCTTGAGGGTGTCGTCGCGGCGGGCGCCGAGCTTCTCGACCGAGTGCTGCAGGCCGACGCGCAGGTTGTCCGCGGGGATGCGGAGCACCTTGCGCACCGAGCCTGCGATGCGCGTGCTATTGGCGTGCACGTAGTCGAGTGACTCGAGCTGCGCCGCCACCTTGGCTGAGAGCCGCGAGGGGAGCGAGTGCGGGATCTGCTGTAAAACGTAGGCCGCTGCTGAGACGGCTGTGATGAAGGGTGGGGTTGGTTAGTTTACGGCTCACCATGTACAAAAATAATAAGACAAAGAAGGGGCATATGTGGGATGGAATGTAGGTATAAATATAACTTACTAGCTAGGATAATGCCCGGCACGATAAGCTTGCGTAGGTTGTCGTTCCCTACAATCTTGGCCACAGTGAAGGCATGGTCCATCCATCCGTAGCCGCCGATGACGCGGCTCCCGACGGCCGTGGCGACGGTGAGTGCCATACCGGTGCCGGCGAGCTTCTCCTGGCGCTGCATGAGGGTGGCGAAGTCGACAAAGTCCCAGACCTCGGTGGTCACGTCGACCTGCTTGGCGAGGGCGTCGCGCCGGCGGCGGAACATGACGTCGGGCCGGAAGCTGAGGTCGTGGTACTCGTCGCCGAGGTGGGCGACGCCGAGCTGCTTGATCGCGCCGACGCCGGCGACCGTCCGCGCGCGCGCGTGATCCTCGCACTCAGCCACCGATGCTGAGATCTCCGACAGCATCGCCTCCTTGATGTCCTCGGCGTACTGGAATGCGCTGAAGAAGCCGGGGTATGGGACGCCCAGGTTGTCGCTGTCGCCGGCGTGTGCGATGGCCGAGTTAAGCGTCTCGCGCGTGTGGTCATATATCTCCTTGCACGTCTCCTCGATGGTTTGGTCGACCTCGTCGCTTACCTCAGCCTTGGCCTTTTTCGTAGACTCCAGTTGCGGTTCAAGCTCCCTCAATTCCCTCATGACTCGGTCAAGCTCCCCTTGGGCCATCTCCGAGTTGACTGTGGCAAGGACGTTGACATCGTTGAGTATGTTCAGGAGATAGGTCCTGGCTGGGGCCAGCTTGGACCTCGCTCGCTTCTCCAGAACAAAACGTCTGAGGGACTGCTCAAGCCTCTCGAAGTCTTGTATCTTTTCCTTTTCCTTGCCCTTGCCTTTAGGATCATTACTGGGGTCATCATCACCGTCACCACCCGGTGGTGAAGTTGGTATGGCATTGCTGGACACGAAATGAACCAGTTCACTTGACTCTTTGAACGTCCGTGGGCTCAGACCATATACTTGATCCAAGATCATCTTCTGGCATCGCTCCTTGTCCCGGATGAAATCGTATCCGTTGACGACCATGAAGATGTAAGCCTTCTCCGACGCCGCAGCCCAGATGAATTCTTTGGCTGACTGGGTGAAGTGGTTCGCGGCGGACACTACGAATACCACAACATCGATCTCTTCCTGCCGCGCGAATACAGCTGTTGTCTTGGTGGTATCGGAGTTGAGGCCCGGGGCGTCTATCAATGCGATGTCGACCACACCATTGTTGAGCAGGGACTCGTCGACGGACCGCACATCCTTTACGTAAACCTTGCACTGCATGTAATTTGTGTTATCAATGACAATTTTCTCCAGGTCCCGTAGTGGGAATACATCGTATGTAGACTCGTCGTGTCGATCGTAGACAGCATCGAGGTGGACGGCATGGACTTCCTCGACACCAGAATTTTCTCTAGCATCTAGCACTTCGCAGAATATGCTGGTACAGGGCTGTTGATCTTCGGGAAGGACCTTCTGTCGCAGAAGGGCATTGCAGAAGGTCGACTTCCCGGCGTTTAAGTCTCCTGTCACGAGAACCTTGCTTGCCGTATCCTCTATCCGCTCGCGCAACGCCTGGAGATGTCGGACGCTAGAGCTGATCTTCCCGTCAAGTAAAGCGGCTACAGAGTTCTTTTCGAGGGAATGGACCAGTTCCGACTGGTGGAGGGCACCTAACTTGAGATCTAGTTTCAAAATGGAGAACTCCTGGGCGATCTGAGGCGAAACTAGTCTAGGCGCTTCAGCAGTAGGTTTTTCTTCCGCATCCCTGCTGGATTCGGCAGCATCGTCAAGTGAGGTCATCGCTCGCTGGATGGCCCGCGGGTGGCGTTGAGAAGGGCTCATATATTCGCCAGCAGCGGATGCAGTGTGCGATATACCAGGCCGGGGCCCATCGGGTGAAGCGAGGCCGGTGCGCTGCACGGAAGGATAATGGGCCGGCCATGTTATGTTCATCTCCCGCAAGCCTTCGAGAAGCTCGACGACCTGGTTTATGGCACGGCCTAACGTGACACGATGCTTGTTGTACCATAGCTGATGGATGGCGGCATCTTGGGTGCGCGGATCGGACGAGGATCGAAACAGCCCCATGTCTCCGCTGACGGTGGGATCGGTTCGAGGAGACCCGGGGAACTTGGAGGACGAAGAGGACGATGCTGCTGCTGCTGGGCCCCGGAAGTCGTCGCCTGCTACACTACCGCCGTATCCCGAGTCGTTGTCAATAAGCGATTGGAGTCGGGTGGCGTGATGCGAAGTTGAACCGGAGCCAACGGTCATATATGATGGTCTTCCTGACGGGGCCTCAGGCTGGCTAGCTTGCGGCGGCTGCTGCTGCTGCTCGTCATCTTCCTCCTGGGACCGGCGTGCCCTGCGGGCCTTCTTCCCTTTTGATTTGGGCGAAAAATAATCCTGGCTCATCTTTGGCTAAACTACTCCATGGGAACCCACGGAAGGTTATGTCGGTGTAGCGCTCGGTCCAGTCTCAAAGAGGAGTTCTGGGTTGTTTGGCTGTGAGATGATGTACGAAGACGGAGGATACGTATGCAAACGTAGGGAAACGTATGTAGGATGTATGTAGGTAAGAGATGGAGATGGGCAGATGGGGATGGGGTGGCGTGGCTGAACGTCAGTGAGTGGTGGACGTGAGGAGCGGAGCGAGTGCTAATAGTAGGCAGGCGGAATATCGGGTGGTGTGAGGTATCGAATCTTTTTTTCTGCGGTCAACAATCCCGACCGGCGGTTCCGTGTATTGGCCGTTCTTGGTGCGTGGAGGGCAGCATTGATGGGATTGGGCATCTGATGCTGTACATGTATGTAGTTACTACCTAGTACTAATGCACTAATGCCGAAGTTGATTGAGTGCCCGGAGGGTTTGGGTTTAGGTGGTCTTGGTGGTGTAGGTTTGACCCCTTAGGTTTGATTGGAGGGGCGCCGGGTCTTTGCGACCTTTGGGGCTTTGGGACTTTGGGGCTTTGGCATGTGGCACAACCCGCAACCTCAAGGGCGTTCAGCTTGTCGGGTGTGCGAGTTGTATTGTACGTAAAATCCCTCCAAACTCCAAAAACCCCCGATTGATGTCATTTCTACGTCCCGCCCGCCAGTCCAGCTTTGTGCTCATCACCTGCCAGTAGCTTTCACCCGCTGCTGAATGACAGCTGCCAACCCCAGAAATTATTAACCAACGGCGAACGTTTCTGATAAGCTGTTGATTACCCAGGTACCTATCATAGTAAACTACGACATACAGGCTACCGGCAGTGTACACAGGCGGACTGCGTAGGCCGCTCCATACGCATGTCCAAGCACCCCAGATTTCACATCATCCGATAACGCGAGTGATTCCGGACGGCTCAGCTCTATACTTACTTTATCGACTCCAAGAACCCTGCAGTCGACGCTGGTATCGATCAATATCTATCTGAGGCTGTTCCGGTCCCTGCGTGTTCGAAGCTCTTGTCCTGTCAGGCCGGTCTAAGCAGCACCAATACCGATCCTGGCATCGCATTCACGTATCTACGCAGCTACCCATCTACGTGCAACATCATGAATGTTCGTCGAGCGGTCACCCCCATCCTCTTTTTTCCTAGCATTCATCCTTGCTTGATGTATATGTCGGGCATAAGACTAATCCATCGTTCCCTCAGATCCTAGAATGGGCTTTCGGCAAGCGCATGACGCCCGCCGAGCGTCTACGCAAGAACCAGCGAATGCTCGACAAGGCCATCCGAGAACTCGACCAGGTGCGCGTGAAGCTAGAGAAGCAGGAGAAAACCCTGGTCAACCAGATCAGGCAAAGTGCCCAGAAGGGGCAGATGGGAGCCGCCAAGATCCAGGCAAAGGATTTGGTGCGGACGAGAAGGTGCGGCGGCATTGGCACATCTCTCCTTGCAAGACGGGAAAACTGCTGGATGGGTAGCTGACCTTGCACTTCCTCCCAGATACGTTGAGAAATTCTACGGCATGAGGAGTCAGTTGCAGAAGATCTCGCTGCGGTTGCAGACACATCGGACCAATGAACAGATGATGCAGGCTATGAAAGGGGCAACCATGGCCCTCGGCAGCATGAACCGATCGATGAACCTACCTGCTCTACAACGCATCGCCATGGAGTTCGAGCGGGAGAACGATATAATGGAGCAGCGGCAGGAGATGATGGACGATGCGGTAGACGATGCTATGGATACGGGACTAGAAGAGGAGGGCGATGAGGTTGTAGAGCAAGTCCTAGAAGAGATTGGCGTAGACCTCAACCAAGCCGTAAGTAGCCCGCATTCCTATGCCCGATGCCAACGTTCCTACCCCAGATGGTCTAACATCCGTACAGTTTGGCGAGACGCCCACGGGACTCCAGGTCGAAAAAGCAGCACCCGAAGGCCGAATTGCCCAGGCAATCGGTGGGCCGAGCGGCGGTGGAGGTGATCCGGGAGATGACGACCTTCAGGCTCGGCTTGATAGTCTGAGGAAGTAATAAACATGGTTCGAGTTGGAGCCGGAGCAACTGGTACGGCCTGCGGATGAAGTATGTCATGTTTCCTTATGAACAGATGCAAGCCTAGGGTTGTGTAAAGCTCGGAGTTTCTGGTGTTCGTAATCTATCTATCTATTTACATGTCACGTTTCCCGCCTTGGCTGGACCTAAGACGACAACATGGGGACTATATGCATAGGGGAACTATTCAAGAGTCGATACCGTAACCTTCCATGACTGAGCAAATCCACTGTCCAAGATGCTCCCAATATATCCTTGCCTCCAGATATACTTCAAATGACTGGATGATACATGTAAGTGGTAAATCTCGTTGCCGTTGCCATTGCTGTCTGTTGTTGTTGTTGTTGTTGCTGTTGCTGTTGCTATTGCTCTTGCTGTTGAAGCACACTGGAACTGCCCACTTTATAAGAGACACTTATGCATACATTAGCTGTCTTCCAAGTACCTATTTAGGTAAGATCTTAAACCCAAAATGCTGCATACCTAATGCTCCCTTATTTCTGGTGGTTACGTCAAAACCGTCTCTTAGCGCAGATTCTACTCCAGCCAAAAGATACGGGGATTTCGAAATTACCTTTGGCTAATGTGTATTGAGCTGAGCAGCTACCGTGGTGATTTTGCATAGCAATTACCTAGTACCACTGAATTCCTGACTTCCCTGAGCTACCAGGCACAGGCTGCCAGCTTGCCTGACAGCCCTGATACCTAGGCTGCTAGGCAACATGCACTCCATCCTTTGGGATCAATCTCCAGACTCCAGGCTTCTACATACTACCTCTTTCTAGGTACCTAGGTGGAGTTACACATGGAGTTAACAACCTGCAGGTGCATACGTGCTTGTATGTGGTGGGAGTTGAGGGGACATACCTCTTGCTATGTACTTAGCCGCTTCCAGGTTAGCTTTGTGGTGGGGTAATGATGCCCTCTGAATCTCTGATGGCTTGGATGCGTTAACAACCAACCCTGAATGGTGACAAGTGCAGTGGTGTGACATCTGTTTGGTGTTATCTATCCAGTGCACAGACCATCTAGATGTGCTAAACTGGGCTACAGCAGTAGCTGGAGCAGATGGGGCCAATCAATGACCGAAGACCCCACTGGTGACTGCATGGCTCATGGCTGCACGGGAGTACGTACTTGGGAAGGTACAGTGCAGCTACGCACGTATGTACCTACGTAGTATGTAGCTACCCAAGAGGTACACAAATTAAGTGATCGGATTCCATCATTTCCGCAGCATTCGTTCATTGCCCACCCATTCACATCGTTCCCTCACTCGCATCATCAATCATCAACTGCATGAGCATCGCCCCAATAGTTACCCAGAAACCCCACGATCATCCATCCCTCTCTTTGGCGATTGACCTGAAACCACCACTACACCACCGCCGCTACCACTGTTATCATTGCTACCACTGCTACCACCGCTACCATCACCTCTACCTCTACCAGCCTCTGACTACCTCGTAGCCTGCCTAGCTAGTAAGTTGTATCTTCCCTTGATATCCATATCTCTATCTCTATAAACCTAATCTCTATATGCCCTCGTTCCTCGCTGTTGCACTGCCTGACTGCCTGGCTACCGACGGGCCCCTACCGTCACCACCGAAATAGTGAAGGGTCCCAAGGTTCCGTTCCTGGGCTCCTTGGGCATCGGGGTATATCCAGATCCAGATCCATACCCACACCTGCCACACTCACATCTATATTCCATATGCCATATCCCATATCCGTCCAGCCCGTTGCATTCACAGTGGTCAGTGATACTTTGTAAACCTATCACGTATCCAACGCCCTCACCCACTTTCGCCTCGGACCTGTCGATTATCCTAATACCCTCACCCCCTACAACACCGAGCCCCCCGAATCACTGTCGGTACCTGGAGAGGAGTGTGAGTCTGACTGCTAGCGAATCGATCCTCTCCTCCTTCCCTCCTCTGCCCCTCTGCCCCTCTGACCCCTCTGACCCCTCTGAGTCTTCTGAATGCATCGTACTCCCTCCTCGATGTGCAACGACACCTTGCCTTTCTTGTTTCGTCGTTGTCTCTATTCAAGAAAGAGACAAAAGCACCATTGAAAGCCCGGCTCCATTGTTCTTCACATCACTGCGCCAACCTTTATCTACTTGTCTACTCACTCACTACACCTACGTAATCAGTCAGTCAGTGCAACCAATTCCCGATTGCCATGTTTCCGAGCCTACAGCTGTGACGCTTGATTTTGTTTGCATGCTTGGGTCTTAAGAGTCCCCTTAGCAGTACTCTTGTTCCTTCACTTCGTTACTAATTCTACTATTAGCACCTACCTAGTAGCAACTTTCCAAGAAAGGCGATTGACGGGATCACTTCTATTCCGGGCTTTAACTGTCTTTCTAGGCACAAAACATCATCCCGATTTCAGATAGTCCTACCTACCTAAAGTACCCCCACACCAAGCAACGTCATATACTTTGTGCTCTTGACGACATTACAACCCGGCAGTCTCTTCTCTAATATCCTCCCGCAAGAGTCTTGGACATAAGACTCGATCCGCAGGCCCAAACCACCCACTTCCAGGTCTTTCCTCAACATCGAAAATCTGGCAGGAAGCAAGCGACGCAGCCTCACCTCGCAAGGGGGTCTGCTGTTGAATAGAATGTTCGGCGGTAACAAATCCGACTCTGCCGACAACTCGGATTCAAAATCGGGTAACAAGCCACCATCCCCAGAACCTAAGGTCGACGCCAACTCGCCTCCTACTGGTTCCACAAAACCCACCGATCAGGTCGTCAGCGGCGAGAAGCGCAGCGGCAATGGCAGTCCTCCAGGGAGACACAACGCCGACTCGGAGAAGAAGCGGAGGAGTAGTGGGGTGGGAAGCAAAGCGAGTAGTTTTATAGCCTCTGCTAAAAACTCTCTCAATTTTGCACAGGTTGGCCGGGCCAACAGCGAGCTGAGCTCGCAATCGCCCCTGCAGAAGCTCGGCAAGCAGGACCAATCTCTTGCTGTACCCCAAGGGCAACACAACAACTCCGCTGGCGACTCTGTCCCGGGTCCCCGCTCGACTTTCCATGTAGGCGTCTGGGAAGACAGAAACAAGAAATGCCGTCGAACCATGGAAGACACCCACGCCTTTCTCTACAACTTCCTGCATACCCCTGCGCCTCAGTTCGCCGCAGACGCTAGCAATAACAGCCTGAAGTCCCGCAAGTCGGGAGAAGGAAGCGATCAGCTGTCAGACGCCGCTATGCGCGACATGATGGAGACCGATAATGGATATTTTGCTATTTTCGATGGCCATGCCGGCACTTTTGCTGCCGACTGGTGTGGGAAGAAGCTGCACCTTATTCTCGAGGAAATCATAAGAAAGAATCCTAATGTCCCCATCCCCGAACTGCTGGATCAGACCTTTACCAGTGTCGATTCCCAGTTGGAGAAGTTACCTCTAAAGAACAGTGGCTGTACTGCTGCGATAGCTGTTTTGCGCTGGGAAGACAGGGTTCCTAGTTCGAATTCCGCAACCGGCTCACAAGCCATCGCACCCGCAGCTGCCGCCGCTTCTAAGGCTACGGAGGCGTCCAAGCCGAAGGATGGGAACAGCAACAAGACGGAAGATGCTAGCAACAATATCGCGATCCCGGAATCTACCCACGCGAAACTAAAAGGCGCCGCACAGCGCCAGCGCGTCCTATACACCGCCAACGTTGGTGACGCTAGAATCATCTTATGCCGGGCTGGCAAGGCCCTGCGCCTCTCGTACGACCACAAGGGTAGTGACGAGAACGAGGGAAAGCGAATTGCTAACGCCGGTGGTTTGATCCTCAACAACCGTGTTAATGGCGTCCTAGCTGTGACCAGAGCCCTTGGAGACACGTACATGAAGGAACTCGTAACGGGTCACCCGTACACTACGGAGACAGTTATCCAGGCTGAGATGGATGAGTTCATTATCATCGCCTGTGATGGGGTAAGCATTATCAAGCCACTTCTATCCCCGTGACAACGAACAATGCTAACGGTCAGTAGCTCTGGGATGTCTGCTCCGACCAAGAAGCTGTTGACCTGGTCCGCGATATCCAGGATCCGGCGGCCGCTTCGAAGCTCCTGGTGGATCACGCACTTTCACGTTTCAGTACCGATAACTTGTCTTGCATGATCGTGCGATTTGACAAGACAGCATTGCTCAAAAGTCAGCAAAATAAAGACAGCGCCATAGGTGTAGAGGGTGATGCAGCCGATGTAGCAGGCAAAGTGAGCGAGGCTGACAAGATCGTGAATTCCACCAAGCAGATGATAGCTGAAGGAGGTACCCCGGCCGTAGGCATATCGGCAAGCAACCTCGGGCGCGGCCATGACCCTATACCTATCGACGACGGCGACACCTTCAAGCCCACTACCATCAATGGGCCGGTCGAGGAAGAACCCGCATCAATAGAAGAGAGCGATGCGCCCGAGGTCGACACGAACGCTATACCAAACCCCGATGCCATCGTGACCCCGACAGCAGCTTCTCCGACCTCAAGCAAACCGGCAACGAATCCCTCGTAAAGACGGTACCGCCTCGTGCAAAGGTCGTTATCTGTCTATCTGTTCTCCCGTGCTGTCTTCTCCCCACCGCAGACCCGCTGTCACGGCGTGTTTATTTTCCCAAGCCATCTAAAGGGATGCGGTAGCCATCTCAAGGTCGCTCTGGGTTGCTTGTGTGATTATGCAGTACTAGCCTAGTTATTGTCACTATGTATCAACAAAGCTTCCAGTTGCCACGTGGGAGTTCGCGCTTCCACGATCTAGGCTAGTTGGAACAATTTTACTGCTGGCGGATAATTCAATTCGTTCGCCTCCCGGCAAGACCTGTAGCAGTGCGAAGGATTTTCAGGGAAACCCAAAGATATGTTCCAAGAAAACGTGCCATGGATATCAAAAGTGTAGGGGAGGGTAAACGGGACGAGGTTATCCTCGGAGGGACTTCGAGACTAGTAACCTACAGTTGATGGCCTTATCTGCTTCTCTGCACACATCTTATTATGTAGGCATCTGCCACACAGACCTACATATTTTTAGTCAAGCCAGCAGGTTCTTGTCAAGGTACCTGCATAAAATAGTTAGCAACCAAGCTTACTGCCGTCCCGTCCCGTCCCGTTTGTTATCGTTATCCGGAGATCCAGGGACCACATAACACCAGGTAGTGTTCTCTAAACCCGAATCACTGCATGCATGAAAACACACATGACGACCCTAGTGAGTTCATCTGTTGGACCCATTAAGCGGACCAATAATTGCCATGGGCGTATCATGATGTTATTAGACGGTTGGTGGCTAATGGGACTGTGCTAAATTTTGGGGGTAGGGGGGACTGCGAGGGGTAGCTTGCTCATACAAGAGCTACTATAAAAATAAAAATAAGAAAGCGACACGGCGGAAATAGGGGTAGAGTCAGTTTAACACACTGCATGAGTGTGAAGTAGATTTGCTGACCAGCCAAGGCAATTATACAAAGCTGACGCGGGGAAAGTGATGAAAGTCTTTGAAGACTGGTGACTAAGACTCAACTCAAAACTAGGTACCTATAAAATCATGATACCAGATTCATCTGTAAAGTACTTATGTAATAAATTTAATGTCATTTTATAATCTATCTGCCATATATGAGCCATATATGATCACATCATTTCCATACAAGCCACTCAAAGGACTACTGGAATTCGCCGATTCTTCACTGATATAAGCCAATACATAGTGTAGATAGTATTAGAGCATCTAGCCTCTACCTTGAACATTAGCAAATATATGACTACGTGACTCCCTGAACTCCGGCAATGCAATAACATCCAGTGCTGTGCTTCTACCAGGCCAGAGCCTCCTCATAAAGCTTGCATGAGTTTGCCACATGTCCTAGCGTCAAGCTCCGTCGACTTGAGGACGGGAACATCATCATCTATGAGATGATGCTGCAGGGGCGTCCTCGGGGTCGGAGTCGACGCCAAGGAAGGCGTTGTCGTTGTTGTGTTGCACATGGTATGATTGCACCGGAGCGCCATCCCCAGCAGCATGGTGCGCATGGCCCTCTCGGCCCCATTCACCAACAGCCTCTTCGCGTCGCTGATCGCCTCGTCCAGAGACAGAGGCCGGTCCAAGACACTCACGACCGAGCATATGCCCGCCTCGTAGACCGCCTCCGCCCCGGGCCCAACCGTGCCCGCTAGAGCCAGGACCGGGATGCCCCGGCTCTTGGCCCGCCGGGCGATCTCCACCGTCATCTTGCCCCGAGCCGACTGGTAATCCAGGCTGCCCTCAGCCGTCACGACCAGGTCCCACGGCACTTCGTCGCCGTCATCGTTATCGTCACCGAAGAGCCCACCGCCGCCATTGGTGCTCCAGCCGAAATACTCGTCCATGGCCTCGGCGCGGCCGCACAGCTGCGCCCCGAGCAGCAGCAGTCCCGCGCCGAGCCCGCCGGACGCGCCGCTCCCCGGCCGGAGGGCGATATCCCCGTCCTTGCTGTTGCTGTCGACGAGGGGGCGGGCCGCGCTGGCGAACCGTTCTAGGGCGCGGGATAGGTGCTCGACCTGCGCCGGCGTGGCGCCCTTCTGGGGCCCGTAGACGCGGGCTACGCCGGAGGGCCCGCACAGGATGTTCTTCACGTTGCAGATCGCCTCGATGCGAACATGCTCTGTACCTGCAATGGCAGAAAGCGAAGTCGTTAGCTTTCTCTCTCTCGCTCGTTACTATTATAATTTGAAGGGTGGGTGGGGTTTTTCTTCGCTTTGATAGGTACTTACTACTTCCACCGCGCAATCTGGGGTGTATATCGCCCAGCGCGATAGTCTGCAGTTCCGACAGCGTCCCTCCCCCGCCCGCCCTCTCCAGCTCCCGCCCGTCCCTGTCCAGCAAACGGACCCCCAGCGCCTGGAGCATGCCCGCGCCCGCGTCGGACGTCCCGGAGTCGCCGCAGCCGACGATGACCCGGTTGCAGCCGGCGTCGAGCGCAGCGCCGATCAGCTCCCCGACGCCGTACGTCGTCGTCGTCGTGGGGTCCCGGCGGCCGTCGCTGTCCCGCGGGACCAGACGCAGCCCCGCCGCCGCCGCCATGTCGATGACCGCCGTCTTGCGGTCGGCGCCGATCAGGCCGAAGTGCGAGTCGACGGGTCGGCGGTCCGGGCCCGTCACCCGCAGGCTGCGCAGCTCGCCCCCGTGCAGGGCCACGATGGCCTTGCAGAAGCCCTCTCCGCCGTCGTGGAGGGGCACCTTCCGCAACACGGCGGTGTCATTGTCGTCGTCGTCCGGAAGGACCCGCCGGAACCCTTCCTCGATGCAGTCGGCTACCTCTTCGGGTTCCAGGCTCTCCTTGAAACCGGACGGTGCGATCAGGATTCGTAGCCCCTGAGACCGGGACTGGGATTGGGACTGGGACTGGGGCCGAGCAGGTGGTTGGTGATGGTCAACAACAGGGGACGCCTCCTCAAAACTGCTGCTTCTGTTGCTGCTGTTGCTGCGAAAGGGGGTGCTCAAAAGCTTCTTGTAATGATCTAGAGCCTGATGCATCCTGGAGAGTAAGGGGCGTAATAGTGAGGTGATTTGTTGGGGTCGCTCTTGGGGTTTAGATCGAGGGGTCATGATTGATGCTGAGAAAATATGTATGCCGTAACTAATATTGTAATTTGCACGTGAGTAAATGCCAATGCTTGTCGAACCACGCAGTGATCAATGTGTCAAACAACGCCCGTCTGTCTCGGTGTGAAGCAATCTGTCCCTGTGAAGCGTTCCACCGCAACGGTCTTTGACGGAACGGGAATCAGTGTATTAGCCTACGATCGGTTTCTATCTGCCATGACAAGAATGACTGGAGGCATATATAGATTCCTAGATTCGACTAACGCAGCCATGTTCGAACGCTTTAGCTGAAAAGGGGGGGACACCTCAGCCAGTATAGTCACATCCAATCACCCTTCCACAGTCTCGGAATGCATCCCGATTTACTTTGTGACTGTCAGTAAATCGAGTAGTCGGATGTTTGCCACTCGGCATGAGGCAGCTCGTGTTCCTGCCAACACCCGGATGTAGCTATGTACAAGAAACCCCCAATTCCGTCATCCTTGGTGCTGTATACGTAACCTGTAGTACGACGTGCATTATCGACAATGGCATATCAAGGTCAGGTTGTAATTGTCCGCTGATAAAGTCGCCCCTTGGCATCTTGACGCCGGCTTAGACACTAGCCGTTGTGATCGTTATACTCCAACGAAGCCACTCTCCTGATATCCCACTTCAGCCCTTTTGCTATGTAATGATACAAGGCTCTCTTCACACTACTGCGCGGCTCTCCATACCCATCCCTGCCTCTCCTAGCTCGACACATCATATCTTCGTGGGCAGTGCAAATGTAGATATAGACAGGCCTACAAATAGTAACATGAAGCCTCTACCATGGGTTTATGATATAGCTAATCTACGTGGTATGGGAATGTCTCCTGCGCTCTGCCCAAGGTCAAATCGTTCGTCAGCTTGCTGCGGTTGCCAAGTCCGGCATCGGCTACGTAAAGATACGGGTGATTTATATGTACAATCGTAGCATGATTGGCAAGAGCAACTATAAGGGACCCGTTAACGTTGTAGATAGCTAAAATGGCTATATAATGGTAATTATGCTGCTGAGTATATGCACCAGGACCCATAACTTATAGGCATCAAGATTTATATATTACCACACGATGAATACGATAACATAGCCAGTGTAGGACTTGGTTGCGGCAGCAAGCTGACGAATAGATTGATATTGAACGTAGTGAAAATGATTACGTATTGACATACCAGTACGTCGTACCAACGTGGCATTATAAGGTCCGGGACGATAGCATACTTCGTAAGCCCCCTGATGTCGATCAGTCTTGGCAGTGTCCCCTGGCACCCCTTTTAGGGAACGTATCACGCGACCAGCTACTACATAGCTCTTGTGCCGAGTCTTGGGGCCACGCAAGATGTCGACTACGTACGCTAATATCTCTCTAAGCCTCCAAGATCTCCAAGTACATGCGATGTGATTCGATATACCATGTGCTCCATGAGAATTCTAAGAAAACCTGCTTTGTTATCATAGCGCAGAAGCATCTACCGGACCCACCCGAATATAGGAGGCTTGGGGGAGGGGGGTTCTCTGTGCTCGAGTCCAACGTACATCGAGATTCTAGAATAATGCATGGGCTTTTTCAGATATGCCTAGAATCTGTAATGGGCGGTCTACGTACACAAGGGCAACATGACGGCCCTAACCTCGTTATGTTGAACAGCATCCCGACATGAGTCCTGCGATTGCTATAGTCTGCCTATACATCCCATACAGAGCGGGCCCCAGTATTTTCACTCAAAAAAGAAAAACAATACTTTTCGACCCAAAATTCTCTCCTAACTTTCTGTCTAGTGTTGCACGCAGTCAAACAATCAAGATGATAGAGAAAGGCAAATCGACCACCACCAGCCCCACCATCATCCCGCCCGGCACTGGCACACCCGTGTCCTCCGAAGATTCCGCTCCCCCCGACCCCTCCGTGGTATGCTGGGACGGGCCATCGGACCCCGAAAACCCACTCAACTGGTCATGGCAGCGCAAGTGGGCCGCGACGCTGCTCGTGTCCTGCTTCACGTTCATCTCGCCCTTCTCCTCGACCATGGTGGCTCCGGCGCTCGACGCCATCGGCGCCGAGCTCGGGATCGCGCCGGGGGACGGCTTCGCCAAGGCCCTGGTCATGACCATCTTCCTGCTCGGGTTCGCCCAGGGCCCCTTCGTCCTGGCCCCGCTGTCCGAGCTGTTCGGCCGCGTCCGCGTCCTCCAGTACGCCAACCTCGTCTATCTGGCCTTCAACACGGCCTGCGGCTTCGCGCGCACAAGGCCCCAGATGCTGGCTTGCCGGTTTCTGAGCGGCATCGGTGGCAGTGCGCCACAGGCGGTGAGCGGAACATCCCGTTGTTGCCGTTGGTACCTACCAAACTGATAGAAATATCTGCCCCCTCCCCCTTTTCTACCTCGCTACACTCCTCTTATACGCTAGCACTGCACAATGACTAACTAACATCCCCCCTTTCTTCTACATCGGCTGCAGATTTGTAACGGTGTCCTCGCAGACATCTGGAAGAAAGAAGAACGCGGCAAGGGACAGTCCATCTACGGCATGCTCACCTTCATCGGGCCGACGGTGGCGCCCATAGTCGGGGCCTACATCGCGCAGGGGGCGAGCTGGCGGTGGATCTTCTGGACGGCGTCGATCCTCGACGTTGCGGTCCAGGTGGCGGCGCTGCTCTTCCTGAAGGAGACGTACGCGCCGACCATCCTCGCGCGGAAGGCCTCGCGGCTGCGGAAGCAGACGGGGAACCCGAGCCTCCGGAGCCCCTACGACTCGGACGACGGGCTGGGCGCCGTGATGCGGAAGCGACTCGTTCTGCCGTTCGTCATGCTGCTCGCTCATCCGGTCGTGCAGCTGGCCTCGATCTACCGCGCTTTCATGTACGGGATCATGTATCTCGTCCTGTCAACCTTCAACAAGGTGTGGCAGGAGTACTACGGCATGAGCACGACGACCGCGAGTTTGAACTACCTGTCGCTGTGCATCGGCTTCTTGATCGGGCTTCAGATAAGCCACCCCCTTATCGATGGGGTAAGTGAGGGGATCCAAGCGATTAGCATCAAAGCAAGGAAAATAAGAAACAAAAGGGGGGTGGGGCAGAGAGGGCCCCCTTCCCCCAGCTACCCCCCACTCCCCCCAACTACTCCCCTTTTCCTTTTTTTCTCATTCTTCTCCTTCAAAAGAACAACACAAAAGGCCAACCAACTAACACCAACCCAAACAGCTCTACGCGCGCCTCAAGAAGCGCCACAACGTCTCCGAGGGCGTGCCGGAGTGGCGGATCCCGCCGATGATCCTGGGCGGGGTCCTGACGCCCGCGGGCCTGCTCGTGTACGGGTGGGCGGCACAGGCGCGGTGGCACTGGGCGGTGCCGAACCTGGGCTGCGCGGTGCTGGCGGCGGGGCTGATCGTGGCGTTCCAGAGCGCGCAGGCGTACGTGGTGGACGCGTACGGGGCGCGGCACGCGGCCAGCGCCGCGGCCGTGGGCGCCTTCCTGCGCACCATGTGCGGCTTCGCCTTCCCGCTGTTCGCGCCCGCGATGTACGCCGCGCTCGACGTCGGCTGGGGCAACACCCTGCTGGCGGGCGCGGCGGTCGCGGTCGCGGTGCCGAGCCCGGCGCTGTTCTGGTGGTTTGGGGAGAGGCTGAGGGGGTGGAGTAAGGCTGGGCTGGTTTAGAGAGGGGTGTCGAATGGGATTTTACGGGCATGATGGTTGATGATAATTTATAAATGAATGATTAAAGCGATGAATGGCACGAGATGCATGGTGGTCACTGATGTCGGTACCGGTAAACTACTTATTCATCTGCAATGTAACCTATTTTTAAGTTGGATGACGATATCCATCTCATCGGCTAATGTGAAGAAGCTGAGAAGGGGTTTGAGGAACGACACTCGTCAACCTCGGTGAACTGCCCATAGAATCCCTTTTTATTCTAGCTACGGACCAACTTTCTTTTGGCCATTCATAAGGGGCGACTGCCACTGAGCCAATGAAGCACCCCTTAAGTATAGAGAAAAAGGAACAGAACAAAGAGACGAGAGACCTACCGCCTTTGACTCTCCTCATCAGGCCTACCTAGTGAACGATCTCAGCGAAGCAAATTCGTAAGTACCCCATGATTGCTCCCTCAGTCTCGTCTCATCTCGTCTCGTCTCATCTCGTCTCGTCTCATCTCGTCTCGTCTCATCTCGTCTTTATCCTCTCCCGTCTAGTTACTTCTCCTGACAGTGCGCCCAAGCCCGACAACCGGGGCCGTTCGGGTCCTGGCTCTTGCAGCAGAGCCACATGTACGCGCCCTCGTCGTCGCCGGTCGTGTTGCGCCAGTGGTCCATGCTGGGCTTGTCGGGCAGCGCCCGTCCCCACGGCTCCGTGTGCTTCCAGCAGTCCCCGAACTCCACCGTGTCCGGGTCGTACTCCTTGCCGCAGTTGACACACACCAGCAGCTTCTTCACGGGCGGAGCCTTGGGCTGAAGCCGAGATCGGCGTCGGATCTCAGATTGAGCCTGGAACTCAGGCTGAGCCTGGAGCTTGGGTTGAGACCGGGGCTGATGCTCAGGCTGGTTCTGATACCGGGGCCGAGGCTGGTGCTGAGGTCGGGGCTCGTACGGAGGGTGGGGTTGATGTCCTTGCCGGGAGTGGTACGACGGCCGGGGCCGGTGCTCGGGCTCGGGAGGGTACGAGGGTCGGGGCTGCTGCTCAGGCCGGGGCTGATACGGGGACCTGCGCTCGTACTGGGCCGGGTGCTCGTACTGGGACCGGTGCTCATGCGGGTGTCGGGGTTCGTACGTGGGCCGGGCTTGGTGCTGAGGCCGGGGAGGCAGATGGTGAGGCCTGGTGGGTAGTTGTGGGGGTCGGGGAGGCAGGCTTGGTGACGGAGGAGGCAGGTGCTGGGGTCGTGGCTTATGTTGGGCGTCAGCTTGGGTCCTAGTATGGGGAATGTAGGGCTTAGGCTTGGGCTTAGGCTTGTGCTTTGGCTTGGGCTTCGACTTGGACGCTTCGGCGCCTGGGATGACCCAGGGTGGTAGGTAGTGGCGACGGTCCTGGGTCGAGCGAGACTGCGCTGGTTGCTTCGGGGTAGGGGCAGCTACGGGCTTCGGTTTCTTTGGCGTCGCTGCTGCGGTCTTTCTAGGAACCCTTTTGGGCGTAGGAATGGGCAGCTTAGGCCTTGCCATTCCGTTGTCCCTTCTCCGCGCGGATGGCATGTTCCGGGGTGGCTCGTTCCGGGGTGTCTCGATGGCTGGCACATGTATTGCTTGGGACGAGAGGTTAGTGAAAGATCATTTCCATACACTAATCGATCGATCGAACGGGAAGGTTGGACATCTTGAATGAAGGGCACGTTTGTATTTGTATCAGGGAAATAGAAGTTGATGCATCTTACTAGGCTCGGTGCTACCAGTAAGTTCCGGCTGATCGCTTAGATTGATGAGATGTGCCATCATGGACGCGTTTGGACCAGCGGTGCCTGAAGTCTGTAGCAGAAGTTGATCGGGGATAGAAGTTTTTGAAGATGATAACGCATCGAGCATCTAGGGAATATGGCTTGAGTCAGTGAGGTTACCACCGGGAACTCAAACCGTTGTTGTTGTTGTTCCGGCGTTCTGGCCACGAGATGTAACAAAGGTTGACCGAGGATTAGCTGTGGTTGCTTTGGAGAGGAACCTGGGACAGTAACATCGAAGTACCTGATATGGTGAAACAAGATCAGTCAATGTTGATGACAAGATGGGTAGGTAGCTTGGGTACTTACGCGTCAGACCTTTCCCGGAGTTGAATTAGAAAGAAAGCCGTGTAATCATTGGAGTAACGCAATACTTCAGGAAAGTTGCATTTCGGGACACCATTACCTTATTGACCTTGGGCTCTTTTCTATCCCACTCAGCTTTGTACCTAATGGAAATGATGTTGAGTACTTCACTACAATGAAAGTTCAATGCTGGCACGAGACTGGGAATCTCTCGAGGGCCCTGCCATTGCGGACTTGTTGATATGAAGACTTCAAAAGTAGACGAGTTGGTTTCCTAGGGGACGACGGTCTCTCTGGAGACGCCAAACCTGACCTTCTGGGGGATTGATTAATCGAGTATTATTATTCAAGCAGCAACCTTGTTTACTGTGGCAATGCCTTATCGTTATGTGTCTATCAGACGGTTGACATCATGCCAGGGCTGCCTACTACCATGACTTTGCACCTACTAGCTGTGCCCCAGAAGTCACAACAATGATGGCTAAACAAACAGCCAACTTATTAGGACAGGAACCTTTTTTTTTTTCTTTTTTTCTTTTTGGCGCTGGGAGCAGTCTGAATTTTGTTGATATTTGAGAACGATGTAAACTTCAGGAATCCGCGATGCTATTTGACTCTGTACTTCTGCCTACCGACAACACTAGAGATACTTTAGATCATCATGTGCATATCAGAGCTAACTGTCTACTGGTCGAGTAGTGCCTGGTAGTGTAGAACATTGGTGTATACCGTGGTGAAAGGGGTGGGGGTTATCCCCATGCCTCCTTCGTATATATATCATATCTGAGTCAAACCAGTCAATGTTGCGTGGGAGTGGGTGGGAACATAATCACAGCACTGAATATGCTTTGCACCTTCCGAAGATATATGCTATCAGTAGTGCTTTTATAAACAAAACAGGGTCCTGAATCTGACTAGGCATCGCATAATATAAGGTATCAAGGTACTCTGAACAATACACCAAGGTCATTAAGGGGCGATCCCTGAAGATTTCACGACCCAGCCGGGCAAGGGCATATATGGTTTCCCCTGCATTGAGAATTTTAGTCGAGCCTACCAATGTTTGAAAAAGGCGATCCCCATAACCATCTAAGAGACACGCTCAAGGATCGAGCTCTGTTACGAGATGGTTACACCTGGCGATGAGATCTGGGTTGTGAAAGGCTCCAACTTACCTTTTTATAGTTCGAAATGTCTCTGGGGAGGGCAAATATGCCGGTTCATACCATTTCATGGGAGATTGTTTCCTAGACGGCATAATGGATGGGGAGATAGCTCAAGCTGGAGGGCATTGGACCTCTTGGGTTCTAGTCTAGAAGATTTACAAGGTTGTAAGTATTCTGTTTCTATATGTTAGTCTTCATATTACTTTCAACAGAGCTTTATTGTATGCCCAGTGGGCGTACGGTGTCAATAGTACTGGATGGTGAAGTATGTAAAAGGGGTTCGTGGCAAGCAGGTATATGCAGTAACAACCTACTACATGTAAGATCACGTTGACCCATGGCGTAGAAGAGGTACCAAATACTTGGGCACATAAGTACATATGTGTTATTAGTTATAATGTACATATTCAGAGGATTACTTTTATGTAATTATTTATGTACACACACCGACACATACCTACATAGGTACAGACACGTACGGACGTACACGGAAGCTTTGAGCTTCCAGCCTCAGCTTTCCTCTCTTCTGTTCTCCTGTTTTTGGCTCTGGCCGGTCTTCTCATGCCTACCCTAGGCCCGCAAAGATAATCGATCGTCAGTCAGACCAAGCGACAGAATCACAGATGAAGAGAGGATGAAGAGGTTGGCAGGCAGTGCCACCTTGGCTGGACGAAGCTTTGTTACTGCTTCTCTCCGCCCCTTCCCTCACCGACCTTTTTTTTTCTCTTCTCCCCTCTTGACTCACTCTTTTCTTCATCTTCCACAACTCTCCCCCGAGCCACACATCGATCATCCACTTCTAGTTGAAACACGAAGCACACCGAACGTCCCCGACCTCCGTGTCCCTATATCGTCCCTGGAATATGAAGTTGATACAAATAACATTGGGAAAGAAAATGCCTCGCCTGAGGTGTGCGCGTATGCCGTAATAGTAGAATAGTGGTGGTACGCAGTATAAAAAGTAGTAAAAAGAAAGGTGTAATGGTATCATGGTTTCCTCGCACGCTATGACGGGGCGAAAGCAAACGGGAGTGGTAGAAAAGAATCATCTGGTTCTCCAGAAGTACAACAAATATGGTTCATTACAAAGTCCCTCAGCATATCCAATAGCCTCAGCCTTCCTACGTGGGAAGATCGAGGACAGATAGGAGAGTCGGCAAAGATGGCAAAAAGCCGCCACCTGGTCAATACACTGTAGAAACTGATCCAACTCGTCCCCTTATAGATCGACGCGACGGAAAAAGAGGTAGAAGTTGAAGTATTGTTGGCACAAGGTCGAAGAAAGGGTATCTGTAAACGACAAAGTAAAATGCATCGACCGGGAAACGGTAGAAACAGGGCACCGCAAAGCGAAAGAGGTGTAAGGCATAACAGGTCATCCTTATTGACTGGAAGCAGAGTGGCTCCGGTGGGCATCTTGCAAAGCTGTATATCTCATTAGTATGGCAAAAAGGAGGAGAGCACGGTGCTGGACTTACAACGCAGGGCATTCAATTGACCGTTGCGACTCTCGCAGGCGATCTGCAAGCACGAACCCTCCACCAAGTCCAATACGACACTGTTGGGCAATTCTTGGACTTCGACATCGGGGGCGTACACCGTGCGGAACTCGCTTAGGTGATATCGCTTGATGCCAATTTTGTCCTTGCCGCCAACCGCCGCACCTTGAAGAGCACTCAGGACAAGCCAGCCACTGGACTCGAGGCACATGCTGCGACGCTTCCACAGCAGGTTATCGGGGAACTGGACATTGACGTCCCCCATGTATGCTGACATACCAGATTGCACCTTGGGAGAAGCCTGGGCCGTTGATAAGTTCGCGGCTTCGTCCGCGGGCTCCTCCTTTAGGGTTGGAGAAATACTAGCCGTCACGTTTTTGCGACCAGCTGCAAACGAGCTAGACAATCGCCGCATGAACCGGGATGCCCGGTTCGTCGACTTCTTGTCGCTTCCTTTTTCGTCATCTCCCGAAGCATCGCTCACCCCAGAAGGTGAGCCTAGGTTGCTGTCTCGGTCGTGGCTCAAGGAACGATGACTCGAGGTCGACATGCGTCGCGCAATATTGCCGTAATTTGACTGCGAGGAAGGGGGCCGAACCGACGTCTTGTTAGACGAAGGGCTCATATTTGCCAGGTTATCGGATGACTTGTTGACAACGGAGGCTCGCCGGTCCTTGATGAAGTCCTTCACGATGCCTAACGACGGCCTTCGAGCTTGCTTCTCCGCGTCTTCTGGAGTACCGTTCAGTCCACGTGACATCCGCCTCTCGATGATAGTCTCCTTCGGAGGATCTGTGGCAGGATCCTGACTCTGCGGCTCTGGTTCAGACTTTCGTACATCGACAATGAGCGGAGATTCCTTCAACTCAACTGGCCCGAAATCGTTAGGATCTCGCCGTGGATCAGGCTCGGTCGACAAGTCTTCGGTGTGATCACGAAGAATCCGAGCGGTGACTTGGATTGATTCCGGACGACCATGTGATGCTGGCAGATTCAGTCCATGACCTTCAAACATGGTAAGCCTACTGGCCATGGACCCTGCCCTTCCCCTCGCTTTCTTTTCAAAAGTTTCAGGGCTATGATCTTTAGACTCCTCTGGACTATGTGACCCGCGCGTCCCAGAGTTAGCACGATCAGCTAACGAGGGCAAATCGGACGTTTCTCGTATAGTTCCCTTCTTTACAGTATAGAACGACGATGTGGGTGTCGCGGTCTTAGGTCGACCATCGTCGGAACTTGACAGCTTCTCTAATGCCTTGATACGCTGGGAAATGCTGGAGCCGACGCCACCCTTCTTTAAGAGTCCGGCACTGGACGGCTGGCGAGTTACATTGTGCAGATATGCCGCGCCACCAGCAGAGACACTCCGCGCAGAGCTTTGAGAGACATCGGTAGGTGCCAGAAGAGGACCGCGGATGGGATTCGAGACAGTACGGACTAGATGTGTATTGCCTTTTGGGGTTCCATCTGCCGAATTGGTTCCGGGAAAGACAGGAGTTATAGGGGATTTCGAGACTAGCATAGGCCTCGCCTCTTGGACCTCAGCAGATTGAAGTTCGTCCATCAGGGCATCGTCGAGTAGAGGGTCTAAAACTGAGGACTGGGATGCCTTCTTTGCTACCGCGTGGGTAGACTGGCGCCGTGAAGACTTGGGGGGTACTTCGAGAGAGCCTTGGTCCACTTGTATGCGCTCCCCTTTGTTCTGTTCCTTGATCGGTTGGCCCTCCTTGGCTACTTCGGTATCGGCTGAGATAGAGAGAGAAGGTGGGGATGGGATAGTCCCAGATACGTTCTGGAGATCTTGAGTCGAAAACTTGGATCTCAGCTTCGGGGCCGAAAAGGTTGGGGATCTGGACGAGGACGACGTGGAAGACTTGGGCTCGCTGCTTGTAGAGAACTTGGACCTCGGTACGCCTAGAACCGACTTCGGCGAATCGTCTTGGTCGGGTGGTGTGTCGAGGTCCGTCGTACGAAGCTTTGTTGGCTGCTTGGATGTCACGACTTCAGCACCAGAACCAGCATCAGCATCACGATCACGAGAGCTTTCACTTGGTTCTGTTGTTTGGAGAGATGATGGGTGGGGCCCTGCAGTCTGCTGGGATTCCTGAGAAAGGGACTGGGAAATAACGGTAGAGGTCGCGTCTTCTAAGACAACTTCCTTTATTATTAGTGTCTCGGCTTGTGGGGCTTCAGGGGTAACTTCTGGACCTTCTGGGGCGGGTTCGCCTGGCTCCACGGGCTTCAATTTGGCGCCAGCAGCATCGGAATCTTCTATCACCGCCTCCGATCTGTGTTCTTCGTCATGGGCAGATAGATTGTTGTTGTCTTCGTTATTGTCGTCATCTTCATCATTGTCCTGCTCTGCAGACATTGTTGTAGAATCAGCGGCTGCTTCTTTGTTTGCTTGTACCGTCTCGTCTGTTGATTCAGATAATGACGATGCTTTTGTGGAGTCGGCAATTTCCGACATCGACGCAGCTGTGGGTGAGGGTGGATGAGAATCCGAAGTAGTGCCATAAGACCGTGTCTCCGTATGGACCGACTTGGGCGTAGGAGGGTCGACAGAAATACCAGAATCCGAGGGGGCCATAGATGGAGAGTGGTGTTTGTCTTCAGTGCCCGCATCAACATCGACATCACTTTTTGATCGTTCGTCTACTGTCGTATTGACTTCATGAGTATTGGGTTCTTCGACGGTAGCGCTGTTCTGTGATCCCGGAGTGGAACTGGCTTCTGTCAAATTGGATGCCTTCATTTTCATCTTCTTTTCCCTCAGCTTCATGGCCTTCATGAGTCGCGCCTTTTCGGGCGTCATCTTGTTACCGTCTTTCCCCAGCTGATGTACCGACGAGGATATGGAAGCGGCTACGGACTTGACGGAGGCGCCAGAACTGGTGGCGGGTCGTGCTGGTAGCGGTTGCTGCTGTTCCGCTTCTTTCGGTACTTCGAGAAGATGTGTTGCAGCCGTAGGAAACGTCTCCGTCGCCGCTTCTTCCCTGTGTTCCGATCCCACTCCCGACTTGTCCACTTTTCCCCGTTTAGACGCCTTTAAGAAACCCTTGAAACCCGCGGGGAGAGCTGCTACTGGTCGAACATTGCCTGCAGTATGTGGTCTTTTATTGGCTTCCAAGGAAGGCCGTGGGCCTAGCTTTACCTTAGGTTTACCGTAGTTGTATGTAGCGTAACTGTACAAATCCGGGCGTGTTGACTGCGATGACAAGCGGCCCTCAGGGGAAGTAGGACGTTCTGTACCGTTGAAGCTCGGTGGTTCGTTGAGTGAAGAGAGGGTGGTATCTGGTGACGTGGTTTTATGAGGATCGAGGGCCCGTTGCTGATGGCCTGGGAACGATGGTAAATTCGGGGCCTCAGTGTGAATTTCTTCTGAGGGTCTAGGCACTTCTTCCTCATGGACCGTCGACTGTCTCTTTCTTTCCCTTTCTTCTTCCTCCTCCTCCTCCGCAATTTCATTCAACCTCCGTCGCCTTAGTGAGCTGCTGGATGATGACGATGATCCCGAAGCTGCATGAAGCGAGCAAGCCGCCGATAGTTTCGAGTCCTTGAGGTCTTGGGCGGTCGTTATCTCAAAGGTGATATCGTAAGGAGAGAACCTTTCGCAAACGGCACTATAGTGGACAGCGGATCGAGCTACATGTCGCGGATTTCGCGCCGAGTTAGCCAATGTGTTATTTACCTTGCTTTGATCTGCCTTGGGCTAATGCAATCCTGCATGCGCATATGTTGAAGATAACCGATCCGGTAAAAACAATTGGACGCAAGTTGCCCACTCACCTTGGATAAGCCTGGAACAGTTCTCGGGCATGTACTTCAAAATTACGTTCCGCCTCCTATATCTGAGGAAGCCGTACAAAGGCGACGGCTCCTCATATTTCGCAATGGCATTGCGGGCCTCAACAATGCTGCCATTGCCGCGATCGAGAAGCTCAACTTCATCACGACTGGTATATTGTAGTAGAAACCTGTGGTCAACAAGCAACAAAGATTAGCGGCGCGACGGCAAATTCCTATCAGAAATTCTGGGGATATAGCATAACGACACGATCTGAAGTGGGGAGCGGGAACGAGAGCGGGAGCATTAGAAACATGGAGAAGGTTACACAGGAGGATCTTGCTGAATCGCCTTGACTCGCAGAAGCAATGGGTAAATTTGGGCTATTACGCAGACAGCATGGTAGCGCGACGAGGTAAGATAGTGTAAATGGAAGTTTCGTACCAGCCTCCGGGCTCCGCGACGGCCCCTTCGAACGCCTCTAGGACCTTCACATCCTCCAAACCATTCAGCGACATTCTTCATCCGCTACTAGCTGCTGGTGTTCAAGAATTGCGACTTGAGATTTCCAGTAGGTAATCGTATGCGCTGCTCGATATACAAGACTGAACCGTATATTTGGGCTTGGCTCGATGGGATGCGATGTAGGATTCACTACATCTGCGTCCGACTATTGATTATGCGATAGTTGTATTTGTCGGTCAAGCGGCAATTCGGATGCAAGTCCAATTCGGAGCTTTGGCAGCCTCGAGCAACATTGAACCGGCGCATACGTAAGTGTAAGTGGTTCTGGTGGTGCCAATCGAGACACAATTGGGTGATTGCAGTGATGATGGAGTCGGCAAGCCGGCGAGGAAATGAGTGTACTGCGTTTCGTAGGCTGAATAAGAGTAATGCTAAAAATGATTTAATACAAGATAACGGAGAAACGAAGGGAGGGTGAGAATATTGAAGTCGTGGAAACGAGGGACAAGCGGGTTGAAGACGCGGAGTACTGAGATGCTCCAAATACCACTCGGTACTCAGTATTGTAGGTAGCAATCTACAGGTATGTAGGTACCTAGGCAGCCCCGGAGGTATGCTGTATGTAGGTGTGTAGGTGTGCAGATGCGCAGATGTGCAGATGTGCAAGCAGTGTCGGAAAGAATAGAGAGGACATCAACTATTGAATATTGGATGTTACCCTGTGGTATTACCATGGGCATGTATAGTACGGTAGTTACCACCCACATGCAAGCACTATGATACTAATCGGTATATACCTGGGTATGATACATGGAGTGATACTGATGGGATCTCATATTGATAGGGGGTCGAGACCTCAGTGAACCTCTGGGATGCAGAGGATCAAATCGACGTTCGATTTGCATGCACGCGCTAGTCAAAAAGTGTTTCTTTCCTAAGGTTCCGAGATTCCAAGTTGCCTGCAACTTCGCAACCCAGAGCTTTGATTTCCCTTCTGAAGTTACTTTTGCTGCCATCAGTGTATCGTACCTACCCTACTGGTACAATAAATTGCGAAAACTACAGATCACACAGCCTACATCCATGTATGTATGTACCTAAAGTGGCCGAACGTCTGTCTGGTGTCTGGAGTGGAAAATATTCCTAAAGGGGGGAAAGAGAGGGGCTGCAGTAGCACGCGAAATATGGAGTATTGTACCTGCATACCAATTCTACCATACGAAGTACATGGCACACGGGTATCAGACATCGTCGATGCTTAACATTGTATCAAATGTGTCAATTGTGTGTCACATCTGTAGAAGAGTATGTGGACGCGCACTATCGAAACCTACCACACCAGATACTGGAAGATAAGACAATGACGGGCAATATGTTCGCATTACGCTCAACTATGCATAGATCATTTAGAATACTTGTCAGCTGCAATAAGTATAAGGGTAGGTATCAAAGGCTCGTTATAATGAATTGTAGCAAGTGCCTATCGAATATACTAGACATGTAGTACAAAACAAGATCTACTTGTGTTACAGGAACTTGAATTGACATACACAAGACAGCGCTAACCGGACCAGGGCCTCAGGATGATTACATGGGGAAACGCCGATTGCCAGGTGGGTTAAAGATGCATCTTACCTAAAACTAGCGCTTCCAAAAATGGGATTAATCAAAAAAGAGGAATTTCACCCGGCCCTACACCAGACTTTTGTTCTTCTTTCTTTCTCTCTTTCCTCCTGGTTAAATACTGTGATATATCCGTAAAGGGGCACCTGAGCGCTGAGTGCTGGGCCCTGGGCCCTGGGCTTCAGGCCTATATCTACTATATAGACATGCACATCTGCGCTTACACCCGCAGGTAGTTCGTCTTCAGTTCGTCTCCAAGAATGTGATGGCTGAGATATTTAGCATCCAATCAGACACACTTCATCGGCGCCTGTTGCTGTGAATGGACTACCTAATGTAGGTACAGGCTTCGTACATGCGTATGTATGTATGTACTAACTAAGGTATGTAAGTCAACATCCGGCGTGACAAGCAGGAAATTCCAGCGCTAAATCTGCAGCTATATCGCCCTCCGGTGCCAGAGCCAATCAGCTCTCACCAGTCGGGCCAGATGGGGTCCGAGCGTCTGCATGGCGCTGGAGCTCAGCTCCCTGAAGAACGGCCAACGCCCACGACGAATCCCACCCCTTGCTCAGGCATCATGCTCAAGGTTCCCTCTTGCTTGTATTGCGGGTTGTAGACTGTGGGATGTGGGATGTGGGATGCGGGATAGGATATGGGTTGAAAGCGCTCCATTCTTCAGGTCTCACCATCGATAGTAAGGTGCACATAAACCCGGTAGTCTGGCAATCAATAATCAATCACATCACCGATCGGGCAACTTGGTTCGCGATCTATACTTTGGATCCTACCTTAGTTTGTCGCACATTCGATCTGGCTTACTACTAACTACACCATAGCCGTAGCTACCACACGGCAAGACACACCATAATTGTATCTGCGATCTGCTGTGCCTCTTTCTGAGGGACAAACTCTTAGTTACGGTGGTTCTACGGAGTAACCAGCATCGGCAGATCGGATTCACTGGCATGGTTCTTTCCGAAGGATTGTCATGAAGCAACTTATACCTGGATGGGACCTAGTCTGGATGGGAGGGCCCCTAGGCGGCTCTTAGACTTGATCATAGGCATCGCATCAACTCGAACAAGGCTAAGCAGATCCTGTGAATATCTATCATATTCGATATATGACCAGGATGACACCAGATCGAACATACCCCTATGTCAAGAGCCTACGGAGACACCAATCATCATTTATTTATTTCCCCCCCTCGCCGACAGCCGAGTTTCGATGCGGTGTTCCGTGATCAGTCAAACATATCGAGAACGGATCATAACCAAACCTCTTAACCTTCCAACAACGATGTTGTGAGAGGTTCCATACTAGGCCGTTGGAATATATGCTACGTAGCTCTATCTAGGGAACGGTTTCGGATGTCAGCAACACAGCATTGTACAGTGACACATTAACTACCGGCATCCCAAGTGTCACAACGACAATACACTTACTGTTGCTATATCTCCACCTGAATCATCACCTTCAGGTTTTCGTGCACTAAAAGCCATAGTCATCGGACGGTTGCCTTGCTTGCATCGATAGCCGTGTTATCTATAGCGACCACTACTGTTACTATTGCCCCCTTTACGGAAGTCCTACTACCTACCCAAAAAGGGGAACTTGAGTCTTGAGGAACGAGCACCGTTGCCTTACAACCCCCAAACTGTAACAGCGAAGTCTCATCATCAGCCTGCAAAGTGTTAGGTTCTTATACGGCCAGTACTAACAGATCGAGGTCGCCGCCCAGAGGCTGCTTTTCCATAGTACACAACTACTGCTGATTCATGTCACACACGGGGTAATACGTTGAAGTTGTAGCACTCAATCCCGTAAACCTGGGTATAGTATATAAATCGTAATTTCCGTAGCTCATAAACACTAGAACCCGATGCTTTTTTTCCCAGTCGCCTTCAAATTCAATCATGACTCCGTTATTCCGCCATGCAAAACACCCGGCCTAATAGACGTAGCGGAACTCCGGATTCTGGAAAAGAGCGACCCTCCAGTCAGCAAGGTGTCTGCAGTCACCGAGGTGTCGAACCGTTTTTCTTTTCTTACCTCGAAATCCGTCAGATCAGCCGTGACTTCTTCCACCGCCGCCGTGTCCACAGAGCCCACAGCCCCAGCGCCGCCCACACCGGCAGCACCGGCAGCAGCATCCCGCTTGCCATTTCGCCGCTTCAGCAGCCAGCGCAGGGCTCCCGCGATGGCGATCTGGGCGACAGCGCAGGCGAGAATGACGCGGCAGCCGGTGGGGTAGATGGGGGCCTCGGCCTCGAGGAAGGCGTGGGGGCCGGCGATGTTGCCGACGCAGTAGGCGAGGAAGACGACGGCCGTGCCGGTCATGCGCTTGGTGTAGCCGCCGAGGTTGGCAGAGGGCATCTGCATGGCGATGACGAGCGAGGCCACGAAGCTGCCCACGATGTAGTACGCGAACAGCACGCCGATCCTGCCCTGGTCGGTCGTCCGGTCCAGCTGCCACATCAGCGACGTCCCGATGATGGTCGGCGCCAGGTACAGGGCCATGACGACGGTGCGCGCGTGGCGGAACCGCGTCGGTAGGTACGTCCCGCTTAGGATGAAGATCACCTGGAATGCGCCCTGCGGGATTCCGAGGGCGGTGGTCAGGAGGGGGTCTTTGACGACGCCCTTCACACTGTTTTATAGGTAGTTAGCAAGTTGCTCATTCGTAGATTTTCTTTCCCAACATCTCATTTTTTTGTCTTTCTTCGGGGTCAGCGGTACGGGCGAGCCGTCAAAGCCTTTCGTCTCGAATACAACCCTTCGACGAGCGGCCAGATGGACCTGAAAGGAAGACAAGTAGGGCAGAAGCGGCTTACATCAATTTCCCAAAATTGGCGATGCCGCCGTTGATCACCTCGTTCAGGAGCGTGAATAGCGTCAACAGCCACACCTGGGGATCTAGTAGCGCTTCCTTGATCTGGCCGAATTTGACATTGTGGCTGAGGATCCCGGTACGGCCGAGCTTGCCACGGCCTACCAGGGTGGCCTTCTCCCGGAGAGAGAAGCGCTTCGCGCTGAGGATGTCGTCGGGAAGTAAGACCAACACTACGACACCCCAGAGGATGGTAACCCCGCCGCAGAGGAGGAATATGGCCTTCCAGACGGGGATCGTCTTGATCTGTCCCACGGCGTAGAAGAGAATGCCCCCGATCATGGATCCGAGGCCGTTGCAGCTGTAGAAAACGCCCGCGCGGAACGGCTGCTGTTCTCTGCTATACCTATTATCAACTCTCCCATCAGCATCTCGCCCCGTTTATGTCGTAAATGATATCGTGCACCCTGATAGCTAGGATTAAATGAACTCACCACATCGCTATGATCATCATGAAACAAGGGGTAATCGGGGCTTCGAATGCGCCCAGCAAGAAGCGGCAGGCAGCGAGGCTTCCGAAGTTGCTGCCGGCCGCCGTGCACATCAACACGACACCCCACGCCACTATGACGGAGCCGAGGACCTTGGCCATGCGGGTGCGCTGGGCCAGGAAGGTCCAGGGGTACTCCGCCACCAAGTAGGCGATATAGAAGAGGCTGGGGAGGAAGGCGTACTGGTCCTGGTTGATGCCTGTGTCAGTGAAGAGGTCGAACACGGCAGCATAGCTCAGGGCCTGCTTGTCGATGTACTGCAGCATGTAGGTGATGGCCAGCGGCGGCAGAATGGTCCAGTCGACCTTGCGCATCAAGCGCTTGTTCAGCGCCTCGTCGGCCAGGAGCTCGGCCACCTGCCTGTGGCTGAAGTTGTTCTCCTGCAGGAAGATCTCAGCATCATCCAGGTCGCAGACCGTCTCGATGTCGACCTTCCCGGCTGGAACGCCCAGGTCAGCTTTCTTCTCGATGTCCATCTTGCGAACAGATGACATGGCGGCGGGATTGTCATTCGAAGGGCAACAGCAACACCTGCCTCCTGCTAGATGCAGAAAGCCGGCGAGGGGCCTTTATGTCTCTTCTTCCTTGGAGAGGGCGGGGCATTCGGTCGTAATTTGCTCTTTTTTCTATTTCTGACGACTAAGGACTAAGGCCGATATCATGGGACTTGTCTATCAAGCACTTGTCTTGATCAAGGTATTTTATCTTGACCACGATGAACTAGCGGCCCCCAGATGCGGCAAACCCCTGTCGGCAGTTGCCACTATCTACAGATCAGAACGTCGGTCTTGGCTGTGCCGCACGCTTTGCGGCCTTTCCATACATAATCAGGGCCGAGGCCAATTATGTGTTGAATACCAAGTACCGTATCGCGCTCTATCAATTCTTGCAGCATTAGCCGCATTCCTTATTTACAGGGGCTGTTTTTAAGTTCGCCCGCGGTGGACCACTTGGGGGCCGTGATCGGTTGAATTAGACCGAGCCGGGAGAGCAACTACCGCGACCGGGTATACTTGGGGTTCGGGGGTTTGCCGAACTCGCATACTTCTCCGCACCCCTGAGCCGCACTCTAGGGGGGACAAACTGGCCGTGGTGAAACGACATTATCTTTGATGGGCCTGCACTATCTAGTACGAGAATCAATTGATTACTCCCTCACCCAGGTGCATTGGGAAAAAGTTCAACCCATCTATAAAGACCCATCCATGCCCAGGTGCTCACCTCACGATGGAGGTAGACGGACAACCAGCCACACGGCCCAGGGTGACCCTTGCTCAGGGGACGGTAGTAGGCATCCAACAACAGGATGTGTACCCCAAGCCGGTCGATGCTTTTCTCGGGATCCCGTACGCACAGCCCCCCACGGGGGATCGACGGTTCCGGCCGCCCGAGAGGGTTTCCCCGTCACCATCTGCCGTCATCGACGCTTCCAAGTTCGGACCCCGAGCGCCGGCGAAGCAGTTCCTCGTCCGGGGGCCGAAACTCGAGGAAAGTGAGGACTGCCTGACGGCCAATGTCTTCCGTCAGGCGGGGACCGGAGCTCCGGGCTCGAAGCCTCTCCTCCCAGTCGCGATCTACTTCCACGGCGGCGCCTTCAACCGTGGAAATGCGGCGATGCACGACAGCGCGTCGATGGTCGGCTGGTCCGCTGAGCCTTTCATTATTGTCTCCTGCGGGTACCGCATCGGGGCGCTCGGGTTCTTGCCATCGAAACTTAGTGCGAAGGAGGGGGCGCTCAACCTGGGGTTGAAAGACCAGATCCTGCTTATGGAATGGGTACAAGAGAACATCGAACAGTTTGGAGGCGACAAGAACAATGTCGCCCTTTTCGGCCTCTCAGCGGGCGCTCATTCGGTATGTATCTCCTTCCCCCTTGATGTGAATGATTTCTAAGATCATTCATCCAAGATCGGCCACCACCTTCTCGACTATGAAGAGGGCAAACCTCCGCTATTCCATCGAGTAGTCATGGAATCTGGCGCGCCGACCTCCCGTGCCGTGCGCCATTATGATTCCGATGTGCATGAAGAGCAATTCCAGGACTTCCTCAAGGAAGCGGGATGTCCGGGGGGACTATCGGACGAAGAAGTCTTCCCCTTTCTGCGAACGCTGCCGACGTCCGTCATCGCAAAAGCTCAAACGACGGTGTTTTACAGGTACAACCCCAGCTTGCGCTGGGCCTTCCAGCCCGTGATCGACGGCGAGATCATCCGGCGCCGGCCCATCGACGCCTGGCGCGAGGGCAAATGGCACAAGGTGCCCATCATGACGGGCTTCAACGGCAACGAGGGGTCCCTCTACGTCCCGAAGACGATGTCCAAGGCATCCGAGTTCACTGGTTTCTTCCACGCGTTACTGCCACAACTGACGCAAGAGGACCTCGCCACGATCGACGCGCTCTACCCCGACCCGGAGACGGTGCCGGACTCCATCTACAAAGAGGACCGCCTCAGCTACGGCGTCGGGCCGCAGTACAAGCGCATCGAAGCAGCGTACGCGCACTACGCCTACGTGGCGCCCGTGCGGCAGACGGCGCACTTCGCCGGCCGGCAGCACGTGCCCGTCTACCTGTACCACTGGGCGCCCATCAGCAGCGTGGTCGGCGGCGCCAGCCACGGCGACAACATGGCGTACGAGGCGCGCGAGAAGGCGACCTGCGCGAAGTCGAAGGCGCAGGATGAGCTGGCCGGCGTGCTGCACGCCTACGTCACGAGCTTCCTCTGCACGGGCGATCCGAACAGGATCCCCGGGGACTACGGCAGCCGGCCGGAGTGGGTTGCGCACCACCAGCACCACCAGCAGGGGGGCGCCGAGGAGCAGCCCAAGAAGCTCATTTTCGGGATGGGAAACGAGGAGCTGATAGGTGGCGCCGTTGGGACTCCGGCTGCGCTCGTCGATGATGTATGGGCAAAGAAGGAGAGCGACTTTTGGTGGGATAAAGTCGAAATATCGCAGCAGTGAAATAGTATGCCAACTAGATGACCTGGTGAAATGTCCGTGAATATTTCGGACTAAGTGACCAGTTTTCCCACCATATCCCATATGTGTGTGAACGATGTACCCATTTTGTAGGAAACGACAGGGAATAGGGGGTACCTAACTAGACGAGAAGAGCACATCTTTCAGGACATTAGTTCGCTATTGCCAGCATGCTGCTTACGTGTAACGCAGTTGGCGCCTAAGATGGAGTATAGAAAGCAACTAAACTCTAGGGATAATGCATGCAAGTGGTCCGTAGTCCAGTTCTCCATGGGGAATCATGTGGTATAGTTACGAACCCCACGTTTCCAGCTTGCCTACTTCCAGTCGGCGGAGTATTGTCCACTTATACTTACGATACCCCAAAGTTGATATACCAACTCGCACAACGGTTGATTCCCGTGCCTGATATTTTGCAACCGCATTTAGTACCTCTGGAACTTACGTATTGTTTCCATTGTGAGTAAAACATCTCACCATGGCCCTAACATCGAGGCTCGCGATCATTGCGGGTGGTCTTGGTAAGTATTCGAACCACCCCCCTCCACCCCCTCCACCTATATAGCTCCATAGCTCCATACGAGCATCTTCTCTCGTCTTGGCACTCCGATCGACGCATCCATCCGTCTAACTCCCAACCGCAGGCGGTCTCGGCTCCGCGACCGGCAAGCTCCTGCGAGCGCAAGGCGCCCGCCTAGCACTGCTATACGCGCCATCCGAGGAGAACAAGAAGCTGGACCTGCTGCGCGAGGGGTACGGGCGTTCTGACTTCCCCGGCGGGGAGGTCCGCACGTACGCGTGCGACATCACGTCGCCGGCGTCGGTGCAGTCCGCCTTCTCCGCCATAACGTCAGACTTGGGCGACAGTGGTGATGGTGCAGCAGCAGCAGCAGCGGAAAAGACGTTCCCCAGCATCCTCATCAACTCGGCCGGCTACGTGTCGCTCAGCCCGATGGAGGACACGCCGCCCGAGGAGACGGCGCGGAACCTCAACGTCAACATCCTGGGGCCTATGCTCTGCAGCCAGGCGTTTGCACGACTGTACATGAAAGCCGCGGCCTCCGCTTCCGCGTCCGCCGAGGCACCAAAGGCCCCACCGGGTCGTATCGTCAGCGTCAGCTCGCAGGCGGCGAAGGCGGCGCTTTGGCACCACGGGGCGTACTGCGCGTCCAAGGCGGGGCTGGAGGGCCTGACGCGCAGCATGGCCAGCGAGTGGGGGCCGCGCGGTATCACGGCCAACACGGTGTCGCCGACGATAGCCTGGACGTACCTAGGACGGAAAGCGTGGGGCGCGCCGGGCGTCGCCGATGCCTTCCTCAAACAGATCCCCACGGGCCGGTTCGTCATGCCCGACGAGGTCGCCGAGACCATCGCCTTTCTGTGCCAGGACTCGAGCGGGATGATCAACGGGTAAGTAAAGACTCAAGATTGACACTGATTGGCATTGTTGATGGCTACTACTACCAGTGCTTTTTCTATTTCAAAACTAGTGAGGGATGGAATTAGGGAAGAGAGAGAAAAGGGGGGGATGACATTGCGGTGAGTATGGACAGCTAATGGGTTTTGGCTACACAGGGCGGATATCCGAATTGACGGCGGCTTTACGATACGCTAGGTTTTCAGGGGCGGCGAAGGGGGTTGATGGAACATGGTTTTATTTGAGGGCTCCATCATTAGACCACTTTCTATTCAGCTGGCATCAATTCTAAAACTCAACTTCTTCACAATCAGCCAATTTAGCTGAGCCATGTGAATCGATGGCACAAATTAGGCACTAAGACTCGGAAATGCACTATCTTCGCATGAATTGAAACGACTGAATATATTTATATGAAATCAGAAGACGACCCCCTGAGTCAGTCCTGACTGACATGGCTCAAACTGGTACCAGCCCAGTTCTCCTCTCACAGAGGGAGTTCAGCATCTATGCTTTCTGAACGACAATCCTTCCTCGCGTCGCTGCACCTGATCCAAGCACGAGCCCCTGCACGAAGAACTTCGACTCGGCGGAACGTTTTGTCCAGTGAGAAAGTCGCGAACCTCGTCGTCAAGGGAGACACTTTTCCCGGCGGTGGTATGAGCAGACTTCTTAAGAATGCTCTTGGGGCCGCCGGCCGCGGCAGAAGGGGAAGAAGATAAGGCAGCCATGTCTAAGGTCTTGGTTACTTACTCTGATGGTGTTCGAATGTGTTGCTGCTGTGATGTCTTCCTGCTGTCCTCCGAGATCCCTCTTCCTCGTGGTGATGTCCTCTTATTTATATACAATTTGCGTGTCGACACGTCCTTTGTTGACAGAAAGTCTTATACAAGGAGCAACAATGAAATGTTTATCAATGATATTGTTCACCATGGTTACAATTAGAACCTGCATACTGACCAGGGGGTTGAATCATTGTCCATAACCTTTCAGTCCATTGTGAACTGACCCTGACAAACAATTTGCCTTTGGGTGTCAGAAACAATGACATATGCTTTGCTTGTGCTAAGCTAGATAGTGGTGGCTTGCTACTTTCAGTAGACCGTCGCGCAAGTTGATCGATGGTTGGAAATCTGTTCAGAACTACTTGTTAATGGCCTAATTGAAGATAATCGCCCTGGAATCGAATAGTATTTGAGCAATGGTTTACTGAACGCAGCAAGCCCCTTTTAGGTGGTTAAGTTAGCCACGGATAAGCAGCTTTATCTTTTCCACTATACGGAATGTGGATGCGGTCTTCCTGCCCCTGATGATACAATCTTCTGAAGACATGAGTTACAACATAGCAACCTAAACCACCCACCGAGTCTATTGTGCAACCAATGATAGTTTGTAATCCCCTTTGTTTCAATCACCGCTGTGATGCCATGATCAGGTCTTAGGGGAGGGAAAATGTGACTCAAGCCCACGATCATCGCCAAGGACCAGCGCCCTAGGCATCTGCAGGCGCGCCTTTCAGAATCACAATCATTGCTAGTAAAAAGACGATTCATGCAGCACACCACATACTGATAAGTATAGCTCAACAATTGTGCTCCCTCTTGCAGGATGATGGCATTGCAGCCCGAGATCTTCGACGAATGATCTGCCATGTTACTATCATAACCTAGCATCGTGGCCCTCCTTTATGGAACCTTTCCGGTCTAGAGCTACCCACGCGGTCAACGTGCAGTTGTTGACCGCATTTCCCGTACATACGTCCACAAAAAACTCTTCCACAGGTGCGGAACTGCCTAACTCGGTCTAACTGCCATTCGGGCGGCGGAGCTGTTCAGCAAGGTGTAAGATAGGAGAAAAGCATATTTATAGTGCGCCAGCCAAACTCTGTCCATCAGGTAGTTGGTATGAAAGACACAACGCAAAAAAGCCTATGATTTAGATATCCGTGTTGCTTTTAATTAATATCCGTGTTGATAGTGCTGTTTCTCAAGAAAGCGAAAGAAGGATTCCTCCGACGCGCCGCTGCTATGCTTCTTAACCGAATAAAATGTGTTCCAGTCTGGATGAGCTCTGCCATCATCGCATCATGCAATGCAATTGTGTTTGGGTGAGCGAGGAAAAGCTGCTTCTTGCTCTTGGTTGTGCCACTTGATTGACCGTCTCATTGTCTAGACTTGATACCGGGACCATCGGCTCCGTGACTACGATGACCTCCTTTATAGAGACATTCGGCGACTTCTCCGCCACCATCCACGGAGTCATCGTGTCGTCCATCCTGATCGGCGGTGTGATAACCTCGCTAATATCAGGGATTCTCGCCGATCGCTACGGCCGGCCGCGGATGATAGCGCTGGGGTCTCTGATCTTTGGCATCGGCGCCACGCTGGAGACGACCGCGTTCCATCTGTCAAGCTTCATAGTGGGCCGGCTCGTCAAGGGCGTCGGCGAAGGCATCTTCCTATCGACCGTCTACGTCCTGGTCGCCGAGATCTCCCCGGCCAAGCGACGGGGCACGGCCGCCAACATCCCGCAGCTGTTCATCTCGACCGGCATCCTGGTCGGCTTCTTCATGTGTTACGGGACGGCAGCCCTCGCCGGCTCGCTATCGTGGCGCCTGCCGCTCGCCATACAGGCCGGCCTCGCCTTCACCAACGCCGCCCTCACGTCCCTCGTGCCCCAGAGTCCGCGGTGGCTGCTAGCCAAGAACCTTACGGAGCAGGCGCGCGTTGTCATCCAGCACCTCGGCTTGGCCGAGGCAGAGCAGCAGGAGTTGCTCGCGCAGTCGGTGGCCTCAGGGCTGGAGCACTCCCCCGACATGTCGTTCGCGGAGAGCCTGCGGGCAACGCTGCACGAGTTTAAGGACGCCTTCTCGGCACCCGTGAGGGCGCGCACTATGTTCGGCTGCTTTATAATGAGCATGCAGCAGTTCTGCGGCATCGACGGCGTGCTCTACTACGCGCCCATCCTGTTCGCGCAGGCGGGGCTCGACGGGTCTCAGGCCACCTTCCTCGCTTCGGGCGTCAACGCCCTCATACTCTTGCTCGTCACCATCCCCGCCACGCTGATGTGCGACATGTGGGGGCGCAAGACGTCCAGCCTGGTCGGCGGCTCGCTGATCTTCTGCATCATGTTCACCATGGGCAGCCTGTACGCCGCCGACCTGGTCCATCCGGGCACCGCCGCCGCCTGGGTCGTCATCGTCTTCATCTACCTCTTCGGCTCCGTTTTCTCCATCACCTGGGCGCTGGGCTTCCGCATGTACATGATCGAGAGCCTGCCGCGGAAGACGCGGAGTAGTGGCGCCAGCTTGGCGCAGGCTTCGAACTGGGTAAGTCCGCCAATCAATTACATTCTATTCTATCCCGATCCGTGATGCGAACAGAAGCTGAACTATATCTACTACTACCGCTAGTTGTCGAACTACGTCGTTGCTCTTGCTACGCCCGTGTTCCTCGCCTCGTCCACCTTTGCTGCTTATTACTTCTTTGCCTTCATGGCGCTGTTCTGCACGCTCATGTGCGCGGTCTTCATGTTCGAGACGAAGGGCCACAGCTTGGAGTTCATAGAGCAGAAATACTCAGAAAGGCAGGCTAATGAAAAGGAGAAGCGATGGAACTTCAGCTCTAATAATCTCATGCTTCATAGGATCGTTACCAACCAGGGGTAGGGTGAAGACTAACAATATACAACATAGAAGATGTATACAGCTAGCAGGAGATATTACAATACATATAATGTGTCAATGATGTTCACAGCACCATGACGGATACGTACACGTAGCTAATTGTAACAACGAAACCACAGTTGCAATGACGAGTTCATACCAGGTCTCATATGCCACGATATTCGACGTTCATTGACAATTCCCAACCTCACTGCCGGATTGACAAATGTTGAGCTATTTATGAGCAATTTGACCTATATGCATTATATACCGATGGGAAATATTGGACTACAATATCTAGATGTCTGGTCGTAGATCAGCCCGAAGCATGTAACCAAGCCTATCTACACCCCACGACTCTGAAGACCCTTCGTCAAAGAGGCTCGTGCAAGTACAACATAGCCGTCTAGACCTCCTGGTATTCTATATAAATCTCCAATCTATTCCTGGGATAGCGCATCCAAGACGATCTTGCACATCTCTACACATTTCTCCTCTTCGAGTCTCTGGGCGACCAGCTGCAGGTTGATCGGCATACCATGAACCACCTCGGCATTATCTTCTCATGGTCAGCAGGGAGCAACTATCATGGTAATACTTCAAGAGAAAGAAGCCCTGTGTCTTGGCGTGACTTACACTCGGATTGTATCTGTTTGTCTAGATCCGACATCGCGGTATAGTCGTCGCCCAGAGGCCTGTCGACAGACTTATCGACCGTCATGCCACTAGGAAACGAGATGCAGGAGTAATCCAGCACGTTAAACACGCCGGTATAGCCAACTGCGCAACGTCCCAAGTCAGTCAGTGAGTCAGTCAGGCCGCCAACATTAAATTGAAGCGTCACACAAAACACACATCATAACAAAACAAGCCAGACAAAATCACCACCACAACACAGCAGAAAACAACTCACCATGCCGAAACTTCCCATTCTCCACACTACTGTACGGCGTCGTGGGGCACAGTATCGCATCGATCCCCGCCTCCAGCCAGCGATCGAGGTAGCGCTTCTGGTAGTCCTGGCGCTCGACGTGCAGCTCCCAGTACTCGACCCCAGTCAAACTCCGAGGCGCGTGCTTGTACATGGCCATCTCGGGCCTCCAGGGCTCTCCCGTGCGCGCAAGCTCGCGCCGGATGGCCTCGCCGCCGTCGGCGACGAACATGCGCTCCAGCAGCGCGGCGCCCTGCGGCTGGTCGACCGACGACCAATCGACGAGGTCGTGGCCCGCAGCGCGGAGCCGCGCCACGGCCGTACGCAGCGCGCGCGCCACGGGCGGCGTGGGGAGAGCCATGCCGTCGTCCCAGAGGACGGCGATGCGCAGCTTCTGCTTTTCTGGGGAAGGCACGTCGACGGCGCGCCAGGCGAGGGGCAGGCAGCGCGGGTCGGCGCGCCAGGGCCGCGTGCCGACGACGGCGCGGCAGTACAGCTCGAGGTCGGCGAGGGAGCGGGTCAGGGGCCCGTTGACGGAGTGGACGGCCTCCTGGCCGGGCATGCCGGAGCGGCAGCGTAGGGTGGGGAAGCGGCCGAAGGAGGGCCGCAGCGTGAAGAGGCCCGTGCAGGCGGCGGGGATGCGGAGCGAGCCGCCGATGTCGCTGCCGACGCCCCAGGGGCTGCCGCCGAAGGCGATCAGGGCCGACTCGCCGCCGGAGGAGCCGCCGCTGGTGAGCCGCCGGTTGTGCGGGTTGACGGTGCGCCCGTGTGTGTAGTTGACCGTCTCGGCGATCATCATGGCTGTCGGCACGTTCGTCTTAACGTAGAAGACCGCCCCGGCCTCGCGGAGAAGGTCTGCCAGGACCGACTCGTACGTCGCTGGGGATCCGATGTGCGACGTCATCCCCACCGTTGAGTCTAAGCCCAGCAGGTTGAAGTTGTCTTTCAGCGAGATCGGGAGCCCGTGCAGTGGTCCGATCGGCTTGCCCGTCTCAGCGAGGTGCTGGTCGAGCGACTTCGCCGCCGTTATGGCGCGCTCGAAACATGTCTCGGATAGACAGTTGACCTAATTACAGCCGTGGCTGTGAATTAGCTACTTAGATCATATGTACCTCGGACCGTGCCCCCTGAAAGAATATATGAATGGGTGTTTCTGGATTGCATATGCATACTAGCTGATGCGCGGCGGCGGCACGCTTGCAGAAAGCCCTCGTGACAGTTTCGGATTTCAGCTCACCCGCGGCAAGTTTAGGTAGCAGCTCGGAGGCGGTAAGCCCGGTAATGGCCAGCTCTTCCGGGGTGAACCAGCCCGAGGTCGCGGGGAAGCTCATCACTTCATCCTGGTCGTCCGGCGGCAGCAGACCGCGGGGGATGCGCCACTCCTCCGGTATTGAGTCCTGGAGGGCTTTGCGTTTTTGCGCCCCGAGAGTTTCCCAGGTGCCGGCCATTTTTAGGGAGACGGAAGACGAACTCTGGTCGGACAGACTTCAAGCGGATTAAATCCCATGTGTGTGACCTAACGGGAGGTTTCCGTCGTTGTTATTGTCACCATAGAGAGCTCCTTATCTTATAGACCGGCTTCGATGTGTTATGAGCCGGCACCGGCTCTCGCTGCTATCGCTATGTAGGTACACGACCGTAATAGGAAGGGGACTGAGGGGATAATTATTAATAGGCAGCACTATCACATCATGTGCTCACGGTACGTGGCTTGAAGAGCAACTGGCCTGTCTTTTGTTACAAATACTTTCCCCAACTTGTTGGTTGCCCTTGACCCTTGGTTTAAGCTCGTCATGATAGTCCGAACTTAGAGTTTACGCTGGAGGCTCTTCTTCAAGTGCCATTCGCCAAAACATCTTCAGTGTTCACTGCCCGTTCTCTACACCTCGGCTTACCATATCGGGGGATTTCCAAATGACGGGAAAGGGGTCTTAGAGCCTATCTCAAGAGGAGCCCCGCCGACGGAGAATGCCTGTAGGCACCCCCTGCTGCTACCCCAATGCATGCCATCACAGGGATGAACCAAGATCTATTCTGAGTGGCTGAATGTATACGAACTACTTCCACACGTTGGTTAGTGTAAGCTCTAGCTACGATAGGGGTCTTGGGGGTCCTGGGATCTCTCCACACATACCTATAATATAGACTATGCATAGTACGAAGGGTCTTATCTCGATGCCCCACACGAAACAAGCGATCCCCGAGATAACTAAAGTACTTAAGTAAGTACCTATGAAGCTATGATAGCCCCTATGAAATTCTCACTTATCAAGGGACTTGTAGTGAGATTTCAGCTTCTACAGGGCGCGCTGCAATGTCAATAAAAGCGTCCAAGGCCTCGCCAATGATCTGCGCATCGTGATGCCTGGCTGATTGCATTGCTACCAATCCCGACTCTCTTCACCACCGGGACGTGACGGGACAGTGTAGACAGAGGGTGAAACTAATGTTAGTATTATTATCATCATTATCACCATGACGTCAAGGTTCAAGTCCAAGCTGCGAGACTATTTCCATGTCGAGTACCAGCCCGGTGAGCGCAAGCTGGTGCAGAAGATTGATTTCTTCATCCTGACATTCTGCTGCCTGAGCTACTTTACCAATTATGTAAGTGGGCTCTTCATGCTGATTTTGAGATTTTTCTTTTTCCTCTCTTTGTTTTTATTTTTCTTCATACGTGTATTTACAGATTCTTTGGCTTATATGTAACCTACAGCTGGACCGCTCCAACCTGAACAATGCCTACGTCTCGGGGATGCGCGAGGACCTGGGCTTCGTCGGGAACCAGCTCAACGAGATCACGACCTGCTTCACGGTCGGGTATGTGATCGGGCAAATCCCGGCGAACCTGTCGCTGCACTACATCGCGCCGCGCCTGTTCTTCCCGGCCTGCATGATCGCCTGGGCCGGCCTCACGATGGTGACGGCGTCGGCGACGCGGCCCCAGAGCATCATGGCGATCCGGTTCTTTCAGGGCGTGGCCGAGGCCACGACCTTCGTCGGCACCCACTACGTGCTGGGCTCCTGGTACACGGAGCGTGAGCTTGGCAAGCGTTCCGGCATCTTCACCGCGTCGGGGCTCGCCGGAACCATGTTCGGCGGCTACATCCAGACCGGCATCCACCGCCGCCTGGATGGGCGGAACGGCCTCGCCGGCTGGCGCTGGCTGTTCATTGTCGACGGCCTTATCACCGTCCCGATCGCGTTGTACGGCTTCTTCTTCTTCCCGGACACGCCCTTGACCACGCGGGCCGTCTACCTGACCGACGCTGAGAAGCGGCTCGCCCTGTCTCGCGTGCCCCCCGTCGAGGACCGATCCCCGCTGTCTCTCAGCTTCTTCAAGAAATCCTTGTCGTCTTGGTTGTTCTGGGGCTTCGTAGTGCTCTGGATCATCGCCGGGGAGACCGAATCGTTCAGCTCTAACGCCGTGCTGGCCCTCTATATGAAGAGCCACCCGACGAACACATACAGTGTCGCACAGCTGAACAACTATCCGACGGGCGTGCCGGCTGTCGGGATTATCTCGACCCTCTTCTGGGCGACGCTTACTGACTTCCTCAGCGGCAAGCGGTATCTAGTGGGCTACTTCATCGGTATCAGTGGGATCGCCACAGCAGCAATGATTCTAGCCGCATCAAAGGACCCCACCAACCCGCAGTCGACGTCCGTCGTCTTTGGAGCGTACTACTGGGCTGGCGCTGTTTATGCCTGCCAGGCTACATTCTTCGCTTGGGCTAATGATGTGCTCCGCTACGAAGAGCATATGTTTCGTGCTATCGTACTGGCGGGTATGAACGTGGGGAGTAACGCCGTGAATGCTTGGTGGAGCATCATATTCTATGGGGCATCTATGGCCCCTTGGTTCATTGTGAGTTCACCTATCTTATGCCCTCACCCCTATTCTAGCTACTGTCTATAACGTAGCGTACGAGTTGATTGACGATATCGCAGCGCGGTATGTGGGCCATGGTGGCGACTTCTATTGCTTTGGCTATCTGGACAGCAGTGTTGTCATACACTACGGTTAGGTCCGAGAGGCGGCGCAATGCAGAGCAAGCTATATCTCAACACGAGAAGGAGGATGACAGGCCGAGTAGCCAGAATGCGTAAACTAATCTGATATTTGCTCGAATCAATTCTATCATAATACAAAGGAGTCCATGAATGAAAGATCCTATACTTTGTTGAAGCAAACATCAACTACACCAAGAGGCCCGTCACTGATAACTGATAGGCACCTCAGGTGTTGAGAGGCTCGCTCATCGTAATCTTCATATACCAACAACCTGACGTTTACATCCTTTACAGTATTACATGAAAGATACACAGATCTTGCCGTGTTTAATGAGAAGGTGACACGGGTGTTTACTTCAGATCAAACGATATAAGCTGGGGCCAGGGTTGGACGCTGAGTTGCCTACCTGCTCTAACTCGGCGCATGGCTGTTCGACGGTCTAGGTTGCTTAGTTGGCCATTAGTATATGGAGCAATGCAGACGACGGCACAGCCCATGCTATTCCCGTCATACTTAGTTGTGAGTGGAATGCCTGGGGGTTCATATGCTGACATCATATGCTATGCCATTTAGAGTCGCGCACCAGGTTCCCCTCTTGCGTTGCATCCGATACGGAGACCATATTTACCCACCAGCAAAAGGGGGGAAGAGGAGGGTAGCATGACACATAAGAGCAGCCAAGCACAATAATGCATAAACAGATACCAAAGGGGCCGTTCATAGTTACCGATCATAGATAGAATCGTAGAGCAGCCATGGCAACTCTCGCTCTAGCCTCCTGGGCCACGAACCTCACCTACGCAAACCTCACCCCATCCGTGGTAGATGCGGCCGTCAAGAGCGTCTACAACTGGGCCGGCTGCGCCATCGGCGGCTACGGCCAGGATGCGCCGCAGATCGCGCTACACACGACGCTGCCGTTCTTCGGGGGGCATGCGACATCGAGCATTCTCGGCTCCAACGGCTCCTCCAAAGGCTCCACCTTCGGCGAGGGTTTTGGTGTCTTCGCGGATGCGCAGGTGGCGGCCCTGGTCAACGGCATCGCATCCCACGTCGATGACTACGACGACACGCACCTAGAGACCATAATCCACCCGGCAGGCGTGGTAGCCAGCGCGCTCCTCGCCGTCGCGGAAGCAGCAGCAGAAGCGGGATGGAAGGAAGGGCCCATATCCGGGCGGGACTTCCTGACGGCCTTCGTGGCGGGCGTCGAGGCGGAATGCAAGCTGGGCCTGGCGGTGTCGCCGGAGCACTACGACGCCGGGTGGCACATCACGAGCACGGCGGGGTCTGTCGGCGCGGCCGTGGCGGTGGGCCGGCTGCTGGGGCTCCCCACCGCGGCCATGCAGCACGCCATCGGCGTCGCGGCGACGCAGGTCGTCGGCATGCAGGAGTTCTTCGGCTCGATGACTAAGTCGTTCCACGTCGGACGCGCCGCGCAGGGCGGCCTGCTCGCCGCGCTGCTGGCGCGCAACGGGTACACGGGCTCGCTGCAGGCGCTCGAGGCCCGGTACGGTTGGACGCACGTGGTCAGCACGCGCGAGAACGCGACGGCGTACTTTGCCGAGCTAGGGCGTGACGGCAAGTGGGAGATCGAGAGGAATACGTTCAAGCCGTTCCCCTGCGGGATCGTCATGCACCCGACCATCGACGGCTGCATCCAGCTGCGCCGCCAGGCATCTGGGGAAGGCAAGGACGTGGGCGCCGTCCGGAGCGTCGAGCTCCGTGTGAACCCGCACGTGCTCGTACTCACAGGGAAGACGGACCCCCAGACCGGTCTGGAGGGCAAGTTCAGCATCTACCATGCCGCGGCCGTCGGGCTGCTGTACGGCGAAGCGACGCCGAGCCAGTTCACCGATGCAGTCGTGATGGACCGGACAGTCATCGCGATGCGGCAGAAAGTCCATGTGGCGACGGACGAGGGCGTGAGTGACGATCAAGCGTACGTCTCGATCACCTTTGAGGACGGAGACACCCTAGAAAAGCACATCGAGCATGCGGTTGGCAGCCTCGAGAACCCCCTGGCGGAGGCGGACCTGAAGAAGAAGTTCATGGACCAGGTCTCGAAGCAGATCGGCGAAGTCAGGGCGGAAAGGGCTTATAAAGCGTTCACGAACATAGGGAACATGACGGATATAGGCAAAATACGAATGCTTTATTAAGTGAGACAGGGTTGGATTTATTTATAATGCCTTTGAGCCAGAAGAATTTTTAGTGCAGACTAAGTAGAAAGAATAAACCATATAATGGCATAATTTCCAGTGAAACACAACACCGAATATTACGAATACTGCCAGTGCGATGAAAGGACCAATCTTTCAAGTAAAGCTTTCTTACAACTGAATAGAAAAGCAGTATTCAAGATCCGTATTCTGTTATTCTGTTTCCGACCTGGAGTCCCGGGGATGAGGGTCGTGAGATAGACGAACCAATCACACTTCAACGATAAGAAAGCAAAAGGTTTACTTTGATTATTAGTCAATCCCGCTAGCAACGATCGCAACTTTAGAGTGCAGACGGAGATAGACAAGCATTTCTTGTGTACCACCTATTTCAAGGGGACCTAACGTTACATAGTAGTTAGTGGGGGGTAACACAGTAGAGATGAGGGGCACGATCACAAGCACGGCATGGCTATAGTCTTGGAAGCCTTTTTTGCTTTTGCTTTTTCTCTTTCCGAAAAATGATGGCCGATATTACCTCGACTTCGCCCATGAGGACCCCGATGCTTCTCGACAGTGCATCTTGACACTGGCTGGATAAATCATTCACCATCATTGGCAAGGGCTAGGACTAGACAGGTCGCTGGACACTCATTCCACATGCGCTGGTATAGCACCCGCGATAGTCGAATATCCCAGTCAGAGTCAGGGTAGGAGAGGAAACCTTACCAGTACAGAGGAGGGCTTGTTGTGTACCTAATATACAAGCCTACCCAGTCGACATCTGCCTACCTACTTTTGGTCTATTTGTTCAGGTCTTCACCAGCCACCCCATCCCTTGCCAGAAAGATGCGAGGACTCATATGCGGCCCCGGCCTCGTCCCCGCGCGGCTCCGTGCGCTCCCGCTGCCGGTAGTGCAGATCATCGGGCTGCTGATCGCGGCGAACGTGTTGGTATGGACGGCCTCGGGCGTGGTGCTGCACTACTTCCCCTCGATGATCACGCCGGCGGTGCTGTCCTACACGCTGGGCCTGCGGCACGCGCTGGACGCCGACCACATCAGCGCGATCGACCTGATGACGCGGCGGCTGATCGCGGCGGGCCAGCGGCCCGTGACCGTCGGCACCTTCTTTAGCCTGGGCCACTCGACCATCGTGGTCGTGACGTGCGTGGTCGTGGCGGCCACGTCAGGCGCCCTGCGCGACCGCTTCGACAACTTCGCCTACGTCGGCGGCATCGTCGGCACCAGCGTCAGCGCCGCCTTCCTCGTCCTGTTGTGCCTCGGCAACGGCTGGGTCCTGTACCGCCTTGTCGGCCGCCTGCGCTGCGTCCTGCGCGAGCAGCAGCCCGAAGTCCCCTCGCGACTGGAGAGCAGAGGCGACGGGGGTAGGAGCGGAGATGACGAGGACGCCGCGGATGAGGACCAGGCTGCGAACAACTTGCAGCTCGAAGGTGCGGGCTTCCTGGCGAGCGTGTTCCGTAGCCTCTTCCGCATCGTGGATCGTCCTTGGAAGATGTATCCCCTCGGGGTGCTGTTCGGCTTAGGTTTTGATACGAGCTCTGAGATCGCTATATTGGGTATTGCTAGCGTACAGGGGGCTCAGGGGACTAGTCTATGGGTTATCCTCATATTCCCATTGCTATTTACTGGTAAGTTGAATTGACCCTAAGCAACCCGATCCTGTTGCTTTGAGGGTGTGCGATGGCTGGCTGACGAAATTTACCACAAATCAGCGGGTATGTGCTTGCTTGATACGACCGACGGCGCGTTGATGATGACCCTCTACACATCAAAGGTATTTGCGCGCGACAGGGTTGCGATTCTTTATTATTCGATCGTGTTAACGGCAATCACCGTCGTTGTCGCCGCCTTCATCGGCATCATCCAGATACTGTCGCTGGCGCAAAACGTCGCCGAGCCGGAAGGCAAGTTCTGGGACGGTCTAAGTGCCATATCAGATCATTTCGAGATAATAGGTGGCAGCATCTGCGGCCTTTTCCTTCTTGTCGGTGTAGGATCTATCGTCGCGTACAAACCCTGGAGGCGCCGGATGGAAAGACGGAGGGCGGAGCGGGTGTCGGAGACGGATAGAGACAGCCGTTTCCGTGATGTAGAAGACACGCCTGCGTCTCCTGAAAGAGCGAGCAGCCCAATGGATCCTCTAGAATAGGCAGAGTCAGGTGAAGCCCGTTCCAGCCCCCTGGAGGAAGTAGCATGCTTTTGGCGACCGGTCAGTTAGGCAAATCGAGAAGGCGTAGACTAGTTAGGGGGCCTGGGGGGTAATTCCCACATGCCAACCCCGATAGTTCCCGAAGATCCAAGTCCAGACTCCAAAAGTGCAAGAATTGATGCTGCATAGCCGACTCTATATTCAACAGTCAATCTCCAGTATCCCGACTGTATGTTTGCCTGCATACCATCTCATGCCAAGACATACATGTACCTTAATAATCGCCTTGAACGGGGTGTACTCCATCGAGTCATCAAACCGTTTGAACTGTCTCGACCCCTGTTGCGTCTCGGTATTGGGAGATGCCGGTAAGTGCCAGGCCTTCGCGACATGACATCCTCTGCCCGCCGATTGGCAGGATGGCTCACGTCAAGCATTTGGGGTTGTAGTACAGTAGGGCTTTTTCCAGCATGTCCAGCTGGACTAAGCAACGTTTAAGGTATGTAAGTACTTACGTAGGCTTAGATAGACTTCACGTCAGGGCAGATCCTTTCCCAGCCCTCTATAAATCAGTTAAACGGCTGTTGGCGGGGAAGCTGCGCCGTTGGTTCAGCTCGGTCAGCTTATAGCGCGCCTTCGCCCACTTCGAGGCAGTTCATCAGCTCATAATCAATTAGGTGGTGCATGTGTGGCAAAGCTGGTTCGTGCGATTGCGAGGCTTTCGGGCGTTAGAGATTAAGTCTCAATCTGGTACTTGACACCATACAGCGTGGGCGGCTATTCGACAGACATTTCAAAAGGGGGTAACATCGTACAATAGTAGTTCGTTTGCGGCTTGTACATCCCCAGGAGCTTACTTGAAAAGGGGGGGTTCTACAGTTACTTATGCCTACATAAGGTATTGTAAGTTGTACGGACCTGCCACAAAGCTTATGACAATAGGCCACCCCCGGTGTAAGTAAGCGAGGAAGCGCTTGGCGCCACTCGATGCTTGACAATGAGAAGCCCCCAAAACCACCCAACCAGGATCTTGGCGTGGCCTTATTTGATCCAAGTATGCATGCATGCATGTCAGCTCAATATTCAGCTACGAATGCGAACATGGAAAGGAAGGGTGAAAAACGGAGGGAAAATCACACGGTAGCATTCCGTGGGCCCCCTGAGCAGGGAGAATAATAGCAGCCCTGCAGTAGGGCCAGGAATATCCATCGAGATTGAGAAGATCAAAACTAAGACGGTCTGTTGTTGCTGATTTCTCTCTTCTCCCTTCTCCCATCCCCCTCTCTCCCCTCCTCTCCCGCTATTTTCTCCTTCCACCTTACCTATGCATTTACTGCGATGTCGCCGTGATCATGGCACAGCCGCGCCCAGCAGTATACCTCGACTTTATCCAGTATATCGATATATACATCCTTGACAGATAATTGCATACGGTTGTGGTTACTAAGTATGTCGTTTCAACTACGTCCGTATCAACCACAGCAGGACTCAGCACAAGAAGACCAGCAGCAACAGGGACAGCAACAGCCGGGGGCGATCTACGGCACCTATAGTATCCATGGTACAGACCCTATACCACAACAACAACCCCAGTATCCGCAATACCCGGGACCATACCAGTGGCAAGCGGCTGGCTACTTGACCAATGGATACGTTGCCGAACAGACCTACTATGGGCCTCCGTATCCGCCTCCGCCCCAATCTCCTTTCGGCGACGAGAATGCCGGCAACTATTATGCCGGGGTCACGGCCGTCCCCTCTAGCGGGTATCCCCACTTCCTGGCTACGACATCGCAGCCCAACGCGGCGCCGCGGGTCATATGCGGCATAAAGCGCAACTACTGCTTCATCCTGCTTGCGATCGTTTCTTTTGTGCTGGTCTTAGGCATCGCTTTGGGAGTCGGTCTGGGTCTGACGATGAACCACTCTAGCGGGAGGTGAGCTATACAGTCCCGTTTCTCTGTTTTCCTCGGCGGTAGTTGCATATGCACACAGAGCGTCAACGCACGACCTACATTTGATTGGGAGGGAGCCAAAGCAAGCTGCCGCCTAACAATGTGGTTCTCTCACTCACGTCAGACAAGAACAGCAGTAGTGTTGCTCATATGCTGGCGCTATCCCATACTCACGCAATCTACAAGTGTCTATAAGACCGACGTTAGCACTCTTACAACATCCAATCATTAGACGAATGGGCTAACGTAAGGACAGCGACGCAGCAACCGCGCCTCCAGCGCCCACCTTCACGGGGACGCTGGTCCTGGCACCAGTGACCTGTCCGCATGACAATGGCACAGTGTACCTGTCATCGCCGTCGTCACCCACGTCGGCGTCGAAGCCGTTCAACATCGAGTGCGGGAGGGATTACAATTCAAACGACGGCACCAAGGATATAGGTAAGTCACATAAGGACGTCGCTACCATGGCCGACTGCCTCGACCTGTGTGGCGCGAACGACGAATGCGTTGGCGTCGGATACGGCGACTATGAGAACTCCATGACGTGCTGGCTCAAGAGCCAGCTAGGCCAGCCTAACTCGAGCCCCTCGTGGTATGCGGCGCGGCTGCAGGACGTGGACTGATAGGTGCAATTTGGGCTTGGAGGGCGTCGACTCTAGCTAATTCGGGGGTGTGATTACTTAAGGGGTATCCAGCAAGAGAATGAAACTTATAGCCTGTATAGTACATGGCACTGGGCGGAAAATGTAATGGGAGCACAAGCATCACGGATGATATGTAAAGGAGTAGATCAACCGCTAGAAGGTCATCATAATTACTTAAAATATAGCCTATAAATATACCCACGCCTAGCAGGCTAGGCCAACATGTTCTTACAATATTACAGACCCTCGAATAGTGTGCATATAGTGATGGATACCTACATCGTAGGTACAGTCAATTCCCCGTATCCTATGACTTACGCAGCTTCAGCACCACCCAGGCCGCGATCCGATAACCGGCCACGATCGCCAGCATTATGCCAACATTGCGGCCCATATGGCCCGGCTGGTAGCCATACTGATCGAGGACGCCCTGGCCAGCGATCTGGCAGCGGTCCGCAAGCTCCGTCAGCCACATGCAAGCGCAGGTCGTTTCCTGCTGGTTTCCCGCTGGCGACGCCGGCACTCTCGCGCACTCGTAGACGCGGCCGCCGAACTCGTTGACCATCATGCCCTCGAAGACCCACTTCTGGTAGTCCCAGTAGTGGAAGGCGTAGCGGTAGAAGGCGTTGAGGGCGGTGGGCTGGACGAGGAAGCCGCCGACGGACATCCAGAGGCCGTTGGCGAAGGCGACGAGGGCGAGGGCGACGACGAAGGACGGGAACAGCGAGGCGAACAGCACGACGAGCGACTCGGCCGCCAGCAGGTCGAGGAAGAGCCACAGCACCCAGGTGAAGAAGGCCGGCGCGCCGCCGGGCCGCAGGTTGATCAGGTGGTACGAGATGGCGGAGAAGAGGATCGAGATGAAGACTTGCGCCGCCGCAGCACAGGTCAGTGATTGGAACTAATTGGCAGGGGGTGGGAGACTGGTACATACATAGGTACGGGATCCCGATCAAGAAGTTCGACACGATCAGCTCTGTGGCGCCGTATAGCCCGTTGTGGTGCTCTTTGACGTACTGGGCGCGGTCCTCGAGGAATGCGGGAACGTACGCGACTGCCATGAATGACATAAACGCCGCCGCGAAGAACTTTGGCGACGGAGTATTTGGTCAGCTACCTAGTCCAGCCAACTCACCCTAACTCTATTCCTCCCGAGGTAGTAGGGCCTTTGCGCGCAATCTAGCGTGGCCCTGGTGCAAGAAAGAGGGGGTTCAAGTTCAAAATACAGACGTGGGAAAAAACAGAAAAGGGGGCGGCGGGTTACGCCTAAATGCGTAGACAAAGTACTCACAATGGCGTTAGTAAAGGGGATGATGGACGCCTGGTCGGTGCTCAGCCGCAACCACACGGTGCCCATCATGATCGCGAGGCCGGTGTACATGGCGATGCGGATGCCGTACGCCACCACGTCGCGGTAGCTCTTGATGAACGAGCGGTGCAGCAGCGTTGCGATCAGGCTAAGCGATCCGGGCTTTCTCTTCTTTGATCCGAGCCTCTCATGTTCGTGCTGCTGGTGATGGCGGTAGTGCTCGTGGGCCGGGGCCGTGGGCATCGGCCGGGGGGTCAATTCCATCTCGCTCCCACTGCCGCTACTAGGTTCTGTCATCGCGGTGGCAGTAGCGGCAGCCGCAGCAGCGACCTGCTTGCGCACCTCCTGACACTGGGCCGAGGATTCCCAGGCCGTAGCCAATGTGTTTACCAGCTCGCACGAGCGTTCCGGGTCCGCGCCGCTGCTGAAGTCCGTGTTTACGAGCTCTAGGAGAAATTCGGCCGGGTTGGTGTGGTTGGGCATTGGGTGGCCCAGCGCGGCGTAGTACCCGGCGACCTTGTCGACGGGCCCGAAGTAGTGGGGCTTCCCGTTCGAGAGGAGAAGCAGCTTGTCGAAGAGGTTGAAGGTGCTCGTCGATGGCTGGTGGATGCTGGCGATGACGATCAACTGGGAGAGGGTCAGAGGCAAGATAAGAAGAGAAAAAAAGGGGGAAAGAGATGGCCGTCGGGCAGAGTGCACCTCACGACGACAGGATATTATATAAGCCCTTTGCGTGGTTGAAGACATGCGGATCGTCAACTAACCTTGTACTGCTCAGCCACGCCCCTGAGATAATTGATGACCTCCCAGCTAGCAGCCGAGTCGAGACCGCTCGTCGGCTCATCGAGAAACAGGATCCGCGGGCTGGTGATGAGCTGGCTGGCGACGCCGACGCGGCGCTTCTGGCCGCCGCTGATGCCCTTGCGGATCGGCGTGCCGATCAGAGTGTCGGCCTGGTTCCGAAGGCCGAAGGCGTCGAGTAGGGTGTTGATGCGGACGACGCGCTCCTTGGCGGGTAATACACTTGGGACACATATTAATCATCTGTTCGGATGCGTGTTTGTGTGTGTGTGTGTGTGTGTGTGTATGTGTATGTGTATGATAAGGGTCAGAACCAAGGGCGAAAATAAAGCCCAACCACGAATGAAGGAGCGAATATAAACCTGATAAAAGAAGAATTTCCGACTTAATAACTAACCTCGAACGAGTGGACAGGCGAGCGGCGAAATCGATCGTCTCCCGCACGGTCAGGGAACCTATCAGGGCATCCTCCTGCTCGACGAAGCAGCTGAGGTCCCGAAAGGCGGCGAGCGGGACCGCGGCGTCTCCGTTAACCAGGACGGCACCGGCCACTTGTCGCGCGTGTGCGTCGCGCTGCGCGAGGACGTTCAGCAGCGTCGTCTTGCCGCACCCAGACGGACCCATCAAGGCGCAGATCTCACCTGAAGAGAGTTAAAAGTTTAGTGTACGTCTATGTGTCTGCCTCACTGTCGGCATCGCACAGTTCTGTACTATAGGTACCAGTCAGGGGGCTGGCTTCCTCCTGTGTTCTTTTCTCCTCTCTTTACCCTGTTTTCTCAGTGCTGCCCCTTCTCCCTCTTGGACATACTAGTGCAACATACCGGCTTCGACAATGCCCTCGACATTATCCACGATGTTTCGGAGCTCCTTGGTGCTCTGGTCCTTCACAGTAACCGTCACCTCCCTCCAGGCCAGGGTGTGAACCGTCGTGTTCAGCAGATGCGCTTTACCATCGAAACCACTTTCAGGGTCGTCGTCGTTAGTGGCAACACGAGCGAGGTCGTCGGCCGTTTTGCCAGACAGAGAGTCTTCATGGCTGTGTTGCTGCTGCTGCTGCTGCTGTTGTCCTCGTTGTTGAGCCGTCCACGCTGGTGCTGCCGGGTCTTTCTCCACGCGACCTGCAGTAATGCCTACCGCCTTCGCCGTCATCGTAATGAACAACTGATTGGTACGCACGTGGGCACCGGGGGAGGTGATAGGTCCGCTTGGGCTGGGCGTGGCCTATAGTACAAGATATTATGGACACTAAGTAGGCTCTCTATCAGATGCCGTGTAACCTGCGTCGCGTGCAGCGGCGGTCGGGTGCTAGCTATCCAGCTAGGTACATATGCAAGCTGTGTTTGGTCGCAGGAAGAGGTCAGAGTCTAGACATAAGCTGTTGAAAAGGTTATTGAAATCAAACTCTTAACAACCTCCCCTGTGTTGGTACGAAGGCGAACTACGAAACCATTTATAAGAAATTCACATGAAAAATACCCCCTTATTGCGTAAGTCGGATCGCGGCTAGATCCTTTATACGAGATTGCGGTGACCCAGACACGGGGGCAAGTGGTGGTCAAGTTATAATTGATTATGTTTGTTTCTGACAAGGACGCAGGGGGGATAGGAGCGATCACCGTGTTGTACAGCCAGCCCTACCATGCCGACCGGTAATCTCATCGGTATGAGAGAGTCTCAGGCAGCAATCGTGATAGGCGCGTTAGTTCAATGCCAGAGGGAAAGCAGGCACTAATAAATGTGATAGTGATTGAATTCCGAGGCGAACATCGTAAAAGGTCTGACCAATACAGTCAACAGCCCCGGCCGGTAGGCTGAGGATGCTCAGCTAACATTAGTTGGTGGCTTCCGACGTCATCGCCGCTTACTACCACGCCTCAGCACCACCACTTCTGGGTGTGAGACTTGGTAGACCGCAAATGGGGAGCTCCTCAAGATTATACATTTTCCCGGGTACGCAACATATCAAATGGAAGGAAAGCAGTGCGATGTTTCGTTCTTTTGAGATGTTTGGTCAGCTAGTCATCACGATCTGGTCACCGAGATGCCTTGATAACAACGGTGCTTGACAAATAGGCTTGGGGCTGTATCATTGGAGTAAGGTATCGGTTCTCGGTACGGACTAGTTCCGGTGAAGGTCCGAAGGTGACCCGAAAAGTTGGAAATATTGCGTGGAAGCGAAATTGTCATGGTGATCCATCGACACATCCAACGCAGGGCGGTGGGAAGGAGGTGGAACATCCGTTTCAGCGAAAACAGTCCCCGAGACCTCGGATAGTCGATTTATGATCCGTAGCCCACGTCGCTAAAGCCTTTTAACAGAAAGGGGAAACAAAGTAAAATGAAAAAAGAATGAGAAGTGTAGTAAGGGGTGATTACGCGTGGGCTCAGTTACTAGGAACCCTTCACTTCGGCGACCTCGCCAACGTCGACTTGGCCACTCCGTAGTGATCGCAAGAATATGTATATATGTATATATATGAAAACAAGTGCCCATCTGGAAGATAAGCAATCGAGACTATCGAGTAATCCACGGAGGGAAACTCAGGGTCAAACCAACAGGAGGGTGTGAGGCATAATTACCTGCGCCGTTGCGTTGGTTGAGATGGCGTAGACGGATGGCATTAGAGTGACACAGGAGGGAGAGATGTAGGATGAGTCGGGGAATGTCTTGATTTTAAAGTGGATGAGCTATCAATTGGGGGGGGGGGGGGGGGGGGGGGGGGGGGGGGGGGGGGGGGGGGGGGGGGGGGGGGGGGGGGGGGGGG